>JAODXP020000013.1:4277924-4282924 GCA_027497455.2 Sardinella longiceps | reverse complement strand
ACCTGCTTGCATGGGATTACGGTTGGAAGGAGACAAGGCTTCCTCCTCTGTGAGACAAAGGTCAAAAGGTCAAAGGTCACTAGGTTAGTGCATTAGTGTTAGTCCAGGGAGAAGAGACAGTCACAGTGGGACAGTTCAGGGACTAGTCTACAGCATGCACAGTAAAAATCAGTGCAAAAAGTGCTTTTCAGCTACAAGACTTGATTATTTGATTATTTGATTATTATTGATTATTGATTTATAAGCAAGGTGATCTGAGAGCAATACAACAGTGTTGTTATTGTGTTATTAGGAAAGGGAATGTCAAAGCTGCAAAGCTGTTTCTACCGAAATATTATACCTATAAGATGCAACTCTACAAACAAGATGGAACTGTATGTTGCTGTATGCATGTGTGTACATGTATGTGTGTGTGTGTGTGTGTGTGTGTGTGTATATATATATATTGTATGTCTGTGTGTGTGTGTGTGTGTGTGTGTGTGTGTGTGTGTGTATGTGTGTGTGTGTGTGTGTGTGTCTATGTGTGTTTGTTTGTGTGTGTGTGTGTGTGTGTGTGTGTGTGTGTGTGTGTGTGTGTGTGTGTGTGTGTGTACCAAGAACTGTAAGGCGTGCGGAGGCCGAGTCCTCGTCTATCTCAGTCTTGACCAGACAGGTGTAGGTGCCCTGATCTCCTTCATTGACGTTGGTGATGGTCAGAGACTCTTCGTCCTTCTTTATTCTGCCAAAACAAACAAACACACACACACACACACACACACACACACACACACACACACACACACACACACACACACACACACACACACACACACACACACACACACACACACACACACACACACAGTTGACCACTGATACACACACACATTTGCCATCTCTTTCATATAAAACTCAGCAGTGCAGTCCAGATGATTGTACAGCATGAATGTACAGTATTGATCAGTATTGGAGTTAAACACATTGATTTGTGCCACCACAGAATCCCAAACGAGGAGAAACTGAGTTTATCCAAACTTAGAGCACAACCAGCAAAGATCTTTCACATTGACCGGCTCTGCTTCAACCGTCTCTGTTACTGGTACATGATAAGCTAAATGATATCGCCATATGCATGCTCAATGATGTCACCATGCAAAAAGATGCCAGATGACTCCTGATGTACTAAGCTTGTCTTTTTTCTTTTCTTTTCTTTTCTTTTTTTTCTTTTTCCTTTCCTTTTTATTTCCTTTTGTTTTCCTCTTTTGTCTACGTTGTTTTATTTCACTATGTACTTTGGTGATGTTCAATAAAGCATTAAAAAAAAAAAAAAAAACTCCTGATGTACTATATGCCATTGGCTTGTTTCTGTGTTAAACAGAGTAGTGTAAGTTGAGGAAGGGTGGTTACCTCCAGCCGTAGCTGACTGGCTGGTCATTCTTCAGCCAGCTGACGTGAATGGTAAGGCTTGCGTCACGACTGATGCGGCAGTTAAATCGAGCTGAACTTCCCCGAGTGGTAGACACATGCTCAGGGGCTCGCACTATCCGTGTGGGCTCTGGAACAATGAATAAAAAAAATTACTTTCATGACACAGAGAATTCTCATAAAAACACACTGTTATAGTCTTGTTAGTAAAAATACTACAATAGCTGGCTCAAAGCCCTTTGTCTTATCTTACACTCGTTGCAACAGAGATATTTCAGTTGTGACTAGTGGAATACAAGCACCTATTATTTTGCTTAGGTCTGTGCTTGCCAAGCACTTTCAAATTCATGTTGTGACATATTGAAGCTTATTGCAAGCAGTAGCTGAAGTAAGAGTATCCAAGCCAACTGCCCTGTGCAATGCTCACAGCACTCACTTAAGCAGACTGAAGATCCGCTATGAGATGAGACATTTTTAGAGAGTAGATGCGGTGTGAATCAACAGTCGCAGGTTGTTGCAGGCAGTTGCAAGCCGTTGCAAAAGATTTAACAAGTCAAATCACAGTTTCTGAGTTTTAGAACGTTGCAGGTTTTTAGAACGCCACAGCCCGTCTCGTCATGGATCTTTGGTCTGTAGTCACCTTTACTCTGAAAGAGCAGTCAGTTTTAATGGGGCTGCATCCCACTGTCCACATAAGGGTTTGAAGCAATGCATGATGATGGACGTTGCACGTTTAGACGATTTTAGTGGCAGCGTATCAGTGAACATATCTGACCAGAGTTTCACCTCTTGAATGAATGTTTACTGTAATATGTTTAGGACAGATTACCTAAGCACCTATCCTATATGTATACCTATTGCACCTATTGCATCTCCCTACAGTATGCAGCCATTCTGTGTGTGTGTGTGTGTGTGTGTGTGTGTGTGTGTGTGTGTGTGTGTGTGTGTGTGTGTGTGTGTGTGTGTGTGTGTGTGTGTGTGTGTGTGTGTGTGTGTGTGTCTCTGTGACTTTACCGGAGACATTCACCAAGTTTCAATCTTATCCATTCATTTTCTCCATAAACAATCAGAAAACAAGTGCATCTCCCTTTTAAGGGCAAGCACTAATTCAAGTAACAACACAACAACACATTCGATTTCTATAGCGCCTTTCTAGAAACCCAAAGCGCTTTACAGTGGAGGGGGACCTCACTGACCACCACTCACTCACCAAGTAGCGCTCCTTGTCATGATTGCCACACATACATTATGCCATAGCACCAAACTACTCCTCGTTTGACATACACACTTGAATTTCCCCTTGGGGATCAATAAAGTATCTATCTATCTATCTATCTATCTATCTATCTATCTATCTATCTATCTATCTACAGTAGATAGACACTTCAGAGTCCTGACCTTTGACCTCCAGGCGGACCTGGTTGGTGTCCTTTCCCATGATGCTGCTGGCCACGCAGGTGTAGGTGCCTTGGTCCTCGGCCAGAGCACGCTTGATCTCCAGAGAGCCGTTAATGTAGGCACGGTAGTGCCCACCGTCCAGACCACTGCCCAGACCATTCTTAAACCTACACACACACACACACACACACACACACAACGCTTGAAGTGACACTGCATTTTATATTGTATAAGTTAGCTAGCTGTAACATGCAAATACACACATACATACACTCACAAACACTTGCATATGACTACCACACACACACACACTCACACACACTCACACATACACACACACACACACACACACACACACACACACACACACACACACACACAGTCACAAACACTTGCATGACTATGACTACCACAAAGTTGAACACAGTGCCCCACAGGTCCTCACCATCGCAGGGTGGGAATGGGGGACCCAAAGAAGGGACAGTGCAGGAAGGTCCGCTGGTTCTGAATCACTTTGATCAGCTGGTTCTTGGGTCCAAGCACCCGGGGCGGCATGTCTGGGAGGGAAACCAAACACAGAGATCAGAGTCTGTTTCCCAAAAGCATAGTTGCTAACTAATTTAGCAACTATGTTAGTGGCAATGCAATTTCCCATTGCCAACTAACTAAGCTGCTAACTAGTTAGCAACTATGCTTTTGGGAAACGGACGCCTGGGTCCATTTCACAAAAGCAGAGTTAGCAACTAAACTAAGTTAGCTAACTCTGTTAGAAACTAATGTAAGCAATTATGTTAGTTGCTTACTAAATTAGAAACTGGCTGCAAAGCACAATCCCATTACCAACTAAGTAAGTCAGCTGGTTAGCAACTTTTAAGCTAACTGGTTAGCAACTATGCTTTTGGGAGACAAAGTCTTGAGTTCAAGACAACTCAAGACAGACCACTCTAGAAACATGCAACACTGGTTGGAATAACACACCAACAAATGTTGTCATGTTTTGCAGCATGGCGTAGTGTGATGCTGTGTCAGTCCTCACCCAGAATGTTTACGAAGGCGTTAGCCAGCAGGTAGCCATGCTCATTAGATGCATTGCACTGGTACACAGCGCTGTCCGCCAACAACACCCTCCGGAATATGATGGTGTCGCCCTCGATCTCTCGACTCGGGTTATCCACAGACACTGCAGGTGTTGCATAAACAGGCATAAATAGTCATGATACCTGGATGCTTTACAGTAAAAGGGATAACACTTCATGCATTTCCATGCAATCATTTGCCAAGATGGTGTCAGTCTGCAGTGGGGTCTTTGCTCTCTTGCCCTAAACAGCGTCTTCCGGGCAGCACAGCCTTCAAGGTACTACCCCAAAATCCAGGGTTAGAATGAGGTGTCAGGGTGTCAGGGTTAGGGTTATGGAGAGGGTAAGGTAGTGCTTTGCAGGCAAGAAATACCATTGAGCAGGTTGTGGGCAATACATAGTATCAATATATAATCAAATTAGCCATGGGCACTGAAGAGAGACTGCAGTACGGTGCTGTGGACAACATCCTGGATTTAACTTACTCTCTATAGGAACGCCGTTCATCAGCCATTGGATGGTGGGCTTAGGGTTGCCATGGGCGATGCAGGTCATGCGTCCATTCTCGTCCGGAGCGAGGACAAGGTTCTGTGGTTTCTCCAGCCAATAGGGAGCAGCTGTGGGGCACAAGTGTGACCTCATCAGTGATGTCATCACACACTAAAAACGTACTGTACAGTAAGAAAGATCACTGGAACAACTGGAGCCAATCTGACTGATTATGAAAACCATTTTCCAAACACTGGAAATAAATTCTCATCTCTATCCCTGTTATAAACCGCCTTGTTTCCTAAACAATACTTATTCTGTTCAGATAACAATTTGTTTAGGTAAAATAAGACACTTTATTAATCCCAGAGAAAGTTCAAGCGTTTTTTTTTTTTTTTTTTTTTTAAGAGATAAGATAGTAAGATAAGATAGTACCAATTAAGCAAATACTCATAACTGGGTCAATTTCAGCTGTTAACATTTAGTTTAGCTGTCCAATGAGATGACAGATTCCTGACCTTTGACCTGCACAGCTATAGTGTGCTGGATACTGGCGATCTTATTGTTGGCCATGCAGATGTAGTCGCCGGAGTCCTCCTCGGACACATTGATGATGCGTAACGTCTTGTTAAA
>JAODXP020000013.1:4265424-4267924 GCA_027497455.2 Sardinella longiceps | reverse complement strand
AATAAGAGCAAGTGAGAGACAAAAACAGAAGACAGTGTGTGTGTGTGTGTGTGTGTGTGTGTGTGTGTGTATATGAGAGAGAGAGGTATCTGGTTCCCTGTGTCTGTGCTGGTGATGGCTCTGATGGTATGATAAAGGGGGTTTGGGGCAGTGTGTGTGTGTGTGTGTGTGTGTGTGTGTGTGTGTGTGTGTGTGTGTGTGTGTGTGTGTGTGTGTGGCGAGGGGGTTACTAATTCCTGTTCCCCAGTGGACATGCACTGGGCCAGGCAGCCCTGTGTTCTCACTAATGGCTGTCATCCTCAATTAGACATTGTGGTGGAGATGGAGGGACAGAGAGGAGGAGGAGGAGGAAAGAGAGAGAGAGAGAAAGACAGGATGACAAAGACCAGAGCAGAGTGATAAAGGACAGAGATTGAGACAGACAAAAGGAGAGAAAGAGAGAGAGTGGAGAATGACAGAGTGTGGAGCGGAAGAGAGAGAGAAAGAGCCAGGAGAGGGAGAGAGAGAGAAACAGGTGATGAGAGAGAGAAGAGAAGTGTGAGAAAGAGAGATAGAAAGACAGACAGCAAAAAAAGGAGAGCATGGAGAAAGGCAGACGTCCCCAAGAGGACACGCACAGGGGGACCGGAGTGAGAAAAGAGACTGAGAGAGACAGAAAGAGAGAGAGAGAGAGAGAAATAGAGGGAGGGAGATGTTGAAAGAGGGGATTGTCTGTCGGCCAGCACAGCACTGCACAGCACTCACGTTGGTGGCGGGTTCCCCTTGGCTTCACATTCAATGATGATGTTATCTCGGGGGTCTACAATGTAGTCCTTTGGAGACTGCTTCACAATGGTGGGAGGCTGCTTCACTGTAGGGAGGGAGAGAAGGGGGAGACAGAGAGAGAGAGAGAGAGAGAGAGAGAGAGAGAGAGAGAGAGAGAGAGAGAGAGAGAGAGAGAGAGAGAGAGGGGACAGACGGAGAGAGAGAGACAGAGAGAGAGAGAGAGAGAGAGAGAGAGAGAGAGAGAGAGAGAGAGAGAGAGAGAGAGTGAAAAGGACACTTAGAAAGGCCTTCATTTATCAATACAGTATCTCTCCCACACAGGATGGATCTTATGACAGCTGAGACTAATGACAAGGGGTGTGTGTGTGTGTGTGTGTGTGTGTGTGTGTGTGTGTGTGTGTGTGTGTGTGTGTGTGTGTGTGTGTGTGTGTGGGGGGGGCTTTAATAACTGCACTGATATTTAGTCTAATGACAGCTATGATGCATGAACATTATCAGCTTTCACTCTCTGCCACTCTAATGTCCTTTTGCTCTCCCTCTCTCTCTATCTATCCTTTCTCCTTCTCTCAACACATCCTTTCTCTTTTTTATCTATTCATCCTCTCCTTCTCTCTCTCCTCCATCCTTTCTTCTTCTCTTAGGTGTCCGATTTCCAGTGGCTTCTATGGGCAACCTAGTATGTCCATCACTAAAATATGTCCACATGCCCACTTACTTTTTAAAACAGTATCTACTACATCATGCACTACAGCATAGCAAACAGGCTATGAAAGTCTAATATTATTATGCACTTCATGGGTTTTTATGTAGGCTACTTAAATATTCTGAGTACACATGTAGGGCATGCTTGTGTAGCAATTAGCAACTCTTGAAGACCCAGCTCTTCAGAGTACACCTCTTTGTAATCCTCTCTTGTAAGTCGCTTTGGATAAAAGCATCTGCTAAATGCATTAATGTAAATGTATATGCAAAAGTAAGCCCTGTAGCAAGTGTTTCCGTTCACAGATGTATCTACAACCAGTAGTACAACAATATTATGTACATTGCACACGGTTTTACAATTTGGACACAGTTGCTATACTGGGCTGCTACACTGAGCTGCTAAATTGAGCTGTGGACACTCGGAGGGAAGGGAACTGACCTTGACCAAGTCATTTGACTTCTAACTGATTGCAAGGCACTGACAGGGCCAGTGAAGTGAACGCAAACACACACACACACACACACACACGGAAACACACACACACACACACACACACACACACACACACACACACACACACACACACACACACACACACACACACACACACACACACACTTTACTGTAATACTTTATTTGGATTGACAAACAGCACACACACACACACACACACACACACACACACACACACACACACACACACACACACACACACACACACACACACACACACACACAGTGTGAGTGAGCTAAGGAGAGTTTGCCTAGTAAATGTTAGCTGTGCATACAGTACTTACTCTCTTGCAGGATCTTTGCTGTTAGTTCCCGGCAGCAGGTGAGAGGAGGAGAAGCAGAGGATGAGTAGGGAGGGTTTAATATGACACTGTGAGTCACTCACTACAACACACCCTACACACACTAAACACACACACACACACACACACACACACACACACACACACACACACACACACACACACACACACACTCACAACTGTTCCCAAACACAAACACAAGCGCACACACACACAC
>JAODXP020000013.1:4247924-4250424 GCA_027497455.2 Sardinella longiceps | reverse complement strand
CTCAGTAGAGGAACACAATATGCTCTAATGACAGGTTGTCCTGAGAACAGAAACCAGAGCTACAGCATAGTACACAGTGCACACAACCTGTGCACATCCTGTTTTTCTGTGAGGAGTTGAGACAGGACACACACACACACACACACACACACTCATGCCCCAATGTATGCACACATACAGTCATGTCGCCTGCAAACACACACAAACATAAACACAAACACACACACACACACACACACATACACTCATGCCCGAATGCATGCATAAAATACCATCATGTCCACGCACATGCCACACACACACACACACACACACACACACAACTGTATAGCGCTGCAGGCCCGTTTTGTCCATAAATCTTGGCAGAGTCCCTTAGATGCAATCTAAACATTCCCAAAAGCCAGAAACTGTAAAGTGATCCAAGAGATGACCTTTTGGAACGCCATGTCACTCCAGCACACTCTACACTCCATTCAGATAATTTCACTAATGAATCCCCCCTCAAATAAACAAAAGATTAAGGGCATCATTAAAGCCTTCATACAGATGACTCATATCCCTAGATAATGAAAAGAGGCTTTAAGAGACAAAGATTTATTCATGTGTTAAGTGTGACAACAGCCAGGGATTTAATCTTAGCGAATAGATTATAGGCGCTGTAAAATGTTTGGAGAAGCCTGGGGAGTTTTGAGTGTGTTTTTGTCAAAACTTTGTTGTTGTACAGTCCGTATATATAAACAATGACTCACGTGTGTGTCTCATGTTCAAGTTCATCATCTGTGAGCAGTGCATATCTAAAGGCCATCATCAAATTTGTGTCGATCCGTAATCTAATTTTATTCCCTTAGGATACGCCTCTGGTTAGGTTAGCTAACGGTTGCCTCAGTCAAACACACACACACACACACACACACACACACACACACACACACACACACACACACACACACACACAGTACTGAGATCAGCCCATTTCTCCAGCAGTAAGCTCAGCTGTACACTGGGAGAGAGAATGAGTGCATTTTATTCACACGTGTATCTAACTTCAGTGGAACGGAACTGAAGGAGCACAAAGGAAGTGACACACAATTGGTCGATTGATAATTCCGCTTCCAATTACAGCTCAACACCCACAGATAATACACACGTAGATCCCACACACACAACACCACTATCAGTGTGATAAGTAGCCTTATAAACATACAGTAGACTATTCTAGAACTCCACTATCAGAGTCATAAGTAGCATTAAGCCACCCACACACGGCTCCGACAGCATTGCGGAGCACTTTCGAATTTGACTATTTCGCAACGAACGAACCTAGTGTAACCTGTGGAATCAACAATGGATGTCAATGGACAGCTCCAACAAAATAGACTTCAATTGTAATTCACAATCAACGGCAGAAGAGTTCGGCGCTGGTGTGCGGGGTTGCATTGAAAACAATGGAATAGAGTGTTAGAAGAGGAGTGCTCAGCACTGTGTCAGAGCCGGTGTGTGGTGGTCTTTAGTAGCATTACAAACATACAGTAGAGTATTCTAGAACTCACCTATCAGTGTGATAAGTAGCATTATAAACTTACTACTAGAACTAGCCTTAAGGGAATGAATATGCTGTGAAACTGGCCTATTTTCCTCTTGGCTCTGAAGCCAAGCAGAGAGCTTAGAGCACTGACTCTGGACCAGCTGAGTCCGGGCTATCAGCTGAGGAGGTGGACACACACACACACATACACACACACAAATGTAGACACATGCACAAACACACACACAGACGGAGACACACGCACACACACATACGCAGACACAGACACAGACACACACACACACACACACACACACACACACACACACACACACACACACACACACACACACACAGGCACAAGGGCGGCCTCTCCGCCTCCATACCCACAACCCCTCATCTGTTTCAGTATGCATCACGCCGCCACAGAGGCGCCCAGAGCTCTCTGCCAGCACTTCTAAACACACTCACACTCAGGGCAATGAGACACAAGGAGGTCAATGCTTCCGGGCCACAGTGAGTGAGACAGCCAGGCACACACACGTACTGTATTTATGTTAAGTGGGGTCGTCTCTATGAGCAATAGCAGTTGTAGCTTTGACTGGTCGAATTTGGGGAGGAAATGTTGTTGGGCAGCTGGGCTGGGCTTTGGACAGGGTTAGGTTACACTTCAAACTGCATTCATATTCAATTTAATTAGCAGCCGGAACCGCAGCGAAGGAGGCCCGTGATTTGTCTTCTCCTGCTAAAGCTTCCCAGAAATAATTGGCCCTTCTGACCTGACCTTTGAACTCTGTCCATTAGAGGGGGCAACACGAGGTGGGTAAACAAGTCTGCTGCAAACAAGACTGCAGTGTGAGGGTCAGAGGGCCATGGGATGGGATGGAGCTAAGTGGCCGTCTATCTCTCTCTCTCTCTCTCTCTCTCTCTCTCTCTCTCTCTCTCTCTCTCTCTCTCTCTCCGACGGATGCAGTT
>JAODXP020000013.1:4232924-4237924 GCA_027497455.2 Sardinella longiceps | reverse complement strand
AGACCAGTGTCTCACTCTCTCTCTCTCTCTCTCTCTCTCTCTCACACACACACACACATACACACACACACACACACACACACACACACACACACACACACACACACACTTCTTTACCGATCTGCCTCTTCTGGCACTGGACTAGACTAGTGTCTCTCACACACGCACACACACACACACATACTCTCCTGCGGTGTTTGTGGAACTAGTGTCTCCTGAACTCGCGGCTCTTAGTTCCTGTCACTGCTCGTCAGCCTGCACCCTCTCCGACACACTCTGCCAGCTTTTCGGTGCGCTGCACTTACATCGGACACAGAGGAGAAATAAGCTGGCAGCCTTGGAACGTACTTGAGGACTATAAATATTCACCAACCCCACCAACAGAGTGTGCCAAGGCGTGTGGATTATGGACAACAGCCAGCAGGACCAGTCATTGTAAGAGGTATGGATGTGTGTGTGTGTGTGTGTGTGTGTGTGTGTGTGTGTGTGTGTGTGTGTGTGTGTGTGTGTGTATGTGTGAGCGTGTATGTATGTGTGTGTGTGTGTGTGTGTGTGTGTGTGTGTGTGTGTGTGTGTGTGTGATGTGTACTGTATGTATGTGTGTGTGTGTGTGTGTGTGTGTGTGTGTGTGTGTGTATATATATATATGTGTGTGTGTGTGATGTGTACTGTATGTGTGTGGCTAAGAGTCTGAGACGCTGACAGGAACCAAGTCAAGCTTGTAGAGGAGTTTGATGTGGCCCAGTGAAGGGAGGCAGAGGAAAGCTACTGGATGTGACCCTTGGCTGACTTCACGAGATGGAACTCAATGGCATTCACTGAAAATTTTCTAATCCTGTTGACAGAGATGGGAGACTGCATAAAAACGCACTCCTCTGTCTAGAAAAAAAAACTGATAAAACTCAAAGACTGACTGACAAAAGGCTGAGAAGGACACAGGTGAAAAAGACTACCACACATATTTTATCTCAACTGTATTCTAACGCCCTTGAAAATATAAAGGGACACTTTGGCTTTTCAAAATGATCTGCGGTATTTGTCATTCTGCCTCAGTTACGTCAACAGAAAGGTTTCCGTTAAACAGTTCTGACAGAAAGAGTGGGCAGAGTGGAATGTTAAGGAGCTCGAAGTTGGATGCTGTTATAATCACAAATGAATGGCCCTCATGAGGCTATGCTAACCCAAAGCTAAATCTGAATGCTGTTATAGTAATCACAAATAACTGGCCCTCCTGAAGTACAGCTAAACCAAAGCTTAGTGCTGATACAGTAATCACAAATTAATGGCCCTCATATAGTTAAAGCTAACCCAAAGCTAAACCTGAATGCTGTTAGAGTAAACACAAATGAATAACCCTCAAGAAGCTAAGCTAACCCAAAGCTAAACCTGAATGCTGTTAGAGTAAACACAAATGAATAGCCCTCATGATGCTAAGCTAACCCACTGAGGGGTAACAGGGAGTGCAGCTTCAATCATCTCAGGCCAAGAGCAGACTCAAAGTAAGAGAGTGGCTAATGTCTCATGACGGAGAGCAACATGCGTGTGTGTAAATGTGCATTATGCATGAGGCAAGACTGATAGAACACACACTGACCCACTGAGGCTGGGAGATGCCTTGTGCTGCTGCCTGCCGCAGTCCGTGCTAGTGTGGGAGACTAGTGGAAGATCTCACCATGCCCACTCAGCAGATTTAAACACACACACACATACAGTACACACACACACACACACACACACACACACACACACACACACACACACACACACACACACACACACACACACACATACACACACAAGCAAACACACACAAACAAACACACACACAACACATACACACACACATATACACACACACACACACACACACACACACACACACATATATATACACACAACTTTGAGTTCAGCTATAATGAAATGAACAGGACCTATATGATAAATAAAGGCTGCTGTTGCCATTCCCAGCTGAGCTGTGACTCAGAAGAGCTGGTTCTCACACTGACCAGACCAGATGGACAAGTGAGAGACAGACAGCAGCAGAAGGGCAGGCTGCCTGGAGGGGGAAACGGACAACACTGTCGCAACCAACAGACATGGCACGTCTCACACACACACACACACACACACACACACACACACACACACACACACACACACACACACACACACACACACACACACACACACACAGGGGTAAACAGACAACATCATCCTAACCAACAGACAATTTATTTCATGCACATCTCTCTCTCTCTCTCTCTCTCTCTCTCTCTCTCTCTCTCTCTCTCTCTCACACACACACATACACAAACACACACACTCACGGGGGAGAACGGACAACACCGTCCTAACTAACAGACAATTGAATTCATGCATAGATATGCTCAGCTGAAAAAGTAATCTTATGTGTCACAGACGGGGGCAGCGTCTTCACACACAGTGCTACACTTGACCACAATGCCAAAGAGCCAGGCTCGTTGGTATGGCAGTCTGAGCATGTACTCAACCATGGTGAGGATAGTCTTTTTGGTTTTGGTTCTTTTGCCGTTGTCACGTTTCCTTTTAAACAGACAGTTATGGATGAATGCTTTCTTAGAGGAGGGACTCATACTTTAAGATCACTAGACAGGAACAGCTAACTGATGTTCCCAGCTCGGGGCAAACATCCCTAAGTAAAGTGAAACGTCCTTTATTAATTTATTTTCTATCTAATATCTAAAAAAGTCCTTTTTCCCAGGCCGGCCACTTTCTCACTCCTTACCTCCAGGGGTCAGTGTGGCAGCTGCTGCTGCTGCTAGTGGGCTATGTACTATAACTTCAGTTCATAGTGCCTGTGGTCACTTTGGGCAGAGTTTGCAGAGCACAGCTTTTAAGAGCATGTTGACACAAACAAGCAAACAGCAAAAGTGGAGATTAACGCCAACGGACAGGGGCAGAGTCATCACCCTCTGCTGCTAAATCTCTCGTTATGTAAAAGCACAACAGCTTTTGGGAAATAAATAAATAAATAAATAAATAAATAAATAAATAAATACTAAGTGTTTGCTGTCAGCCAATGGCCTCTGGGATGTGCATGAGTCACTCAGTGTCTAAATTGGCCAGCAGGCTTCTGCATTAGCCACCACGCGACCCAACTGACCGTTAATCTGGGGTCAGCTCTGATGTTCCGTTGGCATGGCAATGTGAGGGCAAAAAAAAAAAGACACAGAGCCAAAGCTAAGACACTATACACATCTACTATACGTCTCTCAGGTCAAGTCAAATCAGGTCAAGTCAAGTGGTTATTATTGGCATTTCAACCATACACTCTACAGAAAAAGATGTGTTTTTACCATGGATGTTGTTACATTTCAATTGGCCTATATAAAAGACATTTTAGACAAGGCTACATAGGCTATTTAGTGCAAGCATGAGGTAAACATAAAGTGCGGTGTGAATCTATGCACATACTAGAAAAGCGCTCAGAGAGCGTAGACCTCCCCCATGGCAATGTGGTCACAGACACAATATAAATTCCAGATCATGTTCTGGATCACCGATCGCCACCAAAATCGAATCAGTTCTTGCTTGTACCAATATACACATTGTCCGAAACTTTCATCCAAATCCGTGAAGTACTTTTCAAGTTATCTTGCTGACAAACAGACAAACAGACAGACAAACCAACGGGACCGAAAACATAACCTCCTTGGTGGAGGTAAAAAAAATGCTCAAATATATACTTCTTTCCTCTTTACACATGCCCGTTACATATACGTCTTCCAGACATTACTTGCCCTTTTGATATGACATGAATACGAGACAGTAGTGAATAATAATATAGGAAAGATAGGATATTTATACAGCATACAGTACATGTGCAGAGCTTTCCAACTAATTTGCCATGCTGTCTTCATGTTGAACCCAAAGCCTCTGTAAAAAGGTTAGAGATTGTAAATAATATTGGTTCGGCAGACCCAATAGCCTAAGAATTCAGCAAAATTGGGTTATCTGGATTTTTTTTTCTTTTCTCCTTCTCATTTCCACTTGTTTGGATCTGTTCCATTTGGAGGATTTGAAGGTATTTGAGCTAGTACTCAAGGCTTTCTCTATGTGCTAATCCTGGTTAGCTTTTCTTTTGTTTCTTTGCCTGTTATATGGCGCTTCCACACAGCTGCATCTAACAGGAGCAACAGCTTCAGCAGATTTAGCCCGTTACCTCACTCACGTCAGATCATGCGCTACGTAACTTTCGTAAGGCCTCCGCGCAACGATCTGATGTTGAAGCCATCAGAGAGATTTCAAGCCATTATTCCTAACCGGACCAATCAGGGCCGCTGGCTGCTGTAGAGGGTGTGACGTAGCGAAGAAGCAACTGTTTTGAATCCAACCAATCCAACAAACGTAACGAGCGTCTTCGGTTGGTTTCGATGTGGTTGGCTGCAGTGTACGTCAATTAAATTGATGGACAAGCCGTTTGCCCAGTTAGATTCAAGGATTTCTGGCTCCTGAAATAATTCGTCTATCGCTGAATATCAGATGAACGCGCGTAGCGCTACATCTGACGTGAGTGAGGTAACAAACAACATGCCACCATTGTCATTTCTGTACATATTGATATGGTTTTTCTTGTCTTTATACTCGTATGTGTGTGTGTGTGTGTGTGTGTGTGTGTGTGTGTGTGTGTGTGTGTGTGTGTGTGTGTGTGTGTGTGTGTGTGTGTGTGTGTGTGTGTGTGTGTGTGTGTGTGGGTGGGTGTGGGGGTTTTGTGCACGTGTGCAAAGGGAGCTTGCTGGAGCTCGATAAGGTGATGGCAACAGTGCAAGCTCAACATGCAAGAGCCCCTCTGGTACTTCCTGTGAGGGGAGGATGGGGGAGAGAGAGAGAGAGAGAGAGAGAGAGAGAGAGAGAGAGAGAGAGAGAGAGAGAGAGAGAGAGAGGGCAGATGGAGGGGGGCAGTGCCAGCACACACACACACAAACAGACACACGCACACACACACATAGATACACACACGC
>JAODXP020000013.1:4217924-4220424 GCA_027497455.2 Sardinella longiceps | reverse complement strand
CAATGGCGAACAAGCACTTAACATTGAGTCACCGGAACCTCAGATTTTACTTTCGGTTTCGAATAATCGGAGGTTTCAGTGACTCAGTGTAAAGTGCTTGTTCGCTTTTGCGTTCAGGTTTGGTCTATGCTGTTCCAAATTCTTTTGTTCCTCTCGTTAACTAGTCCATTTAGCAGGCTTGTTCAACAGGGCTATGCTTGAAATCACTCCGGAGCAACGGTTTAAATTTGTTCTTAAGGTTAAAACACCTATAGTATATTGCCGAATACAAATCTACTTAAAAACTGCACAAGAGGGCTGTAAGAACAAGTTTCTTTGTAAGACAGGTTGGTGAGGCCCATTGTGTACATATGTTCATGTGTTTTGGCAGTTTTTGGCATACGCTAGGCTACTACAGTCGTTATATTTATCCATTTTTGAACTGTATAAGAGGCAGCAGAGTCTCATTGTTTTAATTTGGACCAAAAGTCAAGATGCTGCACAGGAGTTTTAATTATAACAGTAATAACGTATGCAAAAAATGGCCAAACACATGCACATATGTACATATTGACATGTAGACAAAACACACACACACACACACACACACACACACACACACACACACACACACACACACAAAATGCAGACAGACGTCATCTGTCAGTCACAGGCTGAATGGAGGTTTCTGGAGACAGGACGCCATGGGGGTGAACGGAAGTCAGATGGCCCCTGGTCAAGACGCATGGTGTTTGTGTGTGTGTGTGTGTGTGTTAAAGCTCCAGGCCCACGTCTGTCTTAACTGGTTTTTCTGACTCACACACACACACACACACACACACACACACACACACACACACACACACACACACACACACACACCCAGCTCCTTGGCCTACTTTCCCCCCCTGCAGACTCCAGAGAGAGTAGAGATGAACAAAGGCACTTGCCCCCTGCTTGTCAGTCAAACGCGCCGGCATGTCCAGGCCTTTCTCCAAACACAGGACCCCCCTCCGTCCCCTCCCCTTTCTTAAGACATACCCCCTATCAACAGGAGGTGTTGTCGTTTGTCAGTTAATAGCTACCCTCCACACCAATCTACACACACACACATACACACACACACACACACACACACACACACACACACACACACACACACACACACACACACACACACACACACACACACACACACCCCTCGCCCTCTGCCCCCCCCTTACCCCAATCTACACCACACCACACCAGTCAGCCTTTAGTCGCAGTCTGGCCTGGACACACCAGGACTGTCTTGATCTCCTGCCAGTAAGCACACACACACACACACACACACACACACACACACACACACAAGGCAAACGTCTTCAGGACACAATAGGCAGAGCAGCTGGACAGCACGGCCCCTGTGCTTGCGGTTGGCCTGCATGCTTAATTGGGAGCCTCAGACCAGCCATCTGGAGCACACACACACACACACACACACACACACACACACACACACACACACACATCTGCCTCCAATCAATGGCCGGAGCGCGGCGTGGAGAAAGGGACAGGGCAGAGCAGAACAGACCAAACTAAACTATCATTCATATCTCAACAACTCCGCACTCCATCATATCCAAACTGCAAAAGGTCACGCTCTCACAATGGTTTTGTTTGTGCCGAGCCTGAGGCGGGGTCCGATTGGCTATTATCAAAAGTCATCAATTAATGACCGGTGCGGTGTGGGCGGTGTGCGGTGGTGGGTGATGTGCGGGTTATGCCATTGTGGTAATGTGACCTTATGGTTGACCCCCCATGGGAGAGCGCAGCACACTTGTTCTGCCAGAGGACATTAACGGTAATGTGTGGGGCCACTGCGGCTGTCTGACAGCCTAAAACACTTGTAATGACATGTTGGTCCAATCAGGCTCTCTCTGTATACAGTCTCTATGGACTTTAGTCCCTTGTGTTATCCTATAGATATGAATATAAAATCTCTCTATATGGCCTAAAACACTTGTAATGACATGTTGGTCCAATCAGGCTCTCTCTGCATACAGTCTCTATGGACTTTAGTCCCTTGTGTTATCCTATAGATATGAATACTTTAATGAATACTATCCTGTCCCAACATATATGGTCTAAAACACTTGTAATGATATCTTGTTCCAATCATGCTCTCTGTAGAGTCTCAAAAACAAAACCCTATACTGTCCCAATGCATATGGCGTAAAACACTTATGTTATTCTATAGATATGAATATGAAACCTTGACCTAAAACACTTGTAATGACGTTTTTCTGATCACATTCTCTCTACAGTCTCTATAGGTGTCAGTCCCTTGTGTTATCCTATAGATATATAGATATACTGTATGAATACAAAACCTCTATACTATCCAAACATATATGGCCTATGAGTGCCATAACATTTTCATCCATTCATACTATTTTATTTCATTTTTTTTTTAATCCATGCAGTAATATTTCCATCTATTCAAGTTGAGATTTTCTGAACTCATACAAAGAGATTAATG
>JAODXP020000013.1:4170424-4210424 GCA_027497455.2 Sardinella longiceps | reverse complement strand
TGTGTGAGGGGGGTAAAGGGTTAAGGTGGAGGAGATCGATTCTCACGGAGCGGTCTAAAGCTCCATTACTAACTCCCATGGGAGGAGTCACCTGCTCGCCTCCTGTCGCTTTGAATCTGCTGTTTCTTTAGGACAGGTGCCCTCCACCTTTGACCTGAGGGGCAGGTAATAAAGGTGGGTGGGGGGTCATATTCACCTGGCTGCATGCTGCCTGTAGTGTATGACTTTCTCAAAGTCATGAATGTTTCCTTGGTAGAACACTTGCCATGAAAGTAGTACACTATGGAGATGAGGTTCCATCAGTGCATACTTGAAAAATCTACGAATAAAGGACTCTGTCCTTGGTAGAATTTAGAAGTATCCTTGACATTGGAACAGTGCTTGGCGACAGACAATAACGTGGAATAGTCGAAAAAGCAGCCTTCCAAGCATGCTTCCTCGACTTTGAGAAACACTCTAAAGCTCTTCAATGACTGGTCTTACGGTAAACCCATCTTACGGTAAAGCAATGTGTCATTCTGTGTCACTCAAGCATAACCCTGTTGCACAAGCCTGCGGATGGCATCAGATCTGATCGCCCAATCAGTGAACTAACGCCAAGAACTAACGCCAATGCAAAAGCGAACAAGTCGTTTACACAGAGTCAATGGCACACTTCCAATCTTACTTTCAGTTTTGAATGCCAAACCATTGCTTTGAGTAGCCACTGCACTTTATGTTTACATAATATGTGCAGTAAACTTGTCTTGAATGTCTCTTTTTATGTGTACACTTGTCTTGAATGTCTCTTTTTATAGTTTTAATGTGACACCACTGGATCTACGGTGAAATGGCATTTTGTCTCACTGTACACAGTGTACATGGTGGAAATGACTGCACAAACCACTCGACTTGACTTGACTCCATCCTGACCACTGAACACCGTTATTACAGTAAGAAAGTGATGTCATAGGAGTTTCCATGTTATGTGACAAGGTTAGCAAGAGCCCAACACAATATTTATAGAAATAATTTTAATCTTTATCTCAAAACTATTTGAGATTTCCAAAGTATTACCAAAATTAAAACAAAAACAAAATACATTTGTCCATCACAACCTCTCCAGCCAAACAGTGCTTGCTTGGGGCAGTGGGAGGCCAGACAGAGTGACAATGAGGCGTATCAGGTGACTGTCACTGATTATTCTGTTAGCTGGCTTACAAAAGCTGACTATGGAGAAAGTTTCACTTGAGACAAGGTGCAATTTCTGTACAACTACATGTGAAAGATACTGACATTGACAAGCAGAGAGAGAAAGAGAGAGAGAGAGAGAGAGAGAGAGAGAGATTTGTACTATATAAATTGCTAACATTGAAACATTACACAGGGAAATTAACAACCTTTTTGACCTTTGCATTAATAAAGTAAGACATCTTCAGATAAGAAGAAATCATTTATTTTCTTTGCACAGCACAGCAATGTTAAACTGTGTGTGTCTGTGAAAATGACCTTAAGTGTTGACTTTGTTTACTCTGCAGTATTTTGCCGGACTCGATGTCAGCAGCAATCATGTCATGCGTTTTGCACACCACACTGTCTGGTCATGAGAGCTCTGTCACGCTAGCTAGCAGCGCAGCACAGAAGCCTAAAAAACATTTTATATTTCAGAGCTTTGGTGTTATTCTGCTCAAAGCAGATTGTTTTCTATGAACATGCCTGATATGCTTTTTATTTTATCACACAATATTTTCCTTGTCTACTCATGCCTATGATCACATGAAATAAAGGAAAACAGAATAAAAGGAAAACAGACTGCAATGCTCAGTAAAATTTCAACATGTGCGCTCTGAAAGCAACAGAACTTCAGTGTGACCCTGCTATGGTGCACTGGATTGGTGCCAGTCATAAAAGAAAAAAAAACCTGCCAGGTATCCAGCAAAGAAAATGGCAAAGCCTGTTTTTCTGGCAAGTATATTTTTGGAGGTGTTAAAATCACACTAGATAGGCATACAGAAAATATTTTTCTAGATGCATTGACAGCTCTTGACTGCACTAAGTCATGGCAAACTGTTGTACAAAGGATAGAAGCAGGTGATACTTGATAAGCATCTTCTGGTACACGGCACCACTGGCACCATTCAAGCTAGACGAGACAAAATGACCCTGCTAACAACGGGTCAAGACAAAGTACTAGAAGAGTGTCACCTGTTCTCTTCAGTGTGGACATGGATGATCTCTCAAGTGCTTTGCTCAAATAATGGAGTTCAATATGACTTCATCATCTCCCTAAAAAGACACTAATAATGTTAGAATTTAAGAGGACCAGAATCTGACATGGGAAATCCCTCATTTTACATTATTGGTAGAGCTCAACGTGTTGGTCAAAATATCGACAGTCTACATAGTGTTTCATCCACTGTAGGCCGCAATTTCTATGTATGTGTATGTGTGTACTATATACTAGAAGTATACTGTACTGTATGTTTTATTTATAATAATCATAATAGTAAATGTAGGCCAGCTGAGTTGTCCTTTTCACCTGGACTACTCTGTTGATAAAGAAGTAAATGGATTAATAAATAAGTATGATTAAATAAATAAGTAAATGGAATGCCTACTTTTTTCATGTATAGGGAATGCAGTCCATGCTGGCATGAACGTGAGCACAGGGTCCCAAATGAAGGCGTCTGTCTGTCACTGGATTCCCACCCAGTACTATGGGCGACAAATCAAAGGGACTAGCCAATTGAAAGCTATTAATAATTAACCAGAGGGATTAACAGCAGGGATCATTTCTTCTTCAAATGGCCCT
Source organism: Sardinella longiceps (assembly GCA_027497455.2). Classification (NCBI taxonomy): domain Eukaryota; kingdom Metazoa; phylum Chordata; class Actinopteri; order Clupeiformes; family Clupeidae; genus Sardinella; species Sardinella longiceps. Next base: position 4,207,633 of record JAODXP020000013.1, on the reverse strand, counting down.
TTTACAAGTAACACATGCTGGCCGAGCCTCAACAGACATTGAGTGTGGGTTATAAATGTAGCTGATAGCCTTGGGGGCTACAGAGGGGCAGGCTATAGGCTTTCTTCTCCACCGCTAACCCTAACTCTGGGCCCATAGCCTGGGGACTCAACAGAACCTTCATTCGGAGCAGCTGGCTTACTTCATCGTAAAAAAAGAATAAACTGACAGATGATGGGTGATTGGTGACATCTATTTTGCGGCTGGAGTCTAGTCTGGTGCAGAATACATTTTTATTACTGTTGAACGCAATTGATTGGAATACTGTGAAATATGTTTTTGGGGAAAAAAGGTGAAAGGTGAAAGATGCGGTTTGTCTAACAGCTTCCGTTCATCATGGCTAGAGAGCTTTTCCTCTACTAAGCAACAGACAGCACATTATGAGATTGAAGAGTGCAAACTTGAAATATTTTATCAAAACAATCTAAAATCATAAATCATCAAAAGACATGACTGAGGGGCAGCCATAGCTCCTTATCAGGGCCTCAGACTGATCACTAAATGGTGGCCAGTTTGATCCCCGGTCAGTAGGAAATATGCTCCCATGCCCGTATCCACATGTGAGGGGTCCTTGAGTAAGACCCCTAACCCCTCACTCCATCCCATGAGCAAGGCACCTAACCCCTCACTGCTCCCAAGGCACTGCAGCAGCTCAAAAGAGCATATACAAATAGGCCTACACATACCAAGAACATATTCGACCACATTGTGATAGACCGAATCTTAAATCTTATAGAAATGTATTACGATTAGATTAGGTTACAGATCTATGCAGTTATACACATACACCCTAACTTCATAGGCATGATTTACCGGTAATATCCCTTAAACAAAAATTTACATCTGTATTACGTAAAGTATAATAGCATAACACCAGGCATCATAGATATGTACTGTAGGCTACATCCATTGGTTCAGACAAATAGCAAATTTTCTCTGTGTAAATGCCTCAATCATAGATCAGCTTTAAAAGTAAATGGGTTAAATTACAGAAGCGGTTCTGCTATAAACAGAGTCGAGTGTAAGCTCTGGGGGATATGGTTATCCCTTATGTGTATGCATGAGCTGCTACGTCCTACATGTGCCCTAGTCAACATGGAGAGAGAGAGAGAGAGAGAGCAGTGGGGGAGAGAGAGAGAGAGAGAGCACAGTGGGGCAGAGAGATAGAGTGATAGAGTGAGAGGGAGAGGAGGGAGAGAGAGGGGGAGGAAGAGAGAGAAGGAGATGGAGGGAGGGAGAGAGAGAGAGAGAGAGAGAGAGAGAGAGAGAGAGAGAGAGAGAGAGAGAGAGGGAAGAGAAACAACAGATGGTTCTCTCTGTCCCTCTCTTGCCCCTGTCTGGTGTAAAGTCTTTTAGCTTCCAGGCGGCATGCAGGAGCTTCTGACATCTCTAAGACAGCTCACAGAATTCAAGTCCAAATTAGAGGAATGTGGACACACACAACAGCTTTAGGTCTTTCAACCCAAAGGAAATTTTATTCTCTTTGTCTTACAAGAAGTACAAGAAAATGAACTTGTGCTGACAGAAAATGGACTAGGTCTGAGATCTTGTCCATAGCAGTAATGTAGCCAGTAATACATCATCTTGTCTCGGCTCAAGTCCAATTTAAGTTCAACTAAATATTTCAAAATAGTCTTGTTGTTTCATATCTCCCCAACAGGAGACTTTGACTTTGTACCCTGGAACAACAAGGCTGCAACACAACAATCTCAGTATCCTCCTTGATAACCCACCTCTCCTTAAGTTACCTAAATATGGTTTTGGATAAATAAAGTCTCTCTCTCTCTCTCTCTCTCTCTCTCTCTCTCTCTCTCTCTCTCTCTCTCTCTCTCTCTGCCATCTCTCATCTCTCTCCTTTCTTTTTTTAGCAATTTTATTTCTTTATTTTATTTTATTTTATTTTTTGCACACCAGTACTCTCTCTTCTCTTTCTGTCTGCCCTCTCTCCCTCTGTTTATCTATCTATCTATCTATCTATCTATCTATCTATCTATCTATCTATCTATCTATCTATCAATACCTAACTATCTATTGCGCTCTCTCTCTCTCTCTCTCTCTCTCTCTCTCTCTCTCTCTATCTATCCTCAGTTGACAGTCCAGCTCTGCTCCCCCTTCCTCCCCTCCTCAGCCCCCCAGCCTCCCCCAGAGCAGAGCAGAGGAGAGGAGAGCAGAGGAGAGGAGAGGATGGGACAGAGGTACAGAGGTGGAGGAGACTGGAAAGGGCGTCTGAAAAGGCAGAAGCCCAGACTCTCATCTCGCTCCTCCATCTTCCAAGATGGTACACAGGAGCACCCCGATTGCCTTGTTTATTTGGAACCCGTCCAACAAAGTGCCCTCCAGGCTCACTTACCTTCCCCCCAACCACACACACACACACACACACTCACACACACCACCCTCCCATCAGGTATAGACACCATCAGTAGCAAGGCTGCTGCTTCAGGTTAAAAATAGCCACAGTGAGGGGAAAAAGAAAACAAAAGGCCTCTGGACTCAGAGTGTTAAGCAGTGTGTGTGTGTGTGTGTGTGTGTGTGTGTGTGTGTGTGTGTGTGTGTGTGTGTGTGTGTGTGTGTGCACTGAGCTGCACTACAGGTAACATGAGACACAAGAGGAAGGGAAGAGCAGAGATAAAGACTGAAAGACAACGCTGGGAGGGAGGGGTGTCTGCGTGTGTCGAGCCCAGCAGCAGTCTGTGTCTGCTTCGCTCCACAACATTTCTTACCCTGTAAATTAAATGAGCAGTAAACCCCCACACACACACACACACACACACACACACACACACACACACACACACACACACACACACACACACACACACACTCTAACACTCCTTATTTCTTTCCTACTTTCTTTCTTTCTATAATGAAGCAGAACCAGGGTACATCAGACCAGCGTGACTCTACAGCAAATGTGTTAATTGTTCTGAGGCTTGATTCCAGTTCTGACAGTTTTCCACCTGAGTTCTATTCCTGTAGCCCTCCCTCCCTGCCTGCCTGCCTGCCTGCCTGCCTGTCTCAGAGCTCAGCTGGTCAAGGAAGGAGACAGCAGGTGCCTCTAATGCTGTTTTAATTGAGCATCACTGTATGCATTCTCAGGGACAATATTCCACAACACAGGCACGCAAACACCGGTACACAAATCATAGATTCTCTGCCAAATTGGGATTACATAATAATCCACCTTATGGTGTCAAATATCAGGGCATAGATTGAAGTCGTAAACAGGAGGTCATGTGTTATATACAACAGGGATATTTTCAGAATCCTTGACATTCTGATTTTGGCATTAGAATGTCAGGGATTCTGAAAATATCCCTTCATGAGTGGTTTCCTGACTTTTGGAAAAGCACATAAGAGAACCAAGAGGTCATTAAACACTCAGAAACACCATAATATTATTTACAAAACAACTGAAACCACTTTAAATCATCTGCTCTGATAAAAGAGCATTCTGACACTTTTGCTCGAGAGAGGGAGAATCTATCACACGCTCTGAGCCCTTAGAAAACAGGTGTGCTGCTTCAGAAAGCAGCAAAACATCAACACCTGGTGGCAGACGTCAGGAACTACAACTACAACTGTCAGATGCTCAAACTGCTGTGCTTTTTCCTTATGGCAGAAATGAATCCAAATGTGCAGCAGTGTATATTTAATCACAGCATCAGCTGCATGACCAGCATGTTGGACTAGCTGGGGACATTTTTACTGATTCATGAAGCCGAACAATTAGTTGTCATTTTGTGGTTGAATACGAATGGGAACGCAGCATCAGCACCAAATACAGTCATGAACTTAATGCCATCCTATGCCACTGCCATTACACAAAGCCTATTTCAATGAAAACAGTTGTGTAGGCTGATCAGTTTCTGAGATATGACACCACTCTTTAAGTCTCAAATGACCTCATAGTCAGTTGATATGGACCATTCACGTGGGGACTCACCATCACAGCCATATCATTTGGGAAGCATAGCCTATACATGTATAAAGAGGGTGCTGACATGATGCCTTTAACTAAATGCAGGGTCCTGCTGTTTGCCTCAGAGGCTAACAAAGCTCTCAAAGGGCTGCTGCCCAAAGGCAGCGTGACATGCTGACCATGGCTGTCTGTACTGTAGCATGTTTAATTCATGATGGAAAAAGTATGAGAGCTGCAGCAGCAGCAGGTCACTAGGCAGATTCTCTATGATCTGGGACTCACCTGAGACAGCTGCAGACATCATAACTGGAATGGAATCCCAAAGCATAAATGGTCAGTGAAAACAAATGTCCAATTGTGGACAAATAAAGACTACATCTCACTTAACTAACTAAATGGAATGCTTGTCCCATATCAGATGAATGTGGACAAATAAAGACAAACTAACTAACTAAATGGAATGCTTGTCCCATGTCAGGCAAACATGTGAATACTTGATAGAGCAAATTGCCTATATGAAGTAGGCTAATGGAATTGTAACTGTCACTGATGTTACAATGTAGGTAATGTGAACTGGGGTTACATCCAGAGATATTTACTGTATAGCCTACTTGACCTTACTAGGCCACTGACTCCTGATCCATTAATAACTTCATTTTAAGCCCACCTAGTTATTTAGCCTATTTTTGAGAGATGCTAAACTTTAGATGCCAAAAATGATGTGGAGACAATCTAGAGACATTGAGCTATTATCCCTTTCATTAGGTCTATTATTATTATCAGAATCAGGAATAACATCACTATAAGTTTATAGACACAATATAATAGGCAGGCTGTGTCCTTTTAATTGGATCAAATTGCATGTCTTGTGTTTTTATGGTCTTTGCTTTACTTTCCATGCTGAAACTTGCAATGTAAAAGATGGAGTTGATCACCAGTGGTAGCCATTGCTATGGTGTTCAGTGGGTAATGCAGATCCAATCCCACCGAACAGCCTGGATCAGGCTCGTCAGGGCCTTAACATGGCAGCTCATCCTCGGGACAAAAAGTCACACTATGCGGCTGTGCTCACGTTTATCTTTAGCCCACCTCAAAGAGTTCATAGCTGTCTCTCTGTCGCAATAACAATGCCATGCACAACTATATGCGCTTATTTTAGTCTTGCGTTAGGCGGGCACGCCTAGGTGGAGGCTTGTTAAAGTAACAGTGTCTTTGCTACATCACAAACATGCTGACGAAATATCAGAAGGTCTACGGCACCGGGAAAGGCAGGCTACCACGGAAGACTTGTCGATAACATTCAGCGGAGCATCTCCAGCCTGCATTTACACCGGCCCAAAAAAATCAAGCGAGTTGACACCTATTTCCCTCGACCGCTTTCCAATTGTTTAAGTTGTTTTACGTTTGTCATGACACAGTTGAGTATATGTTTAACTACTGAGACAACTTGGGTGTGTTTCTGCAATATAATGGCTGTGTAAGTCATTTGCGCAGAGCAGCAAAATACTCCGCATCACCCGCCGATGCGCAGAGGACTCAAGGGCTGGCCAGCGTGAATCAGCTCTCTCGGCTGGAACACGGGATTATGCGCGAGGGTTTTGCAATCATCCGTTCCGTTTCAACTGAAGCAACTGCAGCACATCACCATTTAATCTCGCCATCTTAAACTAAACATGAATCCTAGTACCAGGCAAAAACAAAATCCCGACCCGTGTAGCATATGCCTTCAGAGATAACACAGGACGGCCCAGTTAGAATGACATTTTGTACCTTACCTGAGACGGCGGTGGTATGACTCTGGGTGCTTCTGTATGTTCTTGCGGCGTGTTTTTGCCAACTCAGCAACGTCAACAGCAGTCGGCACGTTAGTTGTCGTGATGCGGTACAGCACTTATTGTCATGCATTCGCTCCTTACGGCCTCTTCTTCGCTCTCTACAGCTCAGCTGTGCGCGCACCCGCTCCATGCACACGCTCCCCTGTCGGACAGATAGCATGTAGAGTGCGCGTGCCTCCTCCCACAACTGGCCAGGTGTTCTGGAAAAGAGCACGTGCACAGCTGCAGGAACGTGATAACGTAAGGAACTCATTTAATATCATGACGCAGGATTATTCTAGTAGCCTCAGTCGTTGTCTGTAGCCTATATTATGAAATTTAATGACATCATGCCTTTATTTTGATTGGTTTTAGGCCACTGTGGTAGAAGTGAAACTTTTCCTTAATCAAAATAGATTAACATAAAGACTAACAGCCTAGCCTTTTTTCAATTGTTTTACATGGACTTATTTAAGTTTCTTGATTTAATACTCTCCACACAAGGTCTAAGCATAGGAGGATCAGCCTGAATTATAGGCTAAGTCACAGCTGAAATGTTTGAAGTTATGATCATTACAAATTCAATCTAACTCTGTATGAATGTGTCAAATAAGTATATTTAATTTCATGAAAGAGGAAACGAGATGTGGGAAAGACCACATAAACAAGCTTCAATTCATACATGGGGAGAACCGGGCTGTGAAGTGTAAAGTTACATGGGCAATTAAACTACACAAAACCTTTTTCTTTGGATATGCTTAATGGATGTCTTTGAATGGATGTTCTTGACAGACATGTTTGAAGCCTTTGTGCACAGTTGTCCCTATTCCCGGATTGAATGTGCCCCATCAAAAACATTTTGAAGTAACCTGTTTAATTCCAGTTGAGTCGTCTGGAAATTGCTTCATTACAGTAAACTAACATTAAAAAAAAGTTTGGATACAGTGGCCATCTTGAGAGTCCCCATGTTAAGGCACATTCTAGAAAATGCTGCCTTTTTGAATGCAGATAAATGTCATTGATATGAGATGAACCTAATATACAGTACAAATGACCAGAATATTAGACCAAACTAAACAATGATAATGTCATCACATACTATATCAGACTGATAGTGACAGCTTTTCTTGTCATTCATTCGTTGTATTAAAGTTTGTTTGGTGGAATGGACAGTGTGCGGGATTTTTTAACTCTTGTCATTCATTTGCCAGGATTCTTACTCCAAGTTGTACATGATTTTGAACCAACAAACAAAATGGCCTATATTTCTGTGTAGGTTATGTAGCCTATACTTGTGTGTAGATGCAGAGACACAGACTGTACCTATTGATATATGTTCATGCTACTGCAACAATCATGGACTTGTCTGTGGTGGCATTTGTTCAGGAGCGCCTTGCCCACCACAATGTCCCCCTGTCAGCCAACACAGTTCCCCTTTGAGAGCATAAGGGATCGGCATTACCACACTCACACAATAACCCAGTGGCACTGGGACGCTGTGACACAGATCCCCAGGAAAAGACATTGTTGTGCCCTGATCTCTGGCTAGCCTGTGTACACAGACCACTCACAAATCTCCTCTAAATCACATTAATCATAGACTAGAGCACAGGGCCCGCTTTATAAACAATGGCTTCAGAAAACACACAGAGGATTTAATGCTTACGCTAAAGACATATTTGTTTGGACTGGGCCTTTGATAGGCTATCTTTGATAGTGATAGTAACCATTATATACAGTATCTATGCCCAGTCTTTCCATCTTACCAAAATTTGTATTCAATTCTATTGAGTTTGCAATGGCAATGTTCATGTTCTTCAGACTCTTCATATAGATGGTGTTTTGTTGATGCTATCTGGGGGCTATCCCAGGAATCACAGTGGGTGGTGGTAATATGGGTAAATTAAGCCAAAAGTAGTCGTAGCCCAGTAAACCTGAAAATAAGTCTGCAGTCATCTTTCACTTCACTAAACAAATCAAGTAGTCTACTCTATCAGGAGTTTTACCACTTCCTTTATTTTAAATTTGCCAAAGGAAAATCTCTATAACCACTTCCTTCAACATTCATCTTTATTGTGATTCTCAAATCTTAGATTGAAGTTAGTCATATGGATCTTGGGATTGTTCATAATTAAATTAAAAAAAAACTTTAAACTCTAACCACATATTTATGGAAGTACAGCAAACCCATGCAATAGAATATCCAGTTGTTCAGCAGACTACTCTTAGGCAATTTACTGGGTATTTTTTTCATTTCCATCAGGTGAGGACTATGAAGTGTATACATGTAATATATTTTAAGAAACCCTAACCATCTAGCTTTTTGTGACATGTGACAAACAAAACTTAACTCTATACTCTCTCTGGACACTACCATTTCTTTTAAGGTGCTTTGTAAGACTTCATAATTGGATTCAGTGGAAATTGCCTCAAAAGCTTTCACCCTCCAGTTAATCAGCCATAGGAGATTTGTCAGGGCATGGTGCCATGCACTGTGATTAAAAAATAAAACGGCAACATGCTTTCATGAAATAAATGGTTTTCAGAGGTGGTGACACATGAGAGATAGAGTGAGAGAGGAAAAGAGAGAGAGAGAGAGAGAGAGAGAGAGAGAGAGAGAGAGAGAGAGAGAGAGAGAGAGTAAAAGAAGGGAATTTAAGATTTTCCTCTGTCAAGGATTTAAAGCTGCCTTCCTTGATTATGGTGCCAAGCTTGGGGATTGAGGGGTGGGCAGCAGGGGTGGGAGGTGGGTAGATGCCACACAGGGGGGCATGATTTGGTGGGGCTTAAACCTCCAAAAGCTTTTCTCCACTGGATAGCATTGACATTTCATTAATTTGATATCCTGCAGAACAATAAAAGAAGCTTCTAGGCTCTTTCCTTAATTCCAGGAATGGAGCGTATAAAGACCCCCATGCATATGGAAATATCTGAGTGAAATTTCTCATGAAGGAATAAGGCAACATGGAAAAGAAGTGCAATTATGTTGGATTCAGACCTCTCCCACCCAGACAGATTGTAATGAAGAGGATTCACAAACACGAGGAGGCTTAGATTTATTTTTGGAATGGTTAAAGGTTTAGGAGGTTTGTCTCTAAGCTGTTTGCTAATACAGCATCAGATTGTTGGTAAACTATGGATTTATTGACATGTTTGTCCGGATTCGCAGATCAAAAAGAGCTCATGATCCTCAGTGAGTGTAAAGGCAAAGATTCAGATGGACATGAGATGAGGTCTCTCAGTATATTTCTTTAAAGGGACAAGGGCAAGAGTGGGTTTTTTTTTTCTTTTGGAGGTCCGGCTCCCTTATTTGATTAGCAATATACATATGCTGACCAGGATATGCACAGCTCATAGTAATAGCATAAAAATAGTTTTTAATTATTAATAATTAAACCATTTTAATAAAGGAAACAAAGGGCCTTAAAAGTTTAGTTACATCCACCAACAAGATTGATGCTTCCACTTGCCAGTTGAGTGTAAATAGTGTTTTGTTTCTTTAAGAAACCAGCAGTTAGGGGAATGATGCATTCTGCTCTTCCCAGTTTATCTTGCCTGTGCAGGTGTGGCAGTATCGCCAGGTTGGACTGCGAGTGATGCAACGTTTTGTCTGTCTTTGTCAGAATAAACATCTCAACTGAGCCTAAACACAACGCATGACATCTGTTACACAAGGTAGAATAAAGCTCAACAATGTCTATTTTATGAAATGGGTTATTGTATAAGAAAAAAAATGCTGCACATTATGTGGATGATTTTCAAATCCTCTCCAGAAATTGTGAAACTTCCAGATACTGCAAAAGGGTCAAAAGGGTCACAAACTCATAGATGGTTGCCTAATGGAATTAACGAATACATATGAAATTGTTGAAGATCCTTAAACAAACAGTAAACATGAATCTGAATGAACAAAAACTGAATGGGTCATCAAAATATAAGGCCCAAAACTGTGTGCACGCCAGGCTGTACTGTGGTTTCCAACCACAAGATGTCACTTTGATTCACATGTCTGAGTTGAGAGACACAGGTTAATAAACGAGATAAGAAACCATCCTTACAAACAAACACACGCACACACACAAACACTAAACTCTCAGTGACACACACAATCTTTTTCTCTGTCTGTACAGAAATACTGTACACTCACACAGATACACACTCTGCCAGTAGTAGTATACTCTCTCAAATATAGATGCTCTCTCTCTCTCTCTCTCTCTCTCTCTCTCTCTCTCTCTCTCACACACACACACACATACACACACACACACACACACACACACACACACACACACATACATACACATGCTTGCACACTGGACGAGAGTTGAAACTGAGAGATGCATGGAAAAGTAAAGAATCTTTGTCACACAAGCACATTGAAATACACAAACACACAGAAGAGAGCAATTCAAAACAGATGGTGGCTTTTATTTCCCAAATAATTTGGATCAGAATACAACAGGAGTTCATGATCCCAGGGAAATCAGTTCTCAACAGCTTTAGCAAACCAAACTGTGCCCACACAACTAGACACCTGGCCAGAGGCGTCGTGGGGGGAAAAGTGGGACTGAGTTATCAGGGCCCCAAGAGGTGGAAGGGCCCTTGAGGAGTCTGGAATTGTTTTTCAGGCAGTGAGGGGGGCCCATGGCCACTGCTTGTGCACAGGGCCCAGAATTTGGTGCTACGCCCCTGCACCTGGCCCCATGGGAATCCCTGCCCTTTTAGACCAACCCTGCCTCACCACAACAAGACTATCATCCCACTTTGATGCAATTTAAACTTCAGCTCAAAACACAGTGGCACACCTGCCTCTTCTAACAGTCAAAAGAAGCACCTGTCACCTTCCTGTTCATTGAACTACAGCACACTGGTTATCCCTGGCTGCCTGCAACCTACCTACTTGAGTGCTCTCGTGAAGGCTAAGATTTCCCCTTTGTCAGCTCCTGATATCAAAGGAGTGCCTCCTGCCAGTTCCAGCGCCTCGCACAAGACAGTCCAGACTCTTTTCATTTTATTCCACACCTACTAAGCGCTACAGAGAAAGGGCGTCCCTATCTGTCTTCAAGAACTGTTGAAGACCCAGCTCTTCAGAGAGCAGCTCCTGTCCTAGAATAGCCTAGACTACCCTTCTCCACTACTGTCTTCCACTGCATGGAAGGATAAATCCGGTATGATAAGGACTGACAGTATATTGCAACATCATGAAAAGTTTGAACATTTGCCATGGAGAATAATTTTGATATTCATTCAGGCCGGAGAAGACCACTTGCTAGTTGTAGTTTCCGGGGACACCCAGCTTGGTGTCAGTGGGCAAATTGCAGTTGCAATTTGCCCCCTAGAAAGACTTAAAATAATACTACACTTCATTGATTGGATAATGACAGTTGCAACATTTAAGCCCAGAAAACTAACTGTATTTACCACCTAGCTGGGTGCCCCTGGAAGCTACTGTACAACTAGCAAGTGGTCTTTTCCGGCTAGCACGAACATATCAAAACTTTGCTCCCTGGCAAACATTCCAACTTTTTATGATGTTGCAAAATACTTTTGGTCCTTATCACACCGGATTTATCCTTTAATTCTTCCCTTTACTTCACTTCTGCATTCTCATACTCTGAAAAACTCACCCTATTCTTTCTTGGTAGAACTTTATAATAATTGTCTTCTATAAATGGTCATTAAATAGCTTATTAACACCAGTATTAGTTAATTAGCTGTTAATTGACGATTGTTATTGAGATGATTATAACAGTTAATAATTAGGTAACAGTAATTTACAGAAGTTTCACAGAAGGGCTAAATAATTCGTTTTGGCTAAATGATAAAATGGGAAAGCTTCATGGAATTAACTCACTAACCCACTAACTTTCCAATTAACCTCTTACTGATGTTAATAAGCTATTAACATCATTTATAGGGGGTTGTTATTACAAAATGCCTTTCTATGTTGCTTGATTTTCTTGTTTTTTTATTTTGTAAGTCACATTGGATGATAGGGTCCACTAAATGCATAAATGTAAATGTAAAATGAAAGCAAGACAATGGCAAATAAATTTGATAGGCACGACTTGCAAATGCCACTCTAACTAGTGTTTGGTGTAGAGTGCTATGCAAATGTACTCTCTCAGACATGGCTACTACTTCGTTGGATCGCTGTGTCTTGTGGTGTCTCAGCCTGACTTAGCCGACCATAGACCGCTGGCTCTGTATTCGTGGCGGAGGTTTTTCAACCATTACACGTAACTGCGTATGGATGGTTTCATTTTGCTTTGAAAAATTGGACAGCCGTTTCAGTGATCGTTTTGGCTCGATAACTCTCTACTGATATAGAACACGCCCATGAGGAGTTAAATGAATAGGGATCAACGCAGTATTATGGTGGCGCTGTGTCTTGTGGTGTCTACGCCGCAGTCACAGAAGTTGCATCGGCCTAATTTGAACCCCGGTGAGTTCACAGAGGTGCTAGAGATTCTGGCGGAATCCCAAGACCTGAACCCTCATAGTCTGCCTAGTGATTGGCCGGTTTATGTCAGTTAAGTCTTTGAGGGTTCAGGGCTTTAGGGCCTAGGGTGGACATGGGGATTCAGCCTCTGAGTCATGGTTAATATTGTGTAATGTGAATCCAGGCATGTGATAATCAAGCAGTTTCACTACAAGCTGACCTAGAAGCAAAGTGATTTCGGAGGTCTCAAGTATTCAAGTAGTTTTCTTGGGGGGAAATGTGTTTACCTCACTCACGTCAGATGTAGCGCTACGCGCGTTCATCTGATATTCAGCGATAGACGAGATATTTCAGGAGCCAGAAATCCTTGAATCTAACTGGGCAAACGGCTTGTCCATCAATTTAATTGACGTACACTGCAGCCAACCACATCGAAACCAACCGATGACGCTGGTTACGTTTGTTGGATTGGTTGGATTCAAAACAGTTGCTTATTCGCTACGTCACACCCTCTACAGCAGCTAGCTTCCCTGATTGGTCCGGTTAGAGAATAATGGCTTGAAATCTCTCTGATGGGCTTCAACATCAGATCGTTGCGCGGAAGTGCCTTACGAAAGTTACGTAGCGCATGATCTGACGTGAGTGAGGTAAGAAATGTGTTGGGGTAGCATAGAAATATAGATGTACTGTAAGCCTACCCTAGTGTTAGCAAATGACTTTGCTACGCAGATAGGAAGGCCTAGGCTTCATCTAGTTCTGCCAAGTTTACTTAGACCAATTAAATCGCTCTATCTAGACAGTTTGAAAGACAAACGCTGATTCCGCCCCATGGATATGTGCCTGGTCTAAAAGTTGTAGCCAGACAATATACATCTTGAAATTATTGTCTGGCTTTTAAGGCTATTTTTAGGGTATTTCTGTTTTGAATTTTAAATGCATTTTTATTCTTTTGTAAATTTGCAAATAACACAGACCACAATTTTAATTACATGGGTGTAGTTTGTATGAAGCATCTTCAGCACATTTCCTCAATACTGAAAGTCATGGAGGCAATCAGAATGAATCTTTGATCAGTAGGCCTATAGGTCAATGCAAAGAGTAGCCTCGAAGCCCCTCTGCCTCTGTCTAAAGATTGAACAATACTGCTCTCTATTGGTGACATGTATTTTCACAACGCTCTGGAGTGCTCTCTAGCGGCTACAGGTGCAAATGCAATATGACGCTGTCTGCAAAAATAAGCGTGTCATCAATACAGTAAGTGTATGTGAACAGCCTGCATAGTTTCATATTTCAAACTTTGAAACGGTCGCAGCCAAGTTTCCACATCCGCTGATGACTAAAAAGTCCCTTCAGCAAGTGCAACCGCCAGATTGCAGTAACATGCCAAAAAACAAGGGGCCTGAATCAAGGCTATACACAATTTACAACAAATAGGTCTACACAACTTTTCATTATCTTGTAGCCTATCATCTTTGCGCCTCAATAGCCTACAGCTAGAAAACAGCTGTATATAAATTGAGAGAAATTGTGGTCTTTTAGGAAAATCCCTTGGCCTTTTTAAACCATGGAAAAAAGATTGTGGGCAAAAGTTTGGCAGACAGCATCCAGATGTCTTTACACTTCTGAGTAGGCCTAATTAGACTCGAATAGTCGAACCGATTTACGTCTATGTTAATTGCTGTCCTGTAAGAAGCAAACATGACATCTGCATCATGAACAAAATCTGTACTTGGGTGTGGGCGTGTTCTGTACAGATCTGGCTGTGGTTTGGTGGGACTGTCAGAATGGAAGATCCAGAATGACGTCGTCAAGCTTAAGTGGTACAGGTCACTACGTCATGAAATGATGAAAATCATGTGAAAAGTTATAAAGAGGAAAAAGGCAGAATATTGACACTATAATAGTTTTGATGATATTGTACATCAGCACCAAACCAAAGTGTCTTGAAGGCTTCGAAATGCGTAAGAGTGATACGAAATGCGCACAACAGTTAGAATAGAATAGAATGGCAAGCAAAATGATGGAATTTAGGCAACTGGACTTCCTTTTGTTGAAATACAACAATAATGATAATAATAATAATAATAATAATAATAACTAGATTTGTAATTCCATGGAAATTACATAGTGCATGCAAAAAGTTTAAAAATGTTTTATGAAAGTGACATTTTTGTGTGATCACCACCTACCACCATCATCATTATCATCGCGTTGGTGGATACACTGTAAATTTAGTAGCAGACAAGTAAAATGTTCGTGAAAGGGTGTTGTTACAAAAAATGTCCACCAGAGTTCAGGATTCTCGTGTTTCTTCTCCATTTGACCGTCTCCCCATTCTGTTTGCTGTGAGAAAGCGGTGAGCGATGAGCTGCTAGGCTGGAAACCTCTCCAGTTGGCAACAAAATAACCGGGTGATAGTAGCAAGCGTGAGTGTCATTGTTCCACGACGTTTTGACGGATTCAGCAGTAGATGGACACGTAAACCTAAACCTGAATGAAATGGATGCTTCTTGAGTCAGTTTGTAGACTCCAACGCTTAGTGACCAGAGTTGATTTAATGTTGGAGTCGAAGAAACAATTGGGAATCAATACGTTCTAACGCGAAATCGGACGTCATGGTAGCGGCTGAAACATTTTAGAGAAGGTAAGAGACCTTTCCTCGACGACGGATGAGTGGTGTACTCTCTCTTGGAAATGTAACATGCTTAGATTAAACAGTAACGTTATTCTGACTATGTTGAGTTATTTCTTAAGAAGATATTTACGCTGTGAACGTTAGTGATTGCGTTGCTGCTGCCGCCGGGGCGCAGTCGTCATCCAGCGTTAACGTTAGTTGTCAAACATTCATCTACCACTGCAGCTGCTGCAATAGCGCATGCAGCTTTTTGGCTACTTCTCTACAAAATCAAACGGACTGTGCATTGAAATGGTACAGAATTAAATAAATGAGATATCAGGCCAGTGTTTAATAGTGATATTGTCGTGTTCTGGCGACGTGTAAACATGCGCGTCAAGTTTGGTAGGCTCCGCAGTGGCACCACGCATGATACATTTATAATAATTATTGGTGCTGTTATTAGTGATTTAGGTTCAGTATGCTGGGATTGTAGGTTACTAGATCAGAGTATTTTATCTCTGCCCATTACCCTACACGTAAATGTAGCCTAACGTTAATCAGTAAGCACTTGGCTTGTCATCAACGATTGTGTGTGAAGGCAGTGGTGGTCGATGGGGACAGCACTTAACGTTAGACATAGTTATCTTGTATTTGTTAATTACCTGTCGGTCTACAAGACACTCTGAGAAACCGGTTGTACAAATGTCACAGGAGTCTTGCCTTAACCCAGATAGATGAAGTTTTATGACCGAAAATGAGCGTGTTTGTGAAGTAAGGTTAGTGTGACGATATTTTGGACCCATGTAGAGCTATGTCACATTGGCCAACCTAGAGACACTTTCTGGACGGCTGAGGTTTTATGAATCTTCTGTTGGTTTAGGCCTAGGCCTACATGTTAAACATGCAATTCAAGGCTTAACATGGGTCAAGTGTAGTTCTGTAATCCCTTGTTCCACTGACTATTGAAAAACTGGTTGCCTTCTTGCGTGTGAATTACTCAGGCTTCTCATACAACACTGTAAAGGGCTTGTGAGAATGCAGGCCCTTGGTGCAGTCCACGCTTTATCAGAGTCGGTCAGTTCAAGAGAATAGACCTTTTGCTGTTCAGATCTGGTTTAGCACTGATCTGAACCTCGGCCTTGGAGTGTTTTGATGGTGCTGAGACCCGCTGTCTAAATACTTGACAAACAGGTTGGGCAAGTGACCTCATGATTGTTGTCAGCCAGCTCCAGACAGAATAATTTGTTGAATTCTGTGAAAGCATACACTTGGAAGGAAAGAAGATGACAGTTAAGATGCATTAAGACCAGGCACTCTTTTTGCCTACTTAGCCCATCAAAATAGTTTGCGCCATCCATGAAGTTAGTCTTTGCAGGTGCCCAGAATAGTTTCTACTCTAAAGCTGCCTCTCTAAGCTGCACCATGAAACACAGTTTAATGTTTTATTTATTTCTCCCTTTCTATTTCTCCGTTTTACTGGAGTCTGTCTCTTGGAAGACCTAGTAGAATGGAAAGGTCCACCTACTAGCCTACTAGCCAGTGCTCCATGCTCAGCCCAGTGTTCAGTATGGGCTAATATGTGTTACCATGGCAAAGAGCCACTCCCTATGATGTCCTTTATTCTACCGGCCTGTCTTATCAGCCACGAGCATGTCAGCACTCCACTCGGTCGGAGTCATGGCATCCCTCCAGAAGCATTTGTTGTATGTTGATCAGCACCTTGCCTGTCATCCCTGTAAAGGTTAAGGAAAGAACTTTAAATTAAAAAAAAACTGTTAGATTTACGATGTGATAAGGACATATGAAATGTAAAAAATGTGACAACACAGCATGCCATTGTGATTTTCTGATAAGTAGATGTGCCATTATCGTTCACCTGAACGAAGTTAAACGAGGAAAAACAAGGAGGGTCATGTCTTGTGGTTTGTTACTCATAAAGTTAGTTTTATATTTTTATGCAACACTTTGTGAAGTACATCACAGCTTCTTTTCATCACTGATTCAGGTCTGGTTCTTCTTATTCACGCTGCTGTTGTCATTCTCACTGAAAGAAATAAACGAAATAGAACAAAACAAAACAAAACAAAACAAAACAAAAAACATGAATAAGTAGCACTTATCGCTGACAAATGTGGCACTGTAGGGAAGCGAGGGAGTGCGTAGTCATGTAGCCTAACCTGTGTTTACCTTCCCCCCAGTCTTCCTGTGAGGCTCATGCAGGGAGGAGAGCAGGACTCACAGGAGGGAGCTGGATGTTTCTCAAATGTCCTGTTATATCCACACTAGGCCTAGATACTATTTGTACTATACTATATAAATGTCCTGTTATATACACACTATACTATATTTTAGTGCAGTCAAAATTAACGCTTTAACTCAAGTGATTGATCCAAAAATAAAAAAATTTACATGCTTCCACTCTCCTGACATGCACTTTGCACTAGAAAATGGCAAAGCTATCAAGTCAAACTAGATAAATACTTTGGATTTACCCTTGTTAATCCAACAACAGTGGAGGGTGAAGTACTGTATACATGGATTAAAATGGACTACATACTGTCCAAAACTCTACAAAAGTCTTAGCTGCATTTTTCACCCCTGACTGTTTTTATATTGACATGGATTAGACTATTGTGAATATGTTAAAGAAGTTATTTGATATTTGCAGAATCAGTGGGGGTTGGGGATAGATGTGAATTCAGGATGCAACCTACTGTACCTCTTGTATTCAAATACTTTAGGTACTGAGTTGCGATTAAAGGTGATTAATCATGATTAATCATGGCAAAATGTAGTGATCGTTTGACAGCACTACTTTATTGTATAGCATACTTTATAATACTACACTACATACTATATTTAGTACACTGTTTGTGTACTAATGCATATGTATAATGTGTATACAAATGTACAAATAGTATGCAGTTTCGGAAACAGGCAGGCAGCTGTGTTGGCATCCTGGCTCCATGTTTGGTTGAGAGCCCATGCAGATTTAGGGTTGTGGGGACTGGAGGGAACCCTTTCCAGACGGCAGGAGCAGCATGGGGGTCGGGGTGTGTGTGTGTGTGTGTGTGTGGGGGGGGGGGGGTGTTCATTGGGACCATGTGACTAACAGCACCAGCCCCCTAAAGCCCCCTGGGGAATCAGCTGGAGCATGCGTCTGTTACACTCAGAGTGTAGTCAGGGTGTGTGTGTGTGTGTGTGTGTGTCAGTGGGTGGGTACTGGGGGGGAGGGGGCGATGGAGAGAGAGAGAGTGTGTGTGTGTGTGTGTGTGTGTATGACAGCGGCCCTTTTGTCTCTTGGTGGCAGAGCCGTGTGAACGTGTCTGTGTTGCCCCGGCCTCGTGTGACGCTATGGTCCCCCCCTCCCCTCACCCTCACCCCTCCCCCCTGCCTCCTTTTGTTCAACCCCCACCCGCCACCCCATCATTTGGGAGCCTCCTTCTAATGGGTTGGGATTAAATCCAAGTATCTTAGATTGATTCTGGAGGACGCAATCTCCCCCGCTATGCTATCTGGCCTCAGGCTAGCTGGAGTAACAAAAGCAGATCTTTTTTTTTTTTTTTTTTTTTTGCCGAACCGCTCCCTCTTTCCAAATCTTCTCCCGAACCACCACCTAACATCGTCATCGTCATCCCATCTCTTTTCCACCCCTCCCTTGACTGACTGACTGACATCATCCCATCCCATCTCTCTCTCTCTCTCTCTCTCTCTCTCTCTCTCTCTCTCTCTCTCTCTCTCTCTCTCTCTCTCTCTCTCTCGGGGTCTCTCCCCAGGCCTGAGTGGCAGACTAGGCCAACAAGGGGAGGGACCTGGACCAGACCCATGGGAAACCTAAGAGGGCTCTATCAAAAAAAAAAAAAAGAAAAAAAAAAGAGTGAGAAAGAGGCAGAGTGTGTCTAGAAATCGACACCCTCGTATCATTTGCTGTCCATCTGTTGACGTCTGGCCTTGGTCTGTTTACCAACATGTCTGGCTTTTAGCCTCCTCACTGCCATCATGGGAGAAAGAAAGGCTTGATTTACTACCGGGGGCTTGCCAATGTTGATGCTGACGCTGTGTGTGTGTGTATGTAGGGCCAAATAGCATTTATTGCCATTGTTCAGGATCAATAGATTACTGCAGGCTATGAAGCCTTAGTCTTTGCGCCACATGCATGCGCTGTGCTCCCAATGCTTTGGAATCTGTGTCATAGCAGACAAATGGCAAGAAAGGACCGGGCTGATTTGACTTGAGTCAGCACATCCTCTTCTCTGTGGGAAATGAGCTTACTAAAACCCCCATCCCCCATGTCACACTCGACCCCCCTCTCCCTTCTCCTCTCCTCCCCTTAATGGCAGACGGATGAGGGGCAGCTTTTGGCCTCAGATCTCAGACACACTTGTGATCATAAAGATGGGTGGGGGACTGACTTTTCCCCTCTCTCTCTCTCTCTCTCTCTCTCACTCGCTCTCTGCCATTCTGAGTCTCCACCCTGAGTTCCCACCTGCTTCTCCGCAGCCATGATGTGCTAACTCATGATGGGAGAGCATGCAGAAAGCATGGCAGATTCACCCTCATTGACATTGGCGCTTAAATATGCAATTTTAGCTCCATTTAAGCTTTAGTCAACATCACTAATTATAAACGCTAACATAAAGCATTCTAAACATCACCATCACAAAATACCATTTTTATAGTTACAATATTACAAATCTGCATGTCACATTTTCAATATTACTTTCTTGAAGAATTATCTTTCGATAACTTATTACAAATCTGTATTCTTGCCTTGTCTACATTGTCATCATGACATATCCCCCTTCTCCTCCAATCAGTAAATGTAACAGCAGAGAGGGTTGAAGCGGAGCGAGAGGTCTCAACGTTTGTTAAGTTCCTGGTTCTATTTTTGCAAGGGGGAGGGGGGAAAAATCCCCCTTTATGCAGACAAAGTTGAGCTCTCATTGGCTGGTAGAACTTTAAAGAATCTTTTCTTATTGTGATGTAATGCATTTATGCAGACAGGAAGTATTCCAGTTTGCTCCCATTGAAATGTATTATGATGCTTTATCTTGCTCAGTATTCCATGATCTTTGGTAACAGTGCTAAACCCTTGTCTTATACAGTAGGCTAGCATCTAAAGCAGGTGTGTGTTGTAGGCTAGCATCTACACCACGTGTGTGTGTGGGGTGTGTGTTGTAGGCTAGCATCTAAACCACGTGTGTGTATGGGGTGTGTGTTGTAGGCTAGCATCTACACCACGTGTGTGTGTGGGGTGTGTGTTGTAGGCTAGCATCTACACCACGTGTGTGTATGGGGTGTGTGTTGTAGGCTAGCATCTAAACCACGTGTGTGTATGGGGTCTGTGTTGTAGGCTAGCATCTAAACCACGTGTGTGTATGTGGGGTGTGTGTTGTAGGCTAGCATCTAAACCACGTGTGTGTGTGGGGTGTGTGTTGTAGGCTAGCATCTACACCACGTGTGTGTATGGGGTGTGTGTTGTAGGGTAGCATCTAAACCATGTGTGTGTGTAGGGTGTGTGTTGTAGGCTAGCATCTAAACCACGTGTGTGTGTGGGGTGTGTGTTGTAGGCTAGCATCTAAACCATGTGTGTGTGTAGGGTGTGTGTTGTAGGCTAGCATCTAACCACGTGTGTGTGTAGGGTGTGTGTTGTAGGCTAGCATCTACACCACGTGTGTGTATGGGGTGTGTGTTGTAGGCTAGCATCTACACCACGTGTGTGTATGGGGTGTGTGTTGTAGGCTAGCATCTACACCACGTGTGTGTATGGGGTGTGTGTTGTAGGCTAGCATCTACACCACGTGTGTGTATGGGGTGTGTGTTGTAGGGTAGCATCTACACCACGTGTGTGTATGGGGTGTGTGTTGTAGGCTAGCATCTACACCACGTGTGTGTGTGGGGTCTGTGTTGTAGGCTAGCATCTAAACCACGTGTGTGTATGGGGTGTGTGTTGTAGGGTAGCATCTACACCACGTGTGTGTAGGGTGTGTGTTGTAGGCTAGCATCTACACAACGTGTGTGTATGGGGTGTGTGTTGTAGGCTAGCATCTACACCACGTGTGTGTGTGGGGTGTGTGTTGTAGGCTAGCATCTACACCACGTGTGTGTATGGGGTCTGTGTTGTAGGCTAGCATCTACACCACGTGTGTGTGTGGGGTGTATGTTGTAGGCTAGCATCTACACCACGTGTGTGTGTGGGGTGTGTGTTGTAGGCTAGCATCTACACCACGTGTGTGTGGGGTGTGTGTTGTAGGCTAGCATCTAAACCACGTGTGTATGTAGTGTGTGTGTTGTAGGCTAGCATCTACACCACGTGTGTGTGTGGGGTCTGTGTTGTAGGCTAGCATCTAAACCACGTGTGTGTGTGGGGTCTGTGTTGTAGGCTAGCATCTAAACCACGTGTGTGTATGGGGTGTGTGTTGTAGGCTAGCATCTAAACCATGTGTGTGTGTGGGGTCTGTGTTGTAGGCTAGCATCTAAACCACGTGTGTGTATGGGGTGTGTGTTGTAGGCTAGCATCTAAACCATGTGTGTGTATAGGGTGTGTGTTGTAGGCTAGCATCTAAACCACGCATGTGTGTAGGGTGTGAAAAATGTGGTCTGGAAAAGGGGAGCGTGTCAAAGCAGAAAGGGCGAGGGAGAGATGATCTTGGCCAGGGCCTGGGGGGGTGTAGTGAGTCCCTCCCTGCTGTAGGACTCTGAGACGAGGTCACAGGGACACCTACTGTGAGATAGTGGCAGTGCAGTTACTGTGTGTGTGTGTGTGTGTGTGTGTGTGTGTGTGTGTGTGTGTGTGTGTGTGTGTGCATGCATGCATGTGTGTGTGTGAGTGAGTGTGTGTGTGTGTGTGAGAGAGAGAGAGAGAGAGAGAGAGAGAGAGAAAGAAAGAGAGTGTGTGAGAGAGAGTGTGTGTGAGAGAGAGAGTGTGTGTGTGTGCATCGTGAGGGGAATGATGGTGGGCTTTTAAAATAGGCTACAGTAGAGCATAGGGGTGTGTGTGTGTGTGTTGTGAGGGGAATGATGGTGGGCTTTTAAAATAGGCTACAGTACAGCATAGGGGTGTGTGTGTGTGTGTGTGTGTTGTGAGGGGAATGATGGTGGGCTTTTAAAATAGGCTACAGTAGAGCATAGGGGTGTGTGTGTGTGTGTGTTGTGAGGGGAATGATGGTGGGCTTTTAAAATAGGCTACAGTAGAGCATAGGGTGTGTGTGTGTGTGTGTGTGTGTGTGTTGAGGGAATGATGGTGGGCTTTTAAAATAGGCTATAGTAGAGCATAGTGTGTGTGTGTGATGTGTGTTGTGCGGGGAATGATGGTGGGCTTTTAAAATAGGCTACAGTAGAGCATAGGGGTGTGTGTGTGTTGTGAGGGGAATGATGGTGGGCTTTAAAATAGGCTACGTAGAGCATAGTGTGTGTGTGTGTGTGTGTGTGTGTGTGTGTGTGTGTGTGTGTTGTGAGGGGAATGATGGTGGGCTTTTAAAATAGGCTACAGTAGAGCATAGCGGGCCACCCTTTAGTGGGCCATGATGGCGACGGGGTCTGGCAGCTGCCCACTCATGTTAGATTTGACCGCTGTGTAGAGGAGGACAAGGTAAAGTGCTTGGCCTCTGACAGGTGAGGTATAACGCTTGGTTTTTTGTGTTCAAAAGCATACAGAACAACTGGGTTGTCAACACATGTGATCTGTGGTCTGACATTTAACCCCTCAGAAAGAGAGAGAGAGAGAGAGAGAGAGAAGAGAGAGAGAGAGAGAGAGAGAGAGAGAGAGAGAGAGAGAGAGAGAGAGAGAGAGAGAGAGAGAGAGAGAGAGAGAGAAAGAAAGAGGGAGAGAAAGAGCGGAAGAGAGAAGTAAAGTTTGCCCCATGGGCGACCTAAGGAGGTGAAGGGCGCTTGTGAAGTGAAAGCTTTGAGTGATTGATGGCAGAAAAACAGGCACAGTAACCTGAGCAGGAGTTCTGGTGAGTGTCAAATGGCTGGCCTTGCCTTGCATGCAGTGAGCTGAACTGTTGAACCTACAATAGGTGAAAGTCGTTGATGTACAGACGGAGTTGTTGTGGGGAACAAAAGCGCTCCTTTCACAGATCCCCTTAGTCTCGAGAAGGCCCTGCTGGTTCAGAGTGTTTAGTCTCGGGGTCACGGCAGAGTTCAGAGTTTAGTCTGAGATTGATACGCCACCAGCTCGGCTAAGGGGCTGTCAGTATGGAACGAAGGGGTTGAACCAGATGTGCCCATCCCTTCCCCTCCCCATTCCCCCACCCCCCCTCATGTGACACTTCCTTTGTGAAAAACAGAGGAGGCAGCACATGTGGTTGGTCGCGTGGACAGAGCTGAGTTTGCTCATCAGCCGTCTGCGTGTTAGCGTCTTGCTGACTTAAGCAACTATTAACCACTGCCAGATGACCAGCCTGTTTGAAGATGGTGGGCCTGCTCAGTTATCACTGTGTTATCTATCACGTTTCCAAAATAGAAGCTCGCCTCGCTTGCAGCACCAGCAAACAGTTAATTTCTTTTTTCAGCTTTGAAGTTGAAGTTCAGCCGATGTATATTTTAGCGAATGTCAGCCCTGTTAAATGGAAAGAAAGTCTGCTGTGCTGCGCTGTGCTGTTGGTATGAAAGAGGAGGGTTGCTCTCCGCTTGCAGGCCTGCCTGCAGTGTTTAATCCCCGTGACTGTTTCCACAGCTGTCGCCAGATGAGTCTGCTGTGGAGGCCGTGACTTGCTCTCTGGTGTCCCAGAGACCGCCGCCGCCGCTGCTCTTTCCTGGTGGCCCGTACGGGAGCGAGGAGAACAGGGGATGTCGGCTGCACAGATGCAGAGTGACGGGGAGCAGCGTTGGGGCTGCCTGGAGTCGCTAGGCCTGAGCCCGCGTGAGCTGGTGCTGGCCGAGGCCCTGCAGATGGAGTATGATGCCCTGTCACGTCTCCGCCAGGACAAGAGCCCAGCCGGCAGCAAGGGCCTGCCTGACGTAGATGAGGAAGGGAGCAAGCCACCGCCACCACCCCAAAGGGAGCTGCCCATACCCCCGCCCAGGCCAGTCCCCAGCCCCCCAGGGAGCTGCTTTCAGACAGGAGATTGGGGATCAGGACTTACGCACCAGCCCAATGGGAATGGGCAGCCTGGGAGCAGCTATGCACAGCCTCCGACTTCCAGCAAGGAGCCGCTGTATATCTTAGACACGGGGCCCAGGAGCAAGGGCAACTATGACGGACTCCCACCCCCGGACGAGCCCCCGCCAGCGCTTCCTCCCCGCAACCCCCTACCCCCCCTGCCAGACCCCCCACGGCGCCCTCCACCAACCCCTAGAGACATCAACCTGTTCACCCCAGAGGTGGACCAGCCTAAGCTGCTGCCAGTGGACACGGTTAATTACGACCACCTAAACGACTCTCTCTCCAAACTCAACGGGGACTGGTCCAGGTCCAGCCCCAGCCCAAGCCCCAGCCCCAGGGGGAGGAGGGGGCTGGAGGAGCAGGGAGGGAAGCCCGTGGCCCGGAGCAAAACTCTGCCCCCTCAGGTGCCTCCACGCACCTACATCCCCACGCCCAAGAGCAGCCGCGCCAACCGCAGGGCGTCAGCAGATCCGGTAAATACAGTAGCCCCTACATTGTGCTACACTCTAATAGTATAGATCATTTCTAATACTAAATCTTATATGTTTGTTTCATATAATAATAATAGGATGTACAATGTGTACTGTAGTTTAATGTTTGGTCTGTTGGCCCTAGTGACTGGGCATACATTTATTGATAAATTATGAAATTAGCCTAAGTAGGAGATTAGTAGATAAGTGTATTATGATACGTGGTCCAAATAGAGCCAAATAGTCTTTTTAAAAAAGAAAATGCAGATAGACTGCTAGTGTACTTCCCCTCCATCTTTCACATCTGGCTCTATTATAGTAACAGTAATGTTTCCCAGAGTAGCCCAGAGAAGAGGCTGTTGGTCAGGGCTTTTTGATTGCTCGGCTGTAGACCGACATGCTCACGTGTTGGATAGAGAGGAGTGTTCCTGCTAGGCTCTGTCTCAGGTGCTGTGCTGTGCAAGGACACTCAATCAATGCTGGTACCTACAGAATTTGTTTAGCAGAGGTTGATAAAGGTTCCTGAGTTGTTAATGTTGCAGTGCTTTCCTTATACCAGCAAATCAGTGTGTTTGGTCCACGTGAAGTCTTCCATCAAGGTTTTTAAAACTCAGTCTCTACCATTCCCACCTGAGAGTTGTTAGTTTTAAGGAGGTGGGAAACCTCCTGATTATGTTTGAAATCTGTGAACATCTTTGTCTTAGTAAGACTGAGGAGGAAGTTGTGTGCACCAGGATATTAATCTGTTTACCTCATGCAAGGATGCCTGCTATGTTCATTGTTGCCAGAAATGAGTCTTGGCAATGATGATGGATTCATATGAGTCCTATGAGTTTAAGGATATACCAGAAGGGTATTCCAAGTAGGTGGTTAAGTGATAAAGTTAAGCCAGAGATTGTGATAAACATGCTAGTAGAAGAGCCTCTAGAGGTCTTTGTCAAGGCTAGCAGGCTACTCTATTAGGAGTTTTAAGATTTCCACAAGCTTGACCTACCCAGGTTTGCCACTTCAGCACCTACTAGGAATACAGTACCTCACTGTACACCAGATGACTTAGATATCAGCCCTGGGGAGCCTGGGGGTGGATAACAGCATATGTCTACCCAAGTGCACCCCCAACCAGGCATCTTCCAGTCAGGAAGTTAAACATGGTCCAATTACCCAGGGTGCTGTGCAGTCAAAGTACAGAGTTGAGTGATAAGAGTGTATCAAAGTTGACTTTGTTTAATGCGGAGCCAAAAACCTACAAACACACAGCATTAGCACAGAATGGGCTCCCCTGTCAAGGTGGGTAAATGTGTGTGTAGTTTAAAGTTGATGTCCGTGGGTGTGTTAGTGTGAGGACTTGGGAGTGATGAAGGGCCATTGTAGGTGTTGTGTAATTAAGTACCTCAGATGTTTGTGCATTAGGATGGTAATCATGTACTGTAGACTGGAAATAAGTGAACAGTGATTCTGTGAAGGTTTCCTTGGTAGGAATTTGTTTGGTTAAGTCAATAGAATATAAACACATTTTCATCAATTAAGGTTTTTAAATTTTAAACAGAGACCGGTTGTTTGAATTTGAGATGAGAAAATTCAGCCTTTCAAACAGGTGTTGTTGTTTTTTTTAATCTCATTTCTCTCATGTCTTGACCTAGAGTCCAACAGCTGCATTCAGGAGATACTATTGCTTTGATTTAAGAGCGCTGTAGAGATTGAAGTGCTGTTTGCAGTCTCTCATAAACTTTCCACCAAGGAGCCTGACTTCCTCTTTCTGACATGCAGGTGTCTCTGGGCTCGCGGCTCAATGGCTTTGGCTACGAGCTCTTCCAAGTGTCCGAGGAGAGGGACGAGGAGGTGGCTGGCTTCTGTCACATGCTGGACATGTAAGTTATTTTATCATTACATTAGTTGAATATGGTCCCAAGAAATGTCAATATTATCATTTATTGCTGTAATTTCTTGGTCAATTGTTATTGTTACAGAGCTAGGACTTGGTGACTTCCTTGTAATGATCAAAAATTCTGTTGCACTGTATGCCTCAAATATTCATGAATCCTTTCAATTTCAGTAAGCCTCTCATATTCATGAATGCTTGTAATATTCAAGTAAGTGATGTCTCGATTCATTTTGTATTCTTTGACCTTCTTCCACAGTTTGCGTTCAGCGTACCCCTGTAACGATCTCTCCAAGAATGCTGGGTTTGTGTGGAGCCCGTGTGTGGCACAGGACGAGCTCGAACAGGCTCTGGGTGTCAGCATCAAAGTCACCGTGTACAGCGAGCTCTTCCGAGAGCCTCTCACCTTCACCTGTGACGGTAAGCAACCACAGCTCTTGTTGCTCCCAGTGAACAGGTCGGAGCCGTGTGTGTGTGTGTGTGTGTGTGTGTGTGTGTGTGTGTGTGTGTGTGTGTGTGTGTGTGAAGGGGTGAATATGAGGCGAGCTGTATGTGTGGCTGAGTGCTCATAGGAGTAGAAATGCGCTATGTAAATGCAATCTATTTACCCTTTACCATAGCTCTGTACTGTGTACTTTCACTTGCTTGCTAAACTATCGCGTGTTTCCTCCTACTCCGCTATCTCTATGTAGAGTAAAGGCCTCTAATGACTTTACTGTAAGTCATCAGACGGAGAGTTTATGGTTAAGCTCAGATCTGGGATAAAGCTGCTTTTTATACTTTCGTATGCGCGGTCGTTCACTGTGGACCCTGACCTCAGGAATGCAGTATATTGATCCTCAAAGGCTTAAACTGAGCACAGTGTTGGCACTTGGCACACTGTTTCTTGTACTGTACTTTATTTGTCTACCAGGGTTTCTCATACATAGACCATTGTATGGCGCAGCACCATAGAATCAACTCTAAGCACCACAGATTAAGATTGAGCTAAATAATTTTAAAACGCTTCTTGTAGCTTTAAAATGGTCTCAGCAGGTGACTCTGATGAGCAATACATAAGCATACAGGTGTATATTAAATATGGCAGCTCAGAAAGCATGTGTTTGAATGCTGCCTGCTGCATACTCCAGACTCCAGTGACCACTACAACACTCGATTCCCTCACCGGCAGTAAGAGCGCACCACAAATTGCTACCTGGTCTGTGGGAAACACTGTCTACTGTAGTGTAGTGTAGTGTAGTGTAGTGTAGTGTACTGTAGTGATGGAAATCTATTCTTAGAGTGGCAAAGCATGATCTCCATTCCATTCCGTTCATACCCAACCCAGCAGACATGCTATGCTCTCCAAATACACTTTGAATATTTATGTATGATTTCCCTGAGCAAACTCCATTAACAAACAACTCTTAGGCCTATTACTGTTACCACCAACAGTAGTATTTACATGTAGTTTCAAATGACTTGTACTGAATAGGAATGAGACCAAATCATCAACTCGTGTGAGCTCTTACTCTAGGGAGTTAAATAGCATTGCATGAATGAGACTTGGCCTTGCTACTGGCCTAGCTGGCTATGGTTGGTGTAGGAGTTGACTCGCTCGCTATGGCAACCTGGAACCGACAACAGTACTGGACATCTCGAACTGATCAGCCATGTGTAACTAACTAAATAAACAAGGTTTTACGGTGTTGTGGACTTGTAAATCTGGACATGCTTTTATGTCTCTTACTAATGAACTTTGTATTGTAATAAACACCAGCCAAAGTATCACTGTCAGCTACAGTATACTGTACATGGAGAGTTCAGATGCGAAACTTTCCAAGTCTATCTTCAGAAATATGCAACCGTTTGTTTTATAATGAGTTTGTTTTATAATGATTTGCAAGTAATCTGAATCAAACTGCAATTAAAATTTTATTTTCATGTAAAGTCAAAACAATTACATTTGAGTTGGACTGTTAATAAGAGTTATCCAAATGATATAAAACTATTTCTGTAAATGGACTTGGATCTGAACTCTTTCCCCCCCTTTCCTCCTCCATACAGTACGCTGTATCAGAACTTTTGCCTTCTCTCTGGATGAGCTTATTATCTGAGAACCAAACTCAAGTTTTTATTTTCCACATACCTTGGGAGGGAGAGGAGAAGAGAGAAAGGGAGAGAGAGGAAGAGGAATGGAGAGGGAGTGGGTAAAAGAGGAGAGGGAAAGAGAGTGGGAAGAAAAGAGAGAGAAAGGGAGAGAGAGAAGGCGAGAGATAGAGAAAGAGAGCAGGAGAAAGAGAAGGAGAAAGAAAGGGAGAGGGAAATAGAGGGGGAAAGAGAGAGAAAAAGAGAGTGAGAGAGGGGAAGAGCAGAGAGTGATAGAGGGAAAGAGAGGAAGAGAGAGAGAGAAGGAGAGAGAAAGGGAGAAGTTTGTGGAGCGGATGGGAGAATCCCACCAGTGCCAGACTCTGGCCTCCCCATCTCCATTAATGGCATTAGACTGAAAGGGCGTCCTGCCAGCCAGCTGCTTTGTGCTCTCAATTAAACCAGCTTTTCATTCATCCCACAGAGAGCAGCCTAGATTCCACACACACATGCTCTCACACACACATGCTCACACACGCACACACACACACGCACGCACACACACACACGTACATACAAACAAAAAGGTTCACTCATCGGTCCGCTCATTATTATGTTGGTTGTGAACAAGTGGCATGTAAACAGGCATACACTACACACACACACACACACACACACACACACACACACACACACACACACACACACACACACACACACACTCAGAGAGAGAGAGAGAGAGAGAGAGTTCCTATTTTAGTTTATAGGGTCTCGAAGTTTCCATTCTAGCATAAATAGCCTCTTTGCAATTGTAATCCATGTGACTCCTCAGGCATCCATTGAAATGGCTTAATATGTGAAAGCTCATTTTAACACACACACACACACATACACATACACACAAATGCATGAGCACTGTTTCTAACCTTTGCCTGCCTCCTTTGATGCTCAGGGTCATCCACGGTGGACCTGCTGATCTATCAGACGCTATGCTACACCCATGACGAGCTGGAGCTCATCGACGTGGACGACTACGTGCTGAAGATCTGTGGCAAGGCTGAGTACCTTTACAAGTAAGCCCACCAGCCAGCTAACACACCCCACTGTAGCACTGACCTCTCTCTCTCTCTCTCTCTCTCTCTCTCTCTCTCTCTCTCTCTCTCTCTCTCTCTCTCTCTCTCTCTCTCTCTCTCTCTCTCTCTCTCTCTCCCTCTCTCTCTCTCTCTCTCTCTCTCTCTCTCTCTCTCTCTCTCCTCTCTTCGCTCCTCCTAAATCACTGGGTCCGGTTCCTGTCAACGCCGCCACTCTCTGTGGAAGACGAGGCCCCGACCGACACAAATTATCCTCTTGTTTTCAGAGCAGCGCTGACACAGATCGCCAAACCATCATCACAATAAACAAGGAGGCTCCAGAGTCCCTGACAGACTTAGCCTGTGTGTTTGCTTTTTTATTGCTTTTTTAAGCATTTCTCTCTCTTTCCTCTGGAGAGTACTTATGTCAGCGGGAGAGAGGGGTGTGGGTTGGTGGTTGGGGTGAGAGGGGTGTGGGTTGGGGTGTGAGGGGTGGGTGGGGGGGCCCTAAGAATCAACTAGGGGGATCCCTCTTGTGGTTTGTGGTGTGACATGCTGCCAGTTGCGTTGGTAAGTAAGAGAGCGCTGGTTTTGTGGCTGTTTTTAAAACGAGCTGTGCTTATGCATGTGGGTCGGTTCTAAACCGCAGCGGGCCCGGCCCAAACAAGACCCCAGTCTCCCAGCTCGTCTTGTCTCGCTCCCAGCTGCCAGATCGGTCGGCCAAAAGGCTTTCCCCACTGTGTTCCGTGTCCACAAGCATTTGTCTCTCATGAGTCTGACACGGGAAACAATCATCATTGAATAGACTGTGCTGCAGCAGTATATGGGACAATAGGACTTGAAGCCTGTTTATGTGTGCTGTGTGAATGTGTGAAGCTTGCGTTTTGCGTCAATGTACTTTTTGGCATGTGTTTGCCAACATGTATGTTTTTCAGTGTGTGTATGTGACAGAGAATGTGCGAGTTTGAGAGAGAAAGAGTGTGAGTGTGTGTGTGTGTGTGTGGCTATTTGTGTGTGTGTGTGTGTGTGTGTGTGTGTGTACACCTCTTGCAGCTGTGTTGTTTTCTGGCACGAGGCAGCCGCAGCAGAGCAGGATGTGTGTGTTTTCCTGATAACTCCACGGCTGCCTGAGTGAGCGAGCGGCACGGCCGGCCTGCCTGTGAAAAGAGGGAGGGACTTCCTGAACAGAATGAGGTCACTGGTCCAGTCGGCAGCTGTCCCTCCCATGGCTGAATCCCGTCCAGCTGGACCTCTGGGCCCTCAGCTGCACTAACGCCGGTGACCTACAACAGCCGCTCCGTCGGATGCACGTTTTCATTTTTTTCCCCCCACATCCGCAGTGGCTTATAGTACAATGAACCGATACATGCTATCCGTAGCTAACGCTTCCTGGAGATTGCAATCGCCAGAGCTCCGTTAAGCTTGACGAGAGAAGTACACAAG
Organism: Sardinella longiceps; assembly: GCA_027497455.2. NCBI lineage: Eukaryota > Metazoa > Chordata > Actinopteri > Clupeiformes > Clupeidae > Sardinella > Sardinella longiceps. Next base: position 4,176,761 of record JAODXP020000013.1, on the reverse strand, counting down.
CACACTCAAGCCTGTCTGTGGCCTTCATGTCAAGTTCTTGTTATTAACCGCAACTCCTAGGTGTTAACCACATGGCTGTTTGTGTAAGAGGAGAGGCAGTGAAACGCTGACTCCTAAAACCGTCAACAGAACACAGAGATGTGTATTTATGCTAAAACTGAGACGAAAAAACTAGCTTGGCACGGCATGCAACAGGCTGTACAACCACAGTGCAGTGCAGTATAACCAAAGCCCAGTCAAATATGAATCATCCGTAAAGGATCAAAATCAGAGAAACAAGCATGTTTGTGATCTACTGTATCTTGTTATTGTCAGAGAGTTGTCAGTTGTTGTACGCTTTCCTTGCTGTACTAGCATCCGTTTCTCAAAAGCATAGTTTGCTAACCAGTTACACACACACTAGTTGCTAACCAGTTAGCAACTTACTAACCAGTTACACACACACTAGTTACACACACACTAGTTGCTAACCAGTTAGCAACTTACTAAGCAGTTACACACACACTATTTGCTAACCAGTTAGCAACTTACTTTGTTGGCAATAGGAAATTGCATTGCGACCAACAAAGTTAGTCACAAAGTTAGTCACAAGGTGGTATTCTCCTAGGTGCTTAAGTCCAAAAAAGTGCTTAGTGCAGGCTGAAACGCGTGGAGATAAGTGCTTTTTTGGATTGAAGCACCTGGGAGAATACCGCCCATATTTAGCAACTATGCTTTTGAGAAACAGACCCCTGGATCAGAAGCTCATTGGTTATCATTCTGGAGTGAAGAGAAGAGAAGAGAAGGACTGGTTCAGTGTTGTTGGTGGATATTGACTTTTTCTTCTCATGGTCTCCACTGGCTACCATTTGCATGTGTCCCTCTCTTTCCCATTTAGGCTAATGGTTAACAGCATGGACAGCATGTAGGCTACACAGGCTCAGTGGTCTCTTGACTTGTTTGAAGCCTGTTGGGCCATTCAGAGAAGAAAATGACTGTCAGGTGATATGAGTTGTTTTCACCCTTTCATAAGCCAGATGACACATGTGGCCATTTAAAAGGCCAGTCCAATATTCCAACAGTGACTGAAGGTGGTCCTTGACCTTTGACCCTACGACCTATGTCCCATGTGTGTCCATCCTGGCAGCTGTGCTGTTGCTGTCCAGCATACCTATGTGGTTGTATGGAAACGTTGTTACCTCCGCTAAGGAGGTTATGTTTTCGCCGGTGTGTGTGTGTGTCTTTCTGTGTGTATGTGTGTGTGTCTGTCTGTGTACAACATAACTGGAAAACTACTGCATGGATTTGGAAGAAATTGTCGGACAATGTGTGTATTGGAATGAGTAAGAACTGATTCGATTTTGGTGTCGATCAGTGATCCAGAACACCATCTGTGAACACATTGCCTTGGCGAAGGTCTGTGCTCTCTGAGCGCTTTTCTAGTTTTTTTCTGTGTTTTTTTTAGCTGTGTGTGGTAAACCCATCCAGTGCTGCCTTGTACAGATGACATTGAAACATGAGATTGAAACTTGCGGCTTGTGTGTGTAATGGTGTGTGTTTAGTTCATTCAGTATTGTAGGAGTGTTTTTGATAGACAGGAAGAGAAAGTTTATCGGTCATAGTGTTTTCTGGCTTATAGATGTAACTCTCCCTCTCTCTCTCTCTCTCTCTCTCTCTCTCTCTCTCTCTCTCTCCCTCTCCCTCTCTCTCCCTCTCCCTCTCCCTCTCTCTCTCTCTCTTTCTCTCTCTTTCTCTGTCTCTGTCTCTCTCAGTAAGCAGACCCTGGCATGTCTGGAGTATATTCAACAATGTCTGAAGTTCGACTGGGACATCCGTCTCAACCTGAGCAAGAGGGCATCAGTGTCCATGGAGCTGGCCAGAACGGTGAGCACAAAGAGCCCCAGACTCTCTCTCACACACACACACACACACACACACACACACACACACACACTTCACCTGTCAGCCATCCGGCGGCACATGTCCACCATCAGGTCTTCTTCACGGGGAGGGGAGGGGAGGGGAGGGGAAGGGAGCGGGGGGTCAGGAGAGGGAGCGTAGACATAAAGCGCTGAGCCATCAGAAACGTTTAGCAGATGTGCCCACTCCACTCCACTCCACTCCAAAGCGCCATGCACAGCATAAGTCATCAGTCTGGGGCTATTTATTGTCTGAGGATGAAGACCAAATGGCGCTCCAGTATGTGAAGGTACCGCTGCACGTATGAAAGCAGACACACATGTGGGAGTCATAGGGTGCAGCTGTGAGGCGGCGGAGGAGGAGGAGGAGGAGAGATGCCTCGTTAAAGAGGGAGCGCTCATTCTCTATCGTAAAAACATCTCTCACACCTGTTCCCCACTGCACTGCACTGGACTGGACGGGGTCAGCAGGTTGAGTAGCCAGCAGATGCTGGAGCCTCCCACAGAGACACAAGTAAGTCAGCTCAGCTGGATGAAGTGCAGGATAGACATGAAGGAGTCATGAGGGAGGTTTGAGGAAGTTTTTTTCAGTCAGATAATATCCATGTGTGACCTGCTTAATCAGCAGCAACAGTCATTCAAACCAGATTTTATCAACGTCACAGGAGGATGACGATGAGACGCCGTCCAGCATGAATCATGGGATCCAGCTTCAGGAACGCACCATCAGACAGACCGTCACCAGGTAAGTAGTACTGTATGTCTGACCCAGTGAGCTAAATAGGCTACCTGTTAGTAGTTAGCATCTCTATTTGAAACCTGTCATGTCTTTCACAGCACTCCTTTAAATAAACTCCTAGCTGGACTTGCTTTAGTAAATAAAAGTGCTTAGTCCAGGCTTAAACCCATTGGGCTCAGCTCTTTTTTTTTTTTTTTTTTTTTTTTTGACTTAAGTAGCTAGGAGAATGTCGACCGTAGGAAAGACAGAACAGGTTTCAAATGGTGATGCTAACTGCTAACAGGTTAAATGAATGGAGCCAAGCTTTTTTGGACTGAAGCACCTGGGAGAATACCGGCCTAAGTGAGTAAAACGGCGTGACATGTTAGTCTATACATATGAAACTAACTCGGGGGGGTCTCCCTTTGCTTTGTCCTCACAGAGAGGCCCTGAGTCTGCTACTGGACACTTTCCATAATGAGGCCGAGTCCTTTGTCCAATCTGAGGTAAATATGAACATCATGATTTAAACACACTGACAGAATGAAGTCAGAATGAACTTTTTGGCATCAAATACTGTTTGGGAGGAAACACAAAATTGCAGGTTCACTTTAGCTGCAAAATATAATTTTCTCAATCTGTCTTCCTCCTTCTGTCTCTCTCTTTTGCTCTCTCTCTCTCTCTCTCTCTCTCTCTCTCTATCTCTCTCTCTCTCTCTTCCTCCCTCTCTCTCTGTCCCTCTCTTTCTCTCTCTTTCTGTCTCTCTCTCTCTTTCTCTCTCTCTCCTTTCCCTCCTCTCTCTCTCATAGGCGGATATCCCGTTACATGTGGAGAGGTTGGTCCAATCAGTGAAGGCCCTGTGCAGCTCCCTTGCTTCCGTGGAAACGCCGGATGTGACCTCTGCCCTCAACCAGCTGCCCGCCTGCCCCTGTCGGCTTCAGCCCCGCGTGCAAAAGGTGAGCAACACCTTTTTTTTTTTTTTTATTATACCAATTTTCCTCCACGTTTGGCCATGAACAACACACTCAATCATCGTCACACTGTGTCATTCACTTCCCTTTTAAGTGCCCTAGAGCTGCCATGACTTGTTTGTGCACCCACACCTCACAGTTTTCTAGTCAAAGCTGCTGATGTACCGGGCAAAGGTTTTGGACAGTGCTGGACTTCTTGCCAGCATTGCTCTCAAAAAGCCGGCCAGCCAGTGAAACAACAGACAATGAGCATGAGGATTTGGAACAATGGCACAGAGCCTGCTGTGTGTGTGTGTGTGTGTGTGTGTGTGTGTGTGTGTGTGTGTGTGTGTGTGTGTGTGTGTGTGTGTGTGTGTGTGTGTGTGTGTGTGGGTGTGTGTGTGTGTGTGTGTGTGTGTGTGTGGGAGGTGGGGGGTGTTTAACCAGGCCAACATCTCACAGTAACGCTGGTCAACACACACTGCCCAGTGCATCACTTTCACATTAGGATAGCTCCTTTTGGGGATTAAAAACAGCTTCATGTCACACTGTGTAGAGCTTAGTATTCTTACATGAGATGGGAATTGTATCAGTGTGGATCATGTTAAAAATGGAAGCCTTTTTGTAAGATAATGGTGAATGTTATCCATTGTTCCCACTGTGGGTTGGCTAAGCTGACAGCGGCTAATTTGTCAGTGTAACCAACCATCAATGCTGTATGAGTCTCAATGAGCCATTCTCTCTCTCTCTCTCTCTCTCTCTCTCTCTCTCTCTCTCTCTCTCTCTCTGGGGCTTGTATTAATGCATTGATCTTATAGTTCCCCTCATGTGGAAAGCATTTAGCCAATCTAAAGGCACGAAGGAACAGACAATGCCGCATTTGTTCACATATTCTTATGGTTTGGAAAAACCCATGACAATACAGTGATGTCACAGATTAGATGAAGTAGAAGAAAATATGCTAAAAATTTCGTGAAGGAGGTGGATCAGAGATTATATATTGATAAATGCTTTGTGAGTAGGCCTATGCCTTTCTGTATGTGTCTGTATGGTTGTGTGAGTGTGTGTTTGTACGCTCACCTTTTCTTGCATGTTGGTGTGTCTCCTCTTTTTCCAGGATGTGACGGTGCTGGCGATACGAGAGAACAGAGGTACTATAACCTTCTTCCTTACTATACTTCCTGTGGGATGTGTGTGTGTGTGTGTGTGTGTGTGTGTGTGTGTGTGTGTGTGTGTGTGTGTGTGTGTGTGTGTGTGTGTGTGTGTGTGTGTGTGTGTGTGTGTGGTGGGGGTGTTGGGGGGATTGGGGGATATCCGTGTCTCTAAATAGAACCAACAAATGGGACAGTCACTCTTCCTTTAGCCGGACATAATGCATATAGCACTTTGGCCTTCTTCTTAATCTCTGCATACCGTGTGGACTGTGTGTGTGTGGACTGTGTGTAGTATCACTGAACAGTTTGTCGGTTTGATTCAAGCACTAATGCTTTGATAATGGGTTAGAAAGCATTTATTTGAAGCAGCATATGCTAATGTTGTTTACAAGAACAGAGTGTGATGTTTAGTAAGGTGCCTTTGGCTGATTGATGAGGAGGAACACACAGTGTAAGCCATGTCCTGTTTGTAGGGGCTTTTAAAACAGCCCTGGCGTCTGTTTCCCAAAAGCAGAGTTGCTAAATAAGTTAGCAACTACAGTATGTTGGTTGCAATGCAATTCCCCATTGCCAACTAACTAAAGGTGCCTACAGACCAAAGATACGCGATGAGACGGGCTGCGACGTTCTTAAAACCTGGATCTTCAAAAACTCTGAATCGGCGATTTGACATGTTAAATCTTTTGCGACGGCTTGCACCTGCCTGCAACAACCTGCGACGATTGATTTACACCGCCGCAACTCCGTTCTAAAACCGCTTCGTCTCGTCGCGGATCTTCAGTCTGAATTGCCCTTAAGTTGCTAACTGGTTAGTAGCTAACTATGCTTTTAGGAAACAGACACCTGAACAGCCAGCCTTGTTCCAGCATGGACAACGTTTAGAAAGCAAGAAGAGTTGGTAGCACTTTATAATAACCGTCCTCTATAAATGGTTATTAAATAGATTATTAACATCTGTAAGTAGTAATGTAACTGTTAATAGATAACAGTTAACAGTAAGGTAACAGCAATTAAGAGACATTTTACAGCATAGTTAGTAAGTTAACAGTTAGTTTACAGTTTGTTATGGATAAATTAAAAAAATGGTAAAACTTCTCATTGACTGAAACCACCAACTTTCCAATTAACATCATACTGATGTTAATAATCTATTTAATAACCATTTATAGAAGTTGGTATAAAGTGCTACCGAAGAGTTTTCTGAAGACTGGGAGAGCTAGCGTTAACTTTCTGATGCCGTCTCACTGTAGTTGCCCTTCTCAGATGGTGTGCCTGCACGCCAAAGGCAACAATCCCACATACAGCCGTGTGCCAGCGTGGCCTTTGTGCACATTTGCTTTTAATATCCTTTGTAGTGAAAGCCTTATTCAACAAGCGCAGTCTGAGCCCTTAGAGTTAGACGCTGTCTCCCAGGACTCTGAGGAATTCACAACTGCTCAGGAGCACAGCGGGGGGAAAATGTTAAAATGGATAAAATACAATAAATGAAATGAAATGTAATGCAAGGTAATGGCTAGTTAGAGCATTAGGCTTGCATTTGGTTTTAGAGGAGTTAGTGAATCTGCTGAGTTACCAGGAGCTGTACCAGATAACTTGTACATGATGAAATTTGCCCTG
>JAODXP020000013.1:4165424-4167924 GCA_027497455.2 Sardinella longiceps | reverse complement strand
GACCCCTGACCTTTAGGGAAGTGCAGGCTAGAGGGCGTGGGCGGCACCTGCCCAGCGGCTGTGTTGTGCTCGCAGCCGAGCGGACCAAACGGACAGCCGGCCCCCCTGAGCACTAGGCTTGAGCCATATGTCTCAAGGGTAGCATTTAAAGGTTACAAGGCCTGCTTTCTTCTCAATAAGACCCAGCTCCCCATAGGGCTTATTGCTGTATAAATGAGAGCCAAACTAGGCTTTATGGACAGGATCCAGATTGCCAGATACAAATGATCACCCACAAGAGCAAGAGGCCAGAGAATGTAAACAGCGCAGTGTAAACATGCACACTCAGCTCCTCTTACCTTCTAAACAAAAACACACACCCACACACACTCACACACACACACACACACACACACACAAACACATTTGTCACATGTATGTAGATTTGACTACAGGCAGACGCCACTTTGCTCAATGCTGGACTGGACTCTTTTGATCGGCCTGATAAGGTTTCAGTCAGTGTTTTGCTTCCTCTGTGAGTGCCTCTCATAGCGGTCCCATTCTAGATGGAATGTTTTTGCTTCTATATAAACTTGCCTCTTGGGAATTCCTGTCGGTTACACTCAAGTAAGCCAAGACTCAGGCCGGCTGTGAAAAGAGGAGGCGATTGATGGCTTTAATATCTGGATTATGGGAAGAGGCAGGAAGAGGTTACTGGTATCTGCTCCACACAAATGGGTGCCGCTGCGCTGAGGCCTTCGAAATGGAATTCTGGGGTTTGGCCAGTTCAGTGCGGCACCAACAGCTGAGCATGCATGCGCTCCTGTTCACTTCCCATGAGTCTCGTTACCACGGCGCTGGCTCTTGCCTCCAGCTGTAGCCATGGAGAAGCGATCACACCAGCCAGTCCCAACCCCCCTCCCCACACACACACACACACACACACACACACACACACACACACACACACACACACCCCGTCCCCCTCAGCAGCTCAACTCTCTTCAGTCTCAGTCACCATTACCTCACTCTGTAATTTCCTCCATAATTACCGTACTGTCCTCTTGTATACGTCTAAACTTTTGCCCACAATGGCTGGGGCAGCCCACCAGTTTTTAAAGAGTGCATGTCACAACAACAATGAGCGTATTGTTATTATTCTTCTTCCCCCTGCAGCTACGAGGGCTTCTTCCTGTCCTGTTCGCTCACACATGGCGCCACAGAGCTGTGCGCCCCTCAGCACACTAGCAAGCAGGCCGTCAGCAAGTATCTCTTCCATTTGGTGGTGTGGGACCAAAGGTGAGTAACATCTGCACATCTCTTCTCAGTGTACTCAGAGTACATCTCCTGTCAACGTACATCTTGAGCCTGTGAACACAAGGAAGAAGATGGAAAAGGAAATGTAGGGTTCTAAATATACGTCCTTGATGTACACCAAGGCTCAGATTTAAGTATTGTTGCTTTAAGTCAGTTACTTCCCCATGGCATGTGAAACACCCTCTTCATTGAATCTAGATGAGAACAGCTTGAGGCATTGATGTAGTATTTACTTGTATTTACTCAGTGTAAATACTAGGAAATATGCAAGAAGCAAAATAAAAAAGATGTCGCTACAGATGTCATTTCCATATTTCCAAGGGCAAAGAAAAAAAGCCGTTGTGGCTTTGTTGAATGGGCTATTTTTGTAACTGGGTTACATTGTTTTCAGGGTTTCCCTAGTTTGACTGAAGAGGCTTCATTGTTTGCGATGTTTTTTTTTATATAATGTAAATAAGGGTTCCAGAGGATCTCTTCTGGAATCCCCCCTCTTAACCCCCTGCTGGTTTAAGCATTGTCTGGGGACGTGACGGGCTTTATTGTAGTGTTATTTTAAGACTGATATCTTTGTAGATTATTCAGTCTTAAAGGGAGGAGAGGAGGTTGTGTCTCCAGATGCCGCTTCTCTTTGAGTAAAGCCCCAGTACAGCATCTTAAATTTCCACAAGGCTACGGCTCTCTGTCTGTCCGTCTGTCTGTCTGTTGGTCAGGCCAGTGTCTCTGCTCTAGGCCAAAGGAACATTCAGAGATCTCTGACCTCCAAGGACCTTTTCCACTGTTTATATGAGAGCGCGCTGAGTAAACCATGGCTCTTGCAAAATGGCAGCAGGAGGTTTGTGTTGCACATTCGTTGGAAATCCACCGTCCACCGTCTGGATCTCTAATGTAAACACTAGCCGTGTGTGTTGAACTCCAGCAGGTGATAAGCACTTGCTTTAGGGATTGCTTTAACGACGAGAGGAGATTACACATGAAAGGAAGCTCTCTTGTCCTTCTGCCAGGGGAGCCTACCTGGAGCCTCAGAGTCTGTTGGCTTCACAGTTGAAATCTAACAGAGTTCTACATGCAGGAGAGAGAAATGCTCCATGACTCAGGCAGTGGAGGACCATAGAGGCACTGAGCCACTGCATGGAGGGTTTTAGTTTGTGTATGTTTGGTATGCCGTGCAGAAGCACACTCATCTTTTTTTTTTTCTTCCTCTTTC
>JAODXP020000013.1:4120424-4147924 GCA_027497455.2 Sardinella longiceps | reverse complement strand
TGAAAACAAAACTCTTATGCTCTTATCAGTTAGCGTTGGCTGCTGTTGCACAGAATTCGGCCACACTCATACCTATGGACAGCACTTAGCAATGTGAAACAAGAGGGCTACAGGTTGGTTTTCTCCGGATTATTCCTTTCATTGCACTAAGGAATTCTATGGTATTGAAGAGCCCTATTAGTATGAAACAGGCACTATGCTTATTTAACTAACAGGTTAAAGGTCATTGTGATGACTCTTTAACACTCTATGGGTCGTTTGATGGCTGTTTAGATTCTGACTAGCACATATGACCAGAGATATAGGGAAAATATAAGTTTTAATTACTGTTAAAAAAGAAGCATTGGTTGGGTCTTGAACACTACACTTGCACCATGCGCATTTCTGTCTCCATACACGCTGGTCACGTGGACTTCTCTGCAGTTAACTGGGGCATCTTTACAATGCTTCACTCAACTTCATGCTTCTCCCATCTGTACTGTTGATGTTGGGATAATGAGCATATGGTGCCTTTTAGGATAAGTGTGTGTGTGTGTGTGTGTGTGTGTGTGTGTGTGTGTGTGTGTGTGTGTGTCTGTGTGTGTGTGTGTCTGTGTGTGTGTCTGTGTGTGTGTCTGTGTCTGTGTCTGTGTGTGTGTGTGTGTGTGTGTGTGTGTGTGTGTGTGTGTGTGTGTGTGTGTGGGAGGGGAGAGTATTGGGTTTCCTGTAAGTGGAGGGGTGACTGTGTTTCCTAATGTGTGTGTTTGTGTGTTTGTGTGTGTGTCTGTGTGTCAGGGATGGTGGAGATGATTCCCAACGCTGAGACCCTGAGGAAGATCCAGGTGGAGCACGGGGTCACAGGCTCCTTCAAAGACCGCCCACTGGCCGACTGGCTGCAGAAACACAACCCAACTGAGGATGAGTACGAGAAGGTCCGTAGCCAAATGGGGAAACTTATACAAACATGCACTCAGATACAGACACACACACACACACACACACACACACACACACACACACACACACACTCACATGCATACAGTACACTTTCTCTAAAACACACATACTGTACATACATACACGCATACACTCTCTGTAACATACACATACACACACATACACACGCTCATGCATACACTTTCTCTAACACACATACACACACATGCATGCATAGTATACGCATACACACCCTTTTCCTTCATTTGTGCACCAGCTGTCTAAGCTATCCCCAACCCCCACCCACCATCAAGCAGCCCCACTGCTGCACTGCATAATCCATCTCCATAGATTACACTGAGTAGTAATGCCTGACTGGCTGCTTGGTCTGATCTCATGACGCTGGGATTGGGGTGTTTTCCAGGCGGTGGAGAACTTCATCTACTCCTGCGCAGGCTGTTGCGTGGCCACCTACATCCTGGGTATTTGTGACCGCCACAACGACAACATCATGCTCAAGACTAGCGGCCACATGTTCCACATCGACTTCGGGAAGTTCCTGGGCCACTCGCAGATGTTTGGGGCCTTCAAGCGGTGAGGAACACGTCCTATTGTACCCTCCGTAATTAGCAGTGAGGAAAGTTTGTGGTGTTTGCAGAGGAGTAGGAAGGAAGACTTTCCAAAACATTTTATATGGGGTGTTTTGGGTGTTTCTGTCTAGCTCTAGCAGCCAGTCTTTGAATTATATTGGCACGCAGTGGCAGCCTGGCAAGCCATACTATAACATAACAGCATTGGAAAAGGAATGTAATTGATTTGTTTTATTTTTGTTATTGTTGTGTGATACATTTCTGAAATAGGTAAACAGATGTTGCAGATAATTCATTATAATCAGATGTGGTCTAGCCTGACAAGCCACACTATAACATAAAATGTATAGTCTGGCCATGATGGACAGATCCTAGGGGCGGAATCTTACAAACTACCTCTGCATGCAATAGGATAGCGGTACAACCAGAGACTTGTATGGCTCTGGCTACAACCAATCAGAACAATGAACAAGCTGAGTCAAACAACGCTAAGCCAGCCCAATGACTCCTTGTCCACATTGAGCGTTGTGATTGGCTAAACACTGCGATGTCTTAATACAACGGTTCCCTATGGTTCATTGCTAGACTTACATGCTGAGAAAATCAATTTGCTACAGCAAGGGTACGTCTAGAGTTCTTGGCTAACACAGTGACTCTTTGAAGGGTTATTTTATATCTGTGTGTGTGTGTGTGTGTGTGTGTGTGTGTGTGTGTGTGTGTGTGTGTGTGTGTGTGTGTTTTACCACAGAGACCGCGTGCCATTCGTCTTCACGTCAGACATGGCCTATGTGATTAACGGCGGAGACAAGCCCTCCAGAAGGTTCCATGACTTTGTGGATCTGTGCTGCGAGGCCTACAACCTCATCAGGAAACACTCACACTTGTTCCTTAATCTGCTGGGCTTGGTGAGTAATGAGTAAACATACACACACAAACACTCTTTCTCTCTCTCTCTCTCTCTCTCTCTCTCTCTCTCTCACTCACTCACTCACTCACTCACACACACACACACACACACACACACACACACACACACACACACACACACACACACCCTATTACACATACTCACACTTACACCTACACACATTGTGTTCTCTGTATGGAAACATGAGGTTATATTAGTCCAGCCCTTGAAAAGCTAACCTCCTGGAGGCTTGTATCTCCTGTCCTTAGATGCTGTCCTGTGGGATCCCAGAGCTGTCTAATCTAGAAGATCTGAAGTACGTCTCTGACGCCCTCAGGCCACATGAATCAGAGTCTGATGCCACCATGTACTTCACCAGGTACAGTACGCCCATGCCCTCCTCAGTCGCTCAGTGGTGTTTTTTTTTCCCCAATGACATTTTCCAGGCAGTACAGCCTAAAAGGCACTACCCTTGCCCTATCCCTAGCCCTAACCCCCTCAACCCTCATCCTAAGCCTAAACCGAGTGGAGTAGTGCCTTGAAGGCAGTGCTACCTGGAAGGCACCGTTGAGGGCAAAAAATACCAAAGACCTCCTCAGTCAGTCACATTCCCACTGCTATTTGAGGTCACTTAATATTTGTGAAGGGGAATACTGGCGAATCATTCATTCAGGTTCAACTAGCGTGTGGTATGTTGAGGTATAAAGGCAGACAATGATGAATTTACTTGATGATCAATATATGAATTTATGACTTTAATTATCTATCTATATTTTATAGAATGTGAAGCAATGTGAATATCAAGGTTTTGCAGTTGTAAGGTTGAAAAAGAGGCCCTACATATTTGCGTTTTAAGTTTATTATTTAGAACTACTCGTTTAGGTGCTTTAGTAACTGTCTACACATGAAACATGATCATTAGGTGAAGACAACTACAGTAATTATTTGTCTCACATCACCCAGGTTGATCGAGTCAAGTCTGGGCAGCGTTGCCACCAAGTTAAACTTCTTCATCCACAACCTGGCCCAGATGAAGTTTGCGTCCTCAGAGGAGCGTCCAGTCCTGTCCTTTGCTCCGCGCGTCTACACCATGAAGAGTGACGGTGCCATCAGGAGTCTGTTTGTCTGTCAGCACATGAAAACCTACAGCCCCAACAAAGGCTATGTACGTGTTCTCGTCTCTCTTTACAGAGAGGAGCTTTGCCTAGCACATGGGGTCTCCAACAGGTAGCTTGGGAGCTACCAGTACTGTAGCTTGCCACCTGCAGAAGAGTAGTATAGCTCTCCAAAGGGTCAAAGTAAATGTAAATAACTTTAATACATTTATATTGCACTTTGTTCTGTTCTGTAATTGTATGATATGCTGAAATATGTAATGTTTACATGTACCTGTCCTCCAGGCATAGATATCATATAGAATCTATATGATCTATGCCTCCAGGACTATCAATACCAGTGTAAAATAGTAGTTGCTCTTGAGATTTGCTGTTGGCCATGTTTGATTTTGGCAGTGTAGTATCTCTAGGTTGGAGACCCCTTCTACAGTGAGTAGCTGAACTGTGTCCTCAAGCAAGTACAATGGCTTGCCTATCTCAAGAACACAATGCAGCTTTGGCTTTTGTGTGTGACCGTGTTGTTGGTGGTGGTCTTGGGCCCACAGACATACGTTGTGAAGGTGGAGCGAGAAGGCCAACAGGGGGCGACACTGGTGCAGAGGAGTTTTGAGGAGTTCCACGAGCTTCACACCAAACTTCGCCTCATCTTCCCTTCTTCCAAGCTGCCCAGGTACAGTAATGAACATCCACTTAGCCTCCATTTTGTTTTATACGCATCATCTACAGTACATTGAATTGTTCAAGAATTCACTTGTGTAATGGATGCCAACTAGCTCGGCTATGTGTAAACCTCACAACCCAATGATTCATGAACTGCTTCTAACTTCAATTCAATTCAATTCAATTCAATTAGAAGCCTGGGCTTTTAGCTCAGTGGTTAGAGTGTTTGACTCCCATGACGTGGGTTTGTTGTAGCTGACGGAGTGGTGGGTTTGAGACCTGTGTGCGGTGCGGACCGCCACCGTCTACACTTGCAGCCTTTTTTTGTAATTCACCACTTGAAATTATTTCTAATAATTCTTATTTTCTTTGGTTCCAATCCCAGTTTCCCTAGTCGCTTTTTGATTGGTCGATCTCGTGGCGAGGCCATGGCCGACAGGAGGAAAGACGAGCTGAACGGCTACGTGTGGCACCTGATTCACGCCGCACCTGATGTTGCACAGGTAAGCACTCTTTGTGTGTGTGTGTGTGTGTGTGTGTGTGTGTGTGTGTGTGTGTGTGTTTGCTGTGCAGAGACTGCAACCTCAGCAGGTAAGCCTCTCAGCACCCCAGAGTTCTCCACTGCTCAACACACACTTAAAACTGGGCCATGGTTGGCATGGGCTGATAAAAGAACAGCCTGTGCACAAACCTAGCGTTTGTTTGTGTTTCTTGTTTCTTGTGTTTCTTGTTCCTTGTTTGTTGTGTTCTGTGTTTTTGGGGAGCGTGTGAGTGAGTGTTTTGTTGTGCAGAGACTGCAACCTCAGCCTTCAAAAAAGTGCAAAGGAGAAGGGGAGTTTAGGTAGTGGTAGCCCTCCAAGTCAGTTTCTGTTTGGATCGGTTATTTCAGTCAAGTCTGTGGTTGACAGCTCTGCACTCCAGTGTTCAAACTGGAAGAGAAACAAGCTGAGGTGTGAATGCAGATAAGCATTGGTAAAATATATTAATAAATAACTCCCTGCCATCTGGTTCCTTATGCATACGACTGCTTATGCCTATCAGTATTTAGAGACCATCACTGGCAGAACACAACCAGTAGATGTCTTGTAGGTGTTTTACAGTACCGCACTAAAGACAGAACCGGCAAGTTTACAGTCTATGACAACATTTATGACTTTCCGGCACTGTGGCTGCAATAAAAGTGTAAACGTGATCTGGCATGTGTAGTGACTGTGCCTGGCACGCAGGCTTGTTTTACACGGCCTATAACTGATAGCGAAGGGAGGGTCCGGCTGGGTGGGTGGACCACTGTTGTAGCCACTACCAGTTTCAGTTTGAGCAACCGTTGGAAGGGGGCCAGTGTTTCTGGGAAGAGGACATGTGTTGATCTTCGACAGTGTTCTGCATGAGGCAGGTCAGAGGGGTTGTGCTTCTGGCTGGAAATATGAGCAGACTGTGTAAACATTGACTCCCAAACAGCACTGGAGCATTAACTATCACTATCCTGCCAGAGGTTAATGATGGAATAACACAAGGGCTCCTGATTCTCATGCGCATTGATTTGATACTTTTAATTTTTCTTTTCTTTTGTTTTATGTGTTTTTCTTTATTTATCACTTTTTTGTGAGTGTTCTAGTTTTCCAGAAGTTTATGGCGTTGTGAACATGTGAGAATGTTATCACAGATTAGTGTAGCAGTTTTCAAAGCTTTTACAGCTATATTTTATAAGCTTCTTGCTGGTTGCAGATAAGAAAAAAAAGAGAGAATTGCTAAGTCATTGCTACTTCCATCCTTTGTCATCCCCTAGTGTTAAAGATAAGAACTGCAAAATGGGAAATAAAATACATGATGAGTCCTTTATATTAGGCCATGAATCTGTTGACAATTTGTTTTGTTTTTTGACTTAGAGATTTTCATTTGTATGCAGCATTAGCTTTGATAAAGAAAGGGAAAAGGCTTCTGCAAGATGGCTCTTAATAGCCACACTGTTCCTTGTATTTTCTTCCTTGTCTTCTGCATGCCATGATGTCATGTTTAATTTCTTCATCTTTCATTATATCTCCACAGTGTGACCTGGTCTACACCTTCTTTCATCCGCTCCCTAGAGATGACCGACCAGGAACAGTGGTGAACACACTAACCACAAAACCAGGAGGTACAGTGTGTGTGTGTTTGTGTGTGTATGTGAGTGCGCGCATGCACGCTTACATGTACCTAAATATCTCAGAGTCTGATTGGAGCTTTAAGTTCAAAGGTCAGTTGTTTCCGCTAAAAGAATAGGTGGTGGGTGGAGGGCAGAGTCCACTCTGAGATGCTGTTCACCTCAATCTGCCTCATTTTGGCCTTATCCATGTAGCCAGCAGCCAATGTCAGGCCAGGGTCTTATCTCTCTATTGCCCTCCCTGTGGAAATGTCACATGCTCATGAATGGTCTGTGATTAAGGCCCTTGGATGCGGCACCGCCAGTCACATACAGCATGAGTCAATCAGAGTTCCATGTTAGTCCTCTTTAAAGCCTGCTTGGGTTAATGATTGATGTCTCAGCGGCTGAGGTTGCTAAGCTGAGCTTCTGATGCAGAGAACTGTGTCCTGTGGGACTGTGATGCGTGTTCCATCCATTCAGATTCCCATGACTTATGATTGTCTTGACCTTTGGGACTCTGAATACATGTTTTATCCGTACATTTGCAGATTCAGATGAGTTATGCTTGTCCCGGTCTTAAATTAAAAATAAATAAAAAAAACACTCACTCTTTACTCTCTCTCTCTCTCTCTCTCTCTCTCTCTCTCTCTCTCTCTCTCACACACTCACTCACTCACTCACTCACTCACACACACACACACACACACACACACACACACACACACACATTTACATACATAATTTTATCCCTATATTTAAGTATATGGATGTACTCTTTTCAAGGGGAAAACATGTTTACATAGAGCCATTGTGTTTTTTTCTTCAGACATCTCATCATGGAATCCTGTTCCTGGGAAAGTTGCAGGAGAAGTGAAGCTCTCCATTTCTTTCAAGAGTGACAAACTCTTCATCATGGTCATGCACATCCGTGGCCTGGTAAGTCTCACTTACACAAGACGGGCTTGTTTCATTACCTGTGGTTTCATTAGCTGTGGTCAAAATCTGCGAACTGGATCAAAATCATTACTAAAATAATTAGGAGATGATAAAAAAAGGCCTCATCTTGTTTCCCTCCACCTTTTCTCCATAGCAACCGCTGCAAGACAGCACGGACCCCGACCCCTATGTCAAACTCTACCTCCTCCCCGACCCACAGAAAACCAGCAAGAGGAAGACTAAGGTTGCACGCCGCACCTGCAACCCCACTTATAATGAAATGGTGAGGAAAGCACACATTACTCCGCAATTTATGTCAAGTTTTTCTTGACTGAATGGAGCATTTATGTATGAAGTATTTCTGAAACTCAACTCCTCCTCCACCCCCACAGCTGGTGTATGACCGTATCCCGCGGGGAGACCTGAAGCAGAGGGTGATCCACCTGCGTGTGCTGAGCGAGGGGGCCTTCTGGGAGAGCACGCTCCTGGGGGAGGCCTTCATCCAGCTCAAGAGCCTGGAGCCTGGCCAGCACTGGGTCGATTGGCACCAGCTGGGATCCGGAGCGTCCGATGCCAGCCGCTGAGTCCCGGGAATATAGGGGGGGCTCTCCGGCTGGCGTGGGAGAAGAGCAAGAGGAACTTGTGTGTGTTTGTGCATGCATGTGTGCGTGCATCCGCATGTGTGTGTGTGTGGATGTATCTAGGGGGGGGAGTGAGACCAAGAGAGAGATCATAGTGGGTGTGTGTGGATGTGTGTGTCTGTATGTTAGTGTGTTGAAATTTGCTCATGAGTTTTTGGTGAGCTGAAAAAGAAGCCCATGGCTCAGAGATGGATCATTTTCCCTCCTAGGGGGGGCATCGTGTTGTGTTGTTTTTGGACTCCTTACACATATGTGTGTGTGTGTGTGCGTGCGTGCGCGTGTGTGAGAGAGACGCTGGACGTTCTGATGGCCAGCCATCACCGAATACTGTA
This sequence comes from Sardinella longiceps, assembly GCA_027497455.2. Lineage (NCBI taxonomy): Eukaryota > Metazoa > Chordata > Actinopteri > Clupeiformes > Clupeidae > Sardinella > Sardinella longiceps. Next base: position 4,139,706 of record JAODXP020000013.1, on the reverse strand, counting down.
AGTGGTTTGACCCTTGACCTACCACAGGAAAGAGATGGGGATTTTAAGACTGAGAGACTCAAGGAGGGTCAGACCACTGAAGGCAGAGCTGGGGAGGGGAGGGGGGGCTTTTATTCTGCCTTAGCACCTGCGGTGGCACCTGAGAACTTTTGAGGAACAGTATGATTGCAATGCTCAAAGCCGGCTGAAAATACGAGCCCGCTGTAAAGTCTGCTACTTGCTTAATAATGCTTTTAAATTTGTGCAACCCTGCTCTACTGTGTTGAGAAATTAAAAGGGAAGTTTTAAGTTATGCTATTTTTTAATAAATCGTTTATGATTTTCTTTTGCTCAGTTGTGTTGAGCTGGGTTGTGTTGTAGCCTATGGTATATATTATAATAATATTATAATCATTTCTCTTTTCAGCAGATCAAATAGATCTTCAAGAGGGAGTGATTGCTTTTGTACTGTAAAATTGGACACATTTTGTGGCTTTAGTCAACTTGTCTTGTTTGTAATCTGCACAACTGTAGGCATCCATTTTTTAACCATTGATTGCCATTAGACTGACTGGTGTTTTCCTATTGTCCACAGTAATTACTTTTGCAGTGTAAAGCAATCTGTAATTATGTTGGAGAAAAACTTTAAATGTAGAGCATTATATTTACATGGTTTTAACATAACAGTAGTAAACTATACTGTTGATATTTTAATGATAGATCAGGTTTGTTATCAAATGGCCTCATTAGTAAATCAAGCTCATGGAAACATTTCCACTATGCTAATAAATTAGTTTCTAAAGCTTAGCTTCAAAATTGCTACAACAGTGGATTTGCTGCAGTGTTCTAAGTCAGATTCAATTGCATGCAGTGAAACCTACTTTCAGATAAATGTGCCACTGCTTACCTGTTAAAAGTTTCAGTGTCCTTCCATGTGTTGATTTCGTCATCAAAACAAACCTTTGTCTTATTTATTTAACACAAAATATGACGTGAGGCAACATTTTGACTGGTAATAACTATCTTTCACTTTTAAACTTGCTTTCAGTCAAATACCGGTTATTGGGGTTTAGAGCAGAGATTATAGACATGACCTTACTGTGTATGTGTGTTTGTGTGTGTGTGTGTGTGTGTGTGTGTGTGTGTGTGTGTGTGTGTGTGTGTGTGTGTGTGTGTGTGTGTGTTTGTGTCCAAGTCAGCTGTGTGAATGCTTGTTCAGCTTTCTAACTTCATCGGCTCCTCTGAAAGTTATCACCGCACACTGTGCCAAACTGCCAGTCAATCTCGAACCCATGGTGTATTTAGTCATGACTGAGAAATGATTTGCATTTTGTTAGTTTCATTTTCAACTCCCATGTAATTCCTATGGTTTAGCTTTAACATAACATTCAGAGTGTAACAGGAAATCCAAATAGTATTTGGCTTTAGTTTCACATTCACAGCATCTATTCTAGAGTTCTTACTTAGCAATATAAAGTATTCATGTTGGTGTGAGCATCTATGCCTTCACCTACCTCAGTCTAAGATAGTTGCGCCCATTTGCTTATTTCCCTCCAAAACCAAACCAAACCCAACAAACCGGTTACATCAAGCTATTACATAAGGGCCTAAAACTTCCTGATTATGGCTTCCATGATTTTCAGCACACAAGGAGCCTTTTTCTATCAAGTGTCACTTCATGTTCAAGTGAAGTTTTTCATGGCGTATCTGCCTGAAAATAGGGCCTGTTCATGTGCTTAGAATAATTTAATTTTGCTTGCTGCATTTTGTAAACAGCAACTTCTCCATAGGGCTGTATGTGTGTTGTGTTGAATTGAGTTATGGGTGAATGAAGAGAACTCTGGGTTTAAAGGGAAGAGGGGGTTGCAGTCCCAACATGCAGAAAAGCCCTGCAGGGCTCATGATTTAATGAAGATAGGGCACAAGAATGTACTTTAGACATATGGATGGATTTTTTAGAGTGTTATAATTAGTGACGAATAACCATTTCAATGTGATAAAGGACCCCACCCCTAGCAAATCCCTAATTTTAGATTTTAAGACAAGACTTTTACATTTTTAATTTCACCATGTTTTGTAATATTATTTGCACTAAATAAATAAAAAAAATACACTTGAATGGAAAACATGATGCAGTGTGTTCTTTATTGGTATTTTACTTTCTGCCTTAAAGTCTAATGACAAGAGTCACACGCTGAACCTCCATCCACCCCCCCCTCCTCCCTCAGAACTCTTGACTGCATGGTCAGCACAACAGATCTGACCAGGGCCTGTTTACCAAAAGCATAGTAGCTAACTATAGCAACTATGTTGGTTGCAATTTGCCAACTAACTAATAATCCTATTTAGATACTATTTAATATTGCCTTTTGAGATTATTCAGCAGGATGCACGTTCCTTTGCCCAACCACATATTATTCATTCTTATAATGCCCAAACACAAATGACAGCAGTGCCATATTAGTTTTCTATCTACTGTAGTCCATCTATCGATGAGAGAAGGCCAACAAATGTATAGTTAGATCACCGAAGATCTACAATTGCATGAGAGCCAAGATCCTGGCTTATAAGGGCAGTAGGGCGACATGGAGGTGGACAGAGAAATTCTGAAGAGTGGATGATTCCAAAGTCATGAAACAAAGATTTGCAAGTGTTTTGAAAGGAGAAACAGGAGCACAATGATGAACGTTTGTCAGTTTTGCACAAATAAAGACTGCAAGTTTCATCAGTGTGCTCCTGTTTCTACTTTCAAAAGATTTCCAGTCCAAATGAGAGGCACCTGATGTTGCAGGACGAAGATTGAGGTGTGGAGTGCCCCATTTTTATTTGCAAAGTGTTCTCCTTTGAATAGTCCTGTAACCCAAGGCATTTGTGGATGTGAACTGCCCCTCTATCCAGGGCCTGTGATGCATCAAGAGGGCCAAGAGAATCCCTACAAATCCCTCAGCTACTATCTGCCAATATTTACAAAATGTGTAATTCACCTGTTCCCTCAACTTTCCTGTGTGTAGGCTGACATAGATTGGCCAGTTCCAATTGACCACTACATTCTGCACACATTTATGCATTAAGGCCTAAGCTATTGCCTGTAACCAAGAATTGCTTATACAGAGATTTCAGACACTGAGGAGGGTATTTCAAGAGAGGTACACATGCACAGTATGAAATCTATTTGGTAGGTGAAATATGACCCCTTGGCATAGGCTTAGTGCCATCATGTTCTGAGAAAACTTCATTACAGAACAGGCCAATCATTGTTTTTTGCATGTTTTCAAATTGAATAGTCATCAGTGACTTATTGAGAAAGTCTGTAGTGAATGAAGGACTATGCTAAAACATGACATTTTGGAGTATTTCAATTATCTTTTAAAATGCTTACATTGTGCCCATTATATAACATGTACTGCACGTACTGCAGAGCCGTACTCGCCACGTGCCCAGCCTTGTGTCTACGGTCCCTAAGCATTCGAGTCTGTAGTTTTCAGACGGTCCCTAAATATTTCTGATGAAATCTCTCTCTCAGTCGGCGCCTGAACTGTAGCACTACGGACAAACCTACGAGGAAGGAAGTCGTGAACGCTGATAAGCTTTTTTTCGGAGATCAGACACTCCAATATTGCGTTGTAGTGAATATTAGGCTTTTCTGAATTTAAGTTATACTAATAGTTAATCGCCATAAGGGACTGTTTAACGTTTAACGCTATTCTTCATAGAGGCAGCTAACGCTAGCTAGCTAATCCAACGTCACAGCCGTCGAAAGGTTTTCAGGCTATCACGGAGACTGTTTTATTTTTGGAAGAAATGGCAATGTTTTCAGTGTTAAGTTTGGATTTTTGCTGCGAGTCGACGTCCATTTCATCATTTCTTTTGACATCTGTTCCTGGAAAGTTCACTACCCGAAAGAACTCTGTAAATCTTCAGCAAAATGCCATCAGTGTGAATCCCGCGGTCGCGGACAATATGGACGTCAATATGCACAGTGGTTTTACATGGAGAGCTATCGTTCACCGGTGTGGAGTTGGACATTAAAGAAGATGGATAACAAGAAGTCTTAGATTTTGGAAAAAATAAGGGATGCATCATAAATCACGCATGGACAGTGTATTTTTCAGTTATATCAAGCTTAACTCAAGTACCTTATGGAATTGCAGTAAGGTAACTAACGTCTCCGTGAAGATTAGCTTTAGCTTGGACTATGTTAGCTAACGTTTCACCAGCTAGTTATCTGAACTTGCCAAGAACTCCGCGTTGTCAACGATAGTAGGTTATGTTTCGGCAAGTTTCCATCAAAAGTATTTTCGCCTTACAGCTAATGTATAGTATCTATTTGCACAACCCTAACGCTAGCTAGCTCATGAGTCTCCATATGACACGTTTTAGTGTCTGACCAAGCCACTCGTTTTATTTCACTTTAATTTTGCAAACGTTATGTTGAATATGGATTCAGAACGACATTTCTCAAGGGGGAAATCTACCCCCTCCCTTGCCGGCGGCGGGGTCACGTCAGTCCGACATGAGAGTAACGAAAGGTCGTGGATGGACATGCTGTCTTTTGTGTCACGGCCTGCCTGGTCGCTTCTGCAGAGATACTTACCAGGTAACTCGCTGTCTGCAGCCCAGCCTCACAATCAGTTGTGGGACACGGAAGGCCTCGAGCACACTATAGGTTTTGGACATAAATTAACACGGCTGGAAAACACAAGATCAAGTCTGCAACCTCAGTTTCTCCACTGCGAACATGTCGACAGTGGGTTGCATCCATCAGTCGAGGTTGGAGCAATGACATGGATGACAGCAGATAGTCTCTCCGAGATAGGTATTCAAACCATTGCTGATAGCGGCACGTCCCAATCCACGAGTGGATACCTGTCAGTAGCAAGGAATTTTCTTAGTCAGTTCATGCTGAACGTTGTCTCAACTCAGGAAGTTAAACGCTCACAGAATTTGTTGGCTCACGGAGCTGCCTCTGACGGCGCGTCTGTGTTGTCTTGGACCCGAGAAACAACCGTGGTGTCGGGCACGAGTGATTCTAACCATCACAGCGGTAGCCTTTGTCATCTAGCTGAACGAACCACAATGGCCTCTGTTGCTAAGCCAACCGGCCTATTTGTACATTGCGATGATGGGAGCTCAAAGCACAGGGAAAGCGCTGGACACTGCTGTCACAAAGCGGCCCCAGACAATGACTGCCTTCACATGCTCAGGCCAGTGTCATTACCGAGGGAGCAGCAGCAGCAGCAGGAGCTACGTGACCAGGCGAACGCCGTTAGCCTTCTTGGGGACATTAGTGTCGGCTGTGCGAGAAGTGAGGTGGTTCTTCTGACCCCCGAGCAGGACAATGGCTATTCGAGTTTGGAAGAAGAGCTCTCGAATTCGAGGCTTCCCAGCATGAGAAAGGCTGGAGAGGAGCAGCTAGTACTAGTAGGGGTCTCTGTGTCAGGCAAAGAGACAGAGCAACAGCAGCACAGCCCAACAGAGGAACAGCCTGAGCTGGAGAGTGAAGCTCAGGTCCAGCAGGCAGAGGAGCTATGTGAGGAAAACATTGAGCAGCAACAGGAAGAGGATGACCAGGCTGGAGCAGAACAGGCAGAGGTCTCAGCCGCACCAGAAGAGCAGAGAGAGGCAGCGGAGTCGTCTCAGGTGTCGCCATGTAGGAACAAGGCTATTGCTTATATAATGGGCAGCCCATGCAGTGATGACAGCTCGTCAGGGGAAGACTCAGATGAGGACAGTAATGACGAAGATGATGATGATGGTTTCAATAGCGAGGGCTCATCTTGTTTGTCTGACTCTGATAGCAGCGAGGAAGAGGAGGAGGAAGATGAAGACGACGACTATGACGAGGAGTCAGACGCAGAGGAGTTCAATGCGGAGACGGAGCGGCTGTGGAATTCCCTGTGCCAAAACCGAGACCCTTACAACCCACGCAACTTCACCGCCTCCATCAGCACGGCCCGGCCAATCTCCCATAATGCATCTGCTGCCGCCGCCGCAGGGTCTTCTCCTGCTTCCCTTCAAGTTCTGTCCTCCTCCCCTCTCTCTGCCTCTCCTCTCTCCACATCTCCCCTCTCCGGCTCAGAGTTCTCCTCCTCCGGTAGCGGCGAGGAAGCGGAGGACGCCGAGAGCCTGAGGCTGTGGGACTCGTTCAGCTGCTCCTCGGACCCCTACAACCCCTTTAACTTCCAGGCCCCCCTCAGGACTCGACTGCCCCCCGCAGGGAGCTCAGGGAAGAAGGCTGCGGCCTGCTCGGTGCCACGCTACCAGAGGGAGCAGGCCGAGGAGCGCCAGGACAGTGGGTTCGGAGACGAGATGCCCGCGCCGCCTGCAAGTGCTCAGCCCTGCCGTAAGCTTAGAAAGGTGAGTTACAAACCTGGCAACACAGTATAGTGACATAACATAAACCCTAGCAGAATCAAACACAAGATGCAATTATATATGCACATACCCACACATTAAATGTGAATGACATGACCTACGACCTCTTCCCCACCAAGGATAGACTGTAACTGAGATATTGACTCTATCAGTCTACATACAGGCCTTATAACTCTACAAAACCTAGATACAGGAAGGGGAGGTAAGGGGCCTGTTCTGTGAGAGACAGTGTTGTGTGGGTGGTAGGAAAGGGTTATGGGTTAGAAAAGTGAGCTACAAACCTGGCAACACAGTATGGTGACATAACATTAACCCTAGCAGATTCAAACACAAGATGCTGCTGACAAAGGTTAACAACTGCAATCCTAGAAGGATCATTGGTGTTTTGGCACGATGTTGTAACTGCCTTTTAACATTCATGCAGGATTCCCAGTCAGACTTGTTTTTAAGACTTTAAAAGGTTATTTTTGCCTTAAAGGATCTGCAGGCGATAACACTGACAGGCCTAATAGTATTCAGGCGCCGTGCCTAATTTCAGGCGTGCCAACCAAAAAAAATTTTTTTTTCACTATCAGCCCTGCATTGAGCCTATGGCAATTATGTGTAAGAGTGTGGGGTTGACCTAGACAAAGCTCTTGTCCTTTACTTGGGTGTGCCGTCTGTGCTGTGTGTATGATGTAAACCTGTGAAAGAGTGTCCTGTTGCACTGGCCGTGGTCAGATATAGGCATAGCCTACTTCAGCCCTGTGTGTCTGCTACCCTCTAGCCCAGTCATGGAGGATGAGTCACAACATTGGCCTGTGTGTGTGTGTGTGGTTTATTTCTCATGGATACACCACCACTCCTCCTAATAATGCCTTTAAGTCTGAGTCACAACATTGGCCTGTGTGTGTGTGTGTGTGTGTGTGTGTGTGTGTGTGTGTGTGTGTGTGTGTGTGTGTGTGTGGTTTCCTTGTTATGAATACACCATCACTAATTCATCCTAATAATGCCATAAAGTCTTGTCTCAAATGTCATAAATATTATGATCCAAAGGTTTCTCTGGGTTGAAGGTTATTTTGGAGATGTAGCCTAATGCCTCTGGTTTCTTTCACCTTCCTGCTGAATTTAACTGTTAATGATTGGGACTGTCTTTAGGGTTTTTGTGCCCTTCCAGGTAGTGTTATCTTTAAAGCACCACCCCCCGCCCCCCAAACACACACACACATACACACACGACACACAAGGTGCTGCCTGGAAGTTGCTGTTGAGGGCCAAAAAATGTAGAGCATTGAGCGTTGGGAGCCCAGTAAAACAGTTAACTGTACATTGTGCTACACATAATTGAGCAGCTCTTGATACCAACTTGAGTAATGTTGATGTTCAATTTATATTTCAGATGTTATAGGCCAAGTAGATCATCCATAAAAAAGGAATTTACCTTCACAGATGTTGATTCTGTACATTCAACATGTACTCATGTAGTCACACATTCAATGGACAAAATAAGAAAGTAATAAGTCAATAGGCACACACTGGACAAGATATCCTTATAGACTCAATATATTACCTCTCATCAGCATAAACTCTGTGAGTGTTCTGCCTATCAGTAGATTAAGGTTCTATGTTCCTGTTCTATTGTGTTTCCAGGTACGGTTTTGCGAAGAGGTGGAGGAGTTCTACACGAGCGGCGACGAGGACCGGCACGGACCGTGGGAAGAGTTCGCCCGGGACCGCTGCCGCTTCCAACGCCGCGTCCTGGAGGTGGAGGAGAGCATCTCGTTCTGCCTGACACCAGCGTTCCGTCTGCAGGTGTACCACAGGCTGCAGCTCACCTGAGCTCCTCCTCCTCCTCCTCCTCCGTTAATTTCCAGGACTCTGATTGGACAGTATGGACAGATATCAGACTGCTACATTTGATGTCATTGTGTTATTATTAAAACCCTTGAAATCCAGTGGAATAATGGAGGATGTTTTGGGGGTTGATGATAGTTTTTCGTAAAAAGGTGTTTTGAAAAAAAGGGCTGAAGAGTCGCAGGAAGCTCAGGGCAGCTCTTCTCTCTGTTGGCTCCAGTGCAAAATCCCTTTGCTTTCTGTTCCCCTTCTCATGTCTTTCTGCTGAAAAACAACACACAACAACAACCGCCACCACCACTACAAAACAAACACACACCAGCCTTATGATACAGCAGCAGGGTATGGGCAGCAGCATGATACTAGCCTGGGATTTATTCATTCATATCAGTGAAACACTTGGTGGCCAAATGAAGGTGAGAAACTACCGGTAATCAGTGCCACAAATAAAAGTAGATTATTAATCATCTCCAGGGGGGGAAAAAGCACTTCCATATTGTTGATTTGTTTAAACTTAACATGTATTAGGGATTTTGAAACGTCTAAGGCATTCTGTTGTGTTCCTCATTTGTATCAAGTCCCTCAGAGAGAAATTGAAAAGCCAAAGAGAGCAGTCTGGTAGAGACAAGAGTGTTAAAGGTAAATTCAGACAGACCCCTTCGACAGTGTTTTCTCATCTGTTTGAGACTGCATGTCTGTACTTAATTGTGTTAAAAAGAAGTTCAGGCTGACCGGTGTGAGAGAGAGAGAGAGAGAGAAATGGAAGCGGTCTGTTTCCCAAAAGCATAGTTGCTAACTAAGTTAGGCCTGTACTAACTAAGTTGGCAACTGTGTTGGTTGTAATGCAATTTCTCATTGCCAACTAACAAAGTTGCTAATTGGTTAGCGACTATGCATCTGGGACACGGATGGCAGGATTGCATGATCCCCTTTCTCTGCCATAGCAGGATCAGAGTAAGCCAGCAATGTTTTGAGTATCTGTGGAATTCACTGTGACGTGGTGAACCAGTGATGAGGTGTTGGGGATGTGGTGGGTATCGGGAGGGGGGCTGGGGTCTTATAACCACACAGGTGCATGGGTTTGGAAATATCCTATGCTTGATGTTTGCAGCATTCAGTAACCTTTTTGATTTTTTTTTTCTGTCAGAACAACTAATATAATTAAAACAATTGTTTTATTTTTGTAAAAAAAACATGAAAAGTACAAAGTACATATATTTATGTAAATATACATACATATATCGGCATATAGGAGTATTGTACTGCATTTGTGTGGGGTTTGTGACTAATGAGATTGGTCATTGATTGATTTGATTTAATACAAATAAAATATGAATGGAATCATTTGCATTCTTGTCATTTAGGTGGCAGTCAATCTGCTGTCTCACTTCAGAGGGATTCTGCTTGTTAGTTTCAGACTATGACCGCACTTAATAAGGAAATAGAATTTTTTCATTTACCTTGACTTATCAGTCACTTATTTAGTGTAAAAAAAAACTAATTTCCCTGAATTTGAAGTAATTTCTTCCCCCATTTTAGTCGTTAAGTGTTAATGGTTGATAAAACGTACAAAAAGCTGGTTACAATGTTCTCATATTTAACAAAAATCCTGGAAGAGAACAGGGATCATGGGACAGACAGGCAGTACTGAGTGACATTTTTGTTCTGAATTCTGTGGTACAGCCTGACCTAGACCATGAGACTCAATCAAGGTCATGATTTAACGAGAAGATAATCACACTTTCATGATGATGACTGTCTAAGTGCCTACTTGGAACACCCATCCAATAGGCCTATTTACTTTTAGTGATGTAGAAAAGGCATGCTGTTGCCACAGGGTCAAAAATGTATTGCTCACTTTAGGAGACCTGATCTAAAATAACTGTAAATGGGCAGCCAAGATTCCAACTGGCAGGTGCTGGTTGAGCTGACCCATAGTTTTAGTCATGTCATGGAGGTCACAAACTTAGGATCATATGACCTAACTTCATGTCAACCAGCACCAGTAGCCTAGATGAAAACTAAACTAAAAGTAGGTCAGACTTAGAAAGGAAGTGTCCATAATATGGATAGCATGTCCTCAAGTTCCTTTACATATTTACAGGGAAGAGGCACTGCCATGATTTCCATTTAATTAAATGTCATTTTGAATGTAAATGATTGCTAGAATGATAAATGATGTTTGCTATCCAGGGATTGGCCAAAATGGAGGATAGAGATATTTTTGTGTTTGCTGTCAGTCAGTCAGTTAGCCCACACAGTAGGCCTAGTGTCGGAGGATCATCTTATTACTCTTTCCAGTTAACAAATGGACTGTTCTGCTGTGGTTGGAACAAGACACTTGGAGGAAAGGTAGCGTTCTGCAAATGAAGCCTATCTCTTGGAATACATATTTAGGCTATTTATTTCCTTGCTCATTTAAAATTTAAATGTTTTTAGCACCACCCTGATTGCATCTTGACTAAATGAGGCTGTATCCTAAAAAGCCTCCATTTCCCAAATGAATTGATTCCATTTGATCTTACTGGTAACCTATTTTCAGTTAAGATACTATGTAGGACAGTATTCTCCCAGTTGCCTAAGTCTAAATAAGAGCTTAGTGCAAGCTGAAACGCATGGAGCAGCTAAGCCCTTTTTTGGAGGAATGCACTTAAGAGAATACAGGCCTAAATAAATGAATGAGGGTGTTACCTTACATGTTGTGACCACTGGGGGGCACTGTCTAATTATCTTACACAGGCATCATTTACTATCTCTTGTATGCTCCCATCGTAATGCCTTACATTCCGGTGCCTTTCCCAACATAGGCTTCCAATGTAGGTGTTTATGTGTTCAAATCACAGGTCCAATCAGCCAATGCACTCGGTACTTCCTAGTGGTGAATAGCAATACTTATCCCACACCACAAGGTGGCAGGATAATATAATAAGGTGGCACCATGTCTTGCTTCAAAATAGTGTTTCAGCAGTGGAATAGAAGGGTAGTATCATCATCCCAGCTGGGTCATTCACTGTTGTTTATATTGTATTTCATACTTGAGATTGGCTGCAGAACAGTTGCTTTTGGGCTTTTGCAGAATTTATGTAGAACCCTTTGAGTCAAACCATCCATAATTGTATCACATTTACTTTTAGAATAAGGAACCATGTAGATTGTAGAAGATATTCAATTTCTTACGGTATTGTCCTGTGCTCTAAAAAGCAATGAAGAAGAGTGCTGTTAATGGACGTTACGGATGTCCCCCAAATGACTTGGCAACGGAAAGGGGGACAGGCTTTGACAGTATTGGCTCTAAAATATGTTCATGAATAATTCATGTGATTTCATTTATCCCCCAAAAGCGCCCCATCCATTCACCCCCCCACCAATCATATTAGTCCATATGGAGACAAAGGATTAAATCAAAAATCGTGTTATTTCCCTCTTGCCTTTTCTCAAACGTGTAAGGAGATAGATATTTTTGGGAAATATATTCAGCCATGATATTATCATTTAAAAACTTTACCCACCATATGGCATCATCTTACAATTATATTGCATAACATAAATCTTTCATATTTCAGTAATATATTCACATTATGTTCACATTATTTCAGGAATATATTCACGTTATGTTGTCTATTATATATACTATACAAAATATGATATAATATATTGTATATTCTGTAATATAACATAAATGAATTAACCTGTTTTTTTTTATAAGATGCAATAAATCTAAACCTGTGCATAAACACTGTGTTGATATTGCACGGAAACAGACAGGTCTAAATATGGCTGTTGACGTGTGGCATAAATAAACGGGTCTGGACAGGTGCCATATTGGCGAGGCGAGAGAGCAGACTGGTCATTGTCCTCCAGGAGGAGCGCTAGACTGGGGAGCTGCTGCTGCAGCGCTCTGGCCAACAGGGGGTTAATCCCCAGCCAAGAAAGGGGTGGGGGTTGGGGGATCCATGAGAGTGATTGGCTGATGTAATGCCTGGGGGTGGGCTCTGGCAGATTACAGCTCTCTCTCTCTCTCTCTCTCTCTCTCTCTCTCTCTCTCTCTCTCTCTCTCTCTCTCTCTCTCTCTAGCTTCATTTCTAATGAAAGAAACAGCATGGAGTTGCACCATGTATTTGCTAACCCTCCCTCCCTCCCTCCTGTTCTGTCCCTCTCTCTCTCTCTCTCTCTCTCTTCCTCTCCCTCCCTTCATCTGTGGCTGTGATTGACAGCTCGGAGAGTGTGTCACGTGACGTTTAAATACCCTGTGATTTCCAGCTCCAGCATTAGTCTCCTAAGCACCCCTCCCACCATCCGTCCCTCCCTCCCTTCATCCCTCCATCCCCCTCCCTCTCTCTCTCCTCTCTTCCGCCTGCTCCGCTCTCCTCCTCCTTTATCCATCCAGGAGGATTGTTATTGTGCAGCAGCATCCCCACACACACTGCCTGCCAGTCCCACACTGCCTCAGGGCCGATGCTGCGTCGTCCGTCCCCCCTCGACTCTTCCTCTTCCTCCTCCTCCTCTTCCTCCTCCTCCTCCCACTCTTACTACAGCAGACGCGGGAAGAACTGGACCAACCTGCTCACACTCTCTCTCTCTCTCTCATTCACTCACTCTCTCTCTCACTCTCTCTCGCTCTCTCATCCAGCCGGCTATTGAGGTCTGACCTCGCCTTCCTCCGCACTTGCCTTTGGACTGAGTGACGTCTGGAAAAAGAAACACAGGTTCTCTTTCTGGACACCTCTGAAGGACTGCCATCTTTATAGGGAAAGGAAGAAAAAAAACATTGCTTTCATCATTTAGCAATTTCTTCATCAATCTTAGCATTTAAACCAATAGCATCCTTGTGTTTTTTTTTTGTTGTTGTTTTTTCCCCTTTTGGACATATTCCAGGATAGCTATTTTTGAAAACACGAAGCTGCAGGACGAATCCCTGCCTGAACTGCTATATCAACAAAACCCCCAAACCTGCTTTTTGGACATACCTACCACCAGCAGATAAAGCATAATCCATCAGCGATCAGAGACACACAAATACACTGGTAAGTGCTTTATTGGCTGTTTGTCATTATTGGTGTCTCCAAGTGTGTGTGTGTGTGTGTGTGTGTGTGTGTGTGTGTGTGTGTGTGTGTGTGTGTGTGTGATCCTGATGTCGCTCATCTCTACAGCACCACAGCTACAGCTCACCACATGGCAACAGCTTCATAATTTACATAATTTATTCCTGTTGGAGCAATGAGAGTGCACATGTGTATGTGTGTATGTTTTTATGTCTGCGTTTGTGGGTGGGTGTGCGCGCGTGTGTGTACATGTATGTGTACGTGTACGCGTGTTCATGTTTTGTACAGTTGTTACAGTTATTGCTGTATTTCACAGATTGTATGGTATGTATGTATGGTAATTGATGATGATGTGTCGAAAGTGGCGTGACACCTATACCATATGTGTGTGTGTGTGTGTGTGTGTGTGTGTGTGTGTGTGTGTGTGTGTGTGTGGGTGTGGAGGAAATGACAGTTCAGGTTTTGTGTTGGTGAATCCAACAGGTTCAACATCAGCATGCAGAGTCAACAATCAGTGTGCATGGTGCAAGTGTGTGTGTGTGTGTGTGTGTGTGTGTGTGTGTGTGTGTGTGTGTGTGTGTGTGTGTTTGTGTGTATTTGTGTGAAAGTTCAGCTGTGTTTATGAGCCGCTTACTGTGTGTGTTTTGGTCTTTGTATATTAGTTATTATCATAATGTGTTTATGTCTGTGTGTGTGTGTGTGTGTGTGTGTGTGTGTGTGTGTGTGTGTGTGTATGGGGCAAGTGTCAGTAGCAGCAGCACAGATGCCTGCTGTTGGCAGATGGGCCTCACTGTCCCTTGAGCAGGACACCACCTGCCACTCACTCACACACACACACACACACACACACACACACACACACACACACACACACACACACACACACACACACGCACACACATAAATACACACACATACACATGCATACACGCTCAGTCAAATATACTTGCATGCATGTGCAGGCACACGAGTAAAACGCAAACCACACACACACACACACACACACACACACACACACACTCACACATAATCTCCACAGTAATCTCTGTCTTCCTGATCACACTGTTCCAGTGATGCGAATGCCTGGAAGCTAACACAGGCTTGGCATTACACAGCACAGCCCAGCCTAGCCCAAACATACACACACACAAATCCCAGCACACACACATTCCATCCACGTCTGCACGCCCATCACTGAAGATGAAACCACGACCTTCATCCCGGTGCTGAGGCTGACATTGACGTTGCCATGGCGTTCTACTTTGGGACAGTGGTGGAGGGCACAGGACGGCTACGGCTAACATGGCTAGCACGGCTAACAGGGCTAGGTGGCGTATGGCCTGGGATCTTCAGTACCTCTAATGGGCACAATGGCTTTCATAAGGGGCTAATGCTGGCGCCGGGGGCTTTGGGTGGTGTGTTGATGCGATTAGACTGATGAGACTCAGGATGGCTACAGGCCTGGAGGTGCTCGGGATTAAACAGCATTACAGATTAGAGATTTGGCCTGGGCCACGGCCACCACCACGGCCACGCCACGCCAACCAAGGAGGGAGCAGACGAAAGAGCAAGCAAGAGAGTTAGAGAGATAGTCGTCATGAATGAGAGGGCCAACCAATCAATCAACCAACCAACCAACCAACCAACCAACCGACCAACGAGGGAAGCAGACAAAAGATCAAGCAAGCTAGTCGTCATGAATGAGAGGGACAGGACTCAAGGAGGAGAAGGAGGAGGATGAGGAAGATGTGTTAGAAGAGGTGATGAAGAGGACAGGACAGGGCAGGAGGCGCAGGGTGGAGGTGGCAGGAGGTGAAGTTGTGTGCTGATACAGAGAGGGAAAGGTGATCAAGGGTCAAGGGTGAAAATTTGTATGTGTTGTTGCTTGTGTTGTTTGTGTGTGGCAAGTCAACAGGAGTCAAACTAATTGCTGTAACACCCATAGTCTGTGGTGGTTTGACAGAACATCTTGTGTAATGGCAGCGTTTTGCAAGAGCTATACAGTATTTCTACTGATTCTGAGCCAGGAGATGTGACAGACAGTAAGAACATTACAGTAATCAAGATCAGGAGTGCATGTTCCCTTGTGCATACTCTCTCTCTCTCTCCCTCTATCTCTCTGTTTCTCTCTCTCTCTCTCTCTCTCTCTCTCTCTCTCTCTCTCTCTCTCTCTCTCTCTCTCTCTCTCGCTCACTCTCTGTGTCTCTGGCTTTTTGCAGCATTCTCACACAGGCACACACTTGCATGCACACACACACACACACACACACACACACACACACACACACACACACACACACATGCATGCAGTAACTCTCAGGCATGCATCTCCTTGAAGTAGTGTTGCGGTCTGCATAATGAAAACAGTGCGGCAGCAGGAGCGGGAGCAGGGTGAGGGAGTGTGTGAGTCTGTGAGTGTGAGGAGAGAGCAGCAGCAGCAGCAATGTTTCACTGCAGAGCCCAGCAGGAATCCCCCTCTTCCCCAGAACTGGCACACACACACACACACACACACACACACACACACACACACACACACACACACACACTTGCCGCACAGCTCTTATTCAGCATTCGTTCTTGTTTCCTCTGCACCCCTCTGCCCGGGAAATTCCTCACACACACACACACACACACACACACACACACACACACACACACACACACACACACACAGGGCAGTTCCGCTTATTCACGGTGACACACGTCATGTCCACTCATGTCCCTCCAAGTGCCAAGCTCTTGCCATGAAGTATGCATGGCTTAAGTCATGATTGCTTACATAACTGTGCTGCAGGGACATAGGAATCACGCTCACACACACACACACACACACACACACACACACACACACACACACACACACACACACACACACACACACACACACGCTCGACCTGCTACAGATTTCTGTGTTGACCTACTTGTGTTGGGCATGTAGCTGATATGTCGTTCCCCTGTAAAAATCCTCCATATAGTAAATAATTCACATTGACTGATGTACAGGTGTTTGCTTGGCCCAGAGCAGTCCCAGGTAGCCAGATGATGTCTCAGCAGAAATGAAAACAAATAGTTTCAGTCCTTGATACCTCAAGTGTGAGAGTTGCTCTCAGTGTCCATTGGCCATTCATTTGTGTGCTGTAGCTAGATAGGCATACAAAAAGCATATACAAGCTCAACATTGAAGCAGAGTCATGTAGGCTACAGGATGCAACCCCAACAGATGCAGTATCTTGACTGTCTTGATTGTTGTTGTTTTTTATATATAATTTCTCAATCACCTATTCAATGAAAATAGCTATTTGTGCACACAGTACACAGGTGCAAAGATGACCGATGGTGCTTAGCTTGATTGTGTCCCTTGGATCTCTATTCTGTGCTGAAGCAAAGGGGCTGAAGGGGCTGAACTGAGCCTCAGTCATCTTCTGAATGATCATGTGGCTGTGGAAAGGACAAACACACCCACCCACCCACTCACTCACCCAGAGGTGCGTTTACACAGGGCCCTGATGATTCACCACCATATCCCCATTCCTCCCCCAGCACACACACACACACACACACACACACACACACACACACACACACACACACACACACACACACACACACACACACACACACACACACACACACACACACACACACTCATACACCTCATCAAATACACACGCAGAGAAACACACACACGGACACCAACAGCAACCCCCCACCAGCCTTGGAGGTCTCCATGGCAACCCATTAAGGAAGGCAATCTGGAGCCACAGTGGAGGAGACGACAGAGGGAATAGAAGGGAAGCAGCGAAGGACAAAAGCGAGACAAGGTGGTGTGGCTAGCTAGCTGAGGGGAGGAGACAAAGAGAGAGAGAGAGAAAGAGAGAGAAAAATGGAGGGAGGAGAGGAGAGGAAATGTTATTGTTTGCTCTGAGGTGTTTTATGGCAGCCATGTCTGTCACAGGACTTTGTTTGACCTTTGAGGCAATAACACATATGTCCACCAAGATAATAATAAAAAAACAAAAATTGCCGTGACATATGTAGTTTGGCTTGTCATTCAGAATGTAATTCAACTATGTGCGCGTCATTGTTGTTAGAGATAGAGGCACCTGTTTTCAATAGTCGCTGGAACAATTATTCAGAATAATTCACCTCTCACTATTTATACTTGTATTGTGTCCTGAGTTTGACTAAAGCGAGCACTGGGGTCTCCTCTACTCTGCTCAGGGATGGGATTAGTCATTCATGCCAGTAGGAAGTGACATTTAGGATTTCAATCTCAATTAAATAAATGATTCATGAGATCATTAAGACTTCCTGTTTTTGTCCCTGGCTGCTGCAGTCCATTTAAACTGGGCCCTGTAATTTGGAACAAAAAGGGATCCCATGATGAAAAGCAAAGATAATTTAAAAATCCTGTTTGTTTCTCACATCAAAAGAGCAACATTTTTTTGTAGTAAATGTTCTTAGGTAAAGGTCAGTGGAAGATGTTTTTTTTTTAAGTCTAGTTCTAGTTCTAGATCTCTTAAAGGGGCCCATAGTCGAGAGACTGGTCTACAGGCTGCTTTCATGGATGAACAGATCAGTCAGTTTTCCTCAGTGCACAAAGCATTGAATGAACACATAAAAAATATATGAACACACACACACACACACACACACACACACACACACACACACACACACACACACACACACACACACACAGCAGCAGCAGCACATAAACCACCCACAGGTAGGCCTACAGTACATCGCTGTGCTGTGCTGTGTTGTGTTGTGTTGTGCTATCTACTCACCCCAGGAAAGGTGTGTATTATCTCATTGTCTCACCTGCATGCCCTGCGCCAGCCATGCCCCACTGAAGGCTCCCGTGAGGTGAACACTCAATGGTGTTTTTTGCCCCCAATTGCACCTTCCAGGCAGCACAGCCTAAAAGGCACTACCTTAACCCTTACCCTAAACCTAACCCCCTCAACCCTCATCCTAACCCTAAATTGGGGGGAGTAGTGCCTTGAGGGCAGTGCTGCCTGGAAGGCATCGTAGAGGGCAAAAAATACCAAAGACCGAGAGGAACTCTGCTCCAGTGCCATCCTCAGGTCCTCAGGGGGCATTCAGCATCAGTGCACCTGTGAATGGGCGCTGCCCGCTGTATGCCAGGCATGAGTGACTCACCGGAGAAAGGGCACCCCCGCGGGGCGAGTGGGGTGCGGGTGAGGTGAGTGTGGCATGAGATAAACGTAGATTTTGCTCCGACGGGGGATCTGACTCATGGCAGACAGCCACTGTCTGTGTGGAGGCGAACTTCACTGCAGTTTTACGCTTCTGTGTGCCGAGTTTAGGTAGTGTACAGCCTCTGTGTGTGTGTGTGTGTGTGTGTGTGTGTGTGTGTGTGTGTGTGTGTGTGTGTGTGTGTGTGAGTGTGTGAAGGGTTGTAGCATCAAATTCTGAGCCCTGTGCAGAAGGGGCCCTGGTAGCTCAGTTCCACATCCCCCCCACTCCGACTCCCAGTGTGTGTGTGTGTGTGTGTGCGCATGTGTGTGTGCGCATGTGTGTGTGTGTATCTGTGTGAAACTGCTGAGAGACCAGAGAGAGAGAGAGAGGAGATAGGAGGATATAGACTGACAGTGACATTTCCCTGGGACTAGAGGCACAGAGACACAGAGGACAGAGACACAGACAGGCTTGCCTTGTGTTCCATCCATCCTTCCTTCTCTCCGGCCATATTAAAGATGAAGCATGTCATCTGTGCCGTCTTGGATGATGCAACTCATGGGGAGCTCGGGTAAGAGACGGCCATATTATACATATATAGCCTACGCAGCACAGCGCATTTCTTCCACGTTGGAAGTCTTAAGCCCCGCCCAGCCTTGTCTTCTTCTCTCTCTAGCCCGCCTCCATAGGAAGTGTCGCCTCACTGGCTTATGCTGATTCAAGACATCATTTATTCATGATGCTCCTCATTAATATTCATGAGGCCGGGAATGGCTGCAAGCCAGTAGTTTATGAGCGAGAGATAGGAACAGACCTCGAGGGACTGTGCCTGTAGACAAAGCTAA
>JAODXP020000013.1:4107924-4115424 GCA_027497455.2 Sardinella longiceps | reverse complement strand
ATTCTGGATCTGTCAGGGAACATTTTTTGTTTCTTTGGGAGGCGTAAATCAACACAACAAGACGTAACAAAGGAATTGAGTCCAGTCAATAAAATCTGAAACTGACAAGATTGAAAAACCAAAAAAGCACCAAAAACTGTACAAATGCAGGGATCTAAAAGGTTAAATCAACTAAAACACTTTTAAAGCAATCTTTCATATCTTTATTAGTTTTGGCATCTTTCAAATTGGCATCTTCCTATCCTATTCCCCCATCTGAAATCCCTGCCCACTTCTTAGATCATCAAATTCTGCTATTATCCCTTCAAAGGCCACTGCACACACCTCCATTAAACTGAGACATGCTAAGGCATGTTAGGCCTGCATACCTAAGTCGCCTGCACACCTTTCAAAGATTCAAGTGTTGTGCTGTGAACTGAAGTAAGTCCCCTGAAGCAATAAACATTAGATATATTACAGCATTTATTACATGAGTTGAATCATCACGGCACCAAAAGCATGTGTGTAGTGTAGTATGCCCAGCCTAGGACACTAGTTTGTAGAGAGACTGATTAAACTGATTAAACAAGTGAAGTCTGTGTCCCTGTTTAGCCAAGTGTGGAGGAGGTACTGCTAAGAAACCACTGCTCCAGGCCAAATTGGTGTAAAACACACACACACACACACACACACACACACACACACACACACACACACACACACACACACACACACACACACACACACCCTGTAGAATAGCAGGTGGGGCTGAGCTTTGGACAGCTATGGGTGCTGTAATTGGGTCTGGTCTGGGCGTGCGTCAGCCGGTGATTGTGGAGGCGACTGGTTGGGGGGTGCAGGGTGGGCAGAGGAGGGCAAGAGGAGAGGGAGGAGATGGAGGAGGAGGAGGAGGAGGAGGAGGAGGCAGGGCAGAGACAGGAGATCTCCAGGGGAAGCTAATAGCTAACCTCAGGCGCCATACTTCCCCTCATCACCACCTCCACAGGTGTGTGTGTGTGTGTGTGTGTGTGTGTGTGTGTGTGTGTGTGTGTGTGTGTGACTCAGCAAGTGGCTGAACAGCAATAAGACAGACCTCTTGATGTGATGGGACATGAGCAATCTTGACAGTGCTGCTCCAGCATTGGCTCATGCTGAAAGATCCATGCCTGGGCTTGAAGACTGGGCTTGTATTGTGGTGAGGTGAGGTGAGCCAGACTTTAACTCAAGCAGGTGGTGGTAGTGTGGTAGTGGTGGGGCTGGAGGAAGGGTGCTGTGAGTGGGGAGAAAAGGGAAGGGGAAGGGAGGAGAGGAGAGCAGAGCAGAGGAGAGCGAAGGAGAGGAGAGGGGAAAGGGAGGGGAGGGCCTTTAAGTGGTAGGCTAGTGGTGGGCCTAGAGCAGGGGTGTCAACCATAAGGCCCCAGGGGCCCGGATGCGGCCCCTTTACATCATTTCATGCAGCCCAGTGCAAAATCTTGTAAAGAATTTTAGCTCTGTGGCTTGTTTGAAAAAAAATTCTAAAGGTGCAAAAAAATTGATTGATTGTATCACATTTACACAACACAATTCTGGCCATTACCTATGAGGTGCATTATGAAGCTGCTTACCAACAGGAAAGGAATCCAAAATGAAATGGTGGCATATTTGGAATTATGGCATGGCGGCCCCTTGAGGAAAATACCAATACGTCGTCGTGTGGCCCTTGATAAAAAATGAGTTTGACACCTCTGGGCTAGAGGAAGGCTGCTGTGAGTGGAGAGAAGAGAGGAAGGGAGGGGTAGGGAGAGGAGCGGAGGGGAGGGGGAAGGAGGGCCTTTCTCTCCTGCTGCAGGCTCTGACTCATCCCCAGGCTTCCTGCTGTCTGGGTCCTTCAGGGTCTGTCGCCGCCTCAACAGGTCTCTGGCTTCTCTCTTTCTGGAGGTGTGGAGCACAGGTAGAGCACGTTGTTTAGCATGCTAGTTATTCTAAGCACCATGTTGTTAGCTGATAAACTTGTTTTGAACATGCAATAAGAATGTTGTCTGTCTGTATGCTCTATAAAGGATTGAATGACATGGACTCTGATGATGGAGGTGTTCACCCAGTCTTCAATAACAATTATTAAGTTAAATACTATATGTGACAAATTGCTTTTAAACTGTTAAGTGAGTATTTATGTAACTACTGAGTGGAGACAGGCTGTTTTAAGTCTTGTGTAACTCACTCCTGTGGTTATGTAGGCTAAATTCCCATTTTTAAAAATAATATTTTACAGTTTGAGTTGTATTTTTTAAAATAAAAACATGTCTGTTTTGGGATAATTCAGACTTGAAGGCATTAGCATGAGATAGCATCTCATCCCACAGACTTGCTTGGTTTAGGCTACTGTTACACACATTCTGTAGCTGAAGCCATGAACACTCTGAAAGCAGACGGAAAAGGTCACATAATTTTTGTTCATAGCCTGTAAAAATAAATGTGACTTGATTTGATTCGACAGCAATGCAAATGAAGTGCCAGACCCAGTCTTGAGCAGAAGGGACCGCTGGGAAACAAATAAATAAATAACGAAATAAGCGCGCACCATAGCTGCGCCAGCCGTCTGTTTGTATGGGGGTAGGTCAGCATGCCTACACAGACCACAGGTCCCGCAGCGGAACAGGGATATGGGTCTTTATTTCACCACTAGGCTTGCCTTCCAGGCAGCATAACAGGCTATAGCAAGGGCTGATTAGCTGTCTCGCTGCCAGGTCGCTTCAACACATCTGCCCCGGGCTATTTGTAGCGAAAAATAGCAAGCTAGTCCTTCCAGTTTTGTGCGGTGGTGTTACTGCTTACCCATACCTCTGACCGCGCTCCATGATTAAGTAGTGCGTTTTAAACGTCATCAGTTGTGCTTGGAGTATGATGGTAGCAGTGTGACCCCAGTGTGAGTCTATGCCTCTCTGCTGTAAGTAGCCTTTATTGGTTTGTTGGTGTTTTGCCCATGAGAAAAAAAAATTGTGCCCTCAGGTTTATTTTTTATGCAATTTCGATATGTAGTCTATCTCTAGGGAAGAAACTTGTTTGACTTCTGAATTCTGATATCTGGGCTGGTAGCCTAATGTGTGGTTTGATAAATGTTCTGGTTACTAGCCTTAATAGCATACTTGGTTAAGATCAGAAGTATTGTGGTTAATTTTGAGTTATTTTATTACATGCATATCATATTATAACTTGGCATTGCTAATTTACTTGGATGTAGGCTACTGTATGTGGTTACTATTTGGCCTGTAGTTGGAAGCTGGACAGAATATTATTTTATCAACAGTAGGCAACAGCACATCTTATAGTGAGGGATGATATTTAAAAAGAAGTCTGATCACCTTGAGGCGATCTCATCATCCAGTCTATTTCCATTTCCCCTCCTCCCTTCCATCCACCATTTTATGCAGTTTCAGGTTGTTTGTAACATACCTGAATATCAAAGCATCTTCCTCACGCAGTAGGCCTAATGTGTCTTGGAATTGAAGGTATCTTAGAATGAGAATTCTCCTCTGCAAGTGGGCCTCTTTCAGCCCTTAACCAGCATGTGACATGAGTCAGGTAGGCACTAGGACCTGTGGAGATTCCAGCAGAGTTGTGCAGTCCCATTGAGTCAGCAGCAGTGCTTGTAGGCTACTCTGTGTGTTCAGATCCACATCATAATAGGCAAGTAACCCAGGGCTTTTTCAGACTAATGTCAGCTCAATCAGTGCACACTGTGACCTATATCCTATCCTTACTCACACTGGCCTGCCATAGACGCTGCTACTGCAGCTGACAAGACCCACTAGACCACTACAAGTGTCTGAGTGGTAAGAACTAAGAATACTAGATGTGCTGCTTTGATTGGTGAAGAACTAAGAACACTAGATGTGGCACTTTGATTGGTTAAGAACACTAGCTGCAGAGACGGTTGTGTTCTAAAAAGTCTTTGCTAGATGTGCTGCATTGATTGTTAAAGTACACTAGATGTGCCACTTTGATTGGTTAAGAAAACTAGATGTGCAGCTTTGATTGTTTGTGTGTGATTGTTTATTCTCTGTGGAATTACTGTCTTTCTGTCTTGGAACGCACCAACCACCTGTGTGTGTGTGTGTGTGTGTGTGTGTGTGTGTGTGTGTGTGTGTGTGTGTGTGTGTGTGTGTGTTTTGTGTGTGTTTGTTTCCCTTTCTGTCTCTTACAGAGATGAATATGAGTGAAAGGGCCAAGCCAGCAAAGCTTTAATCAACTTGATTAACAGTCTGTCAAATTCTTGTTTTTATGGTGTTGTTTTTTTATGAATCGTTTCCTTTTATGCTGTTTGTTTTGCCTCTGGGTCTGGAGACACTATTGCAATTGAATGCTGGAGCTCTTGGCTCAAAAAGAAACGTGGTGTTGCGAGAGCGAGCGTCTCTTGTGAGTGTGTGTGGTGTGTGTGTGTTCTCTTGGCGCTGCTGTGACATTTCACAATGTCACTCCCATCCTTGGTGTGTTTGCCATCATTGTGAGGGCAGGAGGGGGAGGAACTGGAAGACAGAGAGAGAGAGAGAGAGAGAGAGAGAGAGAGAAAGAGAGAGAGAGATTGCAAAATGGGTGAGAAAAAAATTGTATAATTTGTGTGTGTGTGTGTGTGTGTGTGTATTTTGTGTGTGTCTGCGTGTGTTGTGTGTGTGTGTGTGTGTGTGTGTGTGTGTGTGTGTGTGTGTGTGTGTGTGTGTGTGTGTGTGTGTGTGTGTGTGTGTGTGTGTTTTATATAACTCTGCAGTCAGTCTCCACAGACTGCCCACTGATGCTGAAGCTTCTGCAAGTTTCTTCCCTTTGGGGATCTCTTTCTCCTCCTCCCCTACATCACACACACACACACACACACACACACACACACACACACACACACACACACACACTCCATCTCCCCTACATTACAAATCACACACACACACACACACACACACACACACACACACACACACACACACCTCTCCATCTCTCCTTAATCACACTCACACACACACACACACACACACACCCTCTCCCTCTCCCCTACATCAAACACTTCCTCTCAAACCTAAACTCCGCAGCCCACACACACACCACATACCCCCCCCCCCACACACACACACACCACTGCCAGTCACATTATTCATCTAGGGTTTCTGCCAGCCTTATTGATTAAGCACAAATGGGCACCAGGCCTGGCAGCCAAGCCAACCCAGGCTCAAACGGCCGTATAATTGGCCCTAATGTGCATGGGAGAGGTGTGAAGCGCTGTGATAGGCTAATCTCTCCCAGGCCGCCTCCCCCTGCCCGAACTGCCTAAGCTGTGAGGGACAGAAGCGAGTGGGCAAGTGATTGCCCCACTCACTCCCACCAACTTCCATCTTTTTTCTAAGCCCCTTTTTCTGATTTTGACCCTGATTGCTACTGTATGTATAAGAACGCATAAACTCTTTCAGTGAGTGCATGGGTACATTTTTCACACTCTCACACTTTTAACATCTGAAAAGTGTGTGTGTGTGTGTGTGTGTGTGTGTGTGTGTGTGTGTGTGTGTTAGTGGCCTCCTCCTCTGTGGCACAGCCATGACAACTGCCCCTCTACTCTACTCCACATCATTTCAAGTACTTTTTGTTTTGACATAATATATTTCTCTGCTGTAAAGGCCAATTCAGACTGATCCACGACGAGACAAGACGGTTCCAAAGAGGAGTTGCGCAGTGTGAATCAATCGTCGCATGCCGTTGCAAGCAGTTGCAAGCCATTGCAATACATTTAACATGTCAAACTGCAGTTTCCGAGTTTTAGAATGTCGCTGGTTTTTAGAACGTTGCAGCCCGCCCATCACGGATCACTGGTCTGTAGCCACCTTAAGGTGTCATTTTGGATAAAAGAGTGTGCTGCTGCCTAGTGCTAATAAACAAATGAGATAAATAAAGGAGAGAGAGAGAGGAGGAAAAGAATCTTCTGTTGCTGCAGCTCCATCGTGATATTTACTCTGTTGATCCCCCTAATCACACATGCACACACACATACACACACACACACACACACATACACACACACACGCACACACACATACAGTACACTCATGTGCATACGAACACATGCACACACTCATGCACGCTCGCACAGGAGCACACACATACAGTCATGTACAGACAAACGCATGCACACACACAGGTACACTACACACACACACGCGCGCGCTCATGTACGACAAACACATGCACGCACGCGGGCGCACAGACACACACACACACACACACACACACACACACACACACACACACACACACACACTGACTCCATCCTTCTATCCTTTCCGGGACAGGCGGGGGGATTAAGTCACTCTGCATTTTAAGGAGAGCTTTAATCTGTTCTGTGTGTGTGTGTGTGTGTGTGTGTGTGTGTGTGTGTGTGTGTGTGTGTGTGTGTGTGTGTGTGTGTGTGTGTGTGTGTGTGTGTGTCAGGGGAGGAGAAATAAGCCTGAACCGAGGGTTTGCTGTGTATCTGGTTTCTCCCTTTGATGGCAAAGCGGTTGCTCTAGAAAGAAAAAGAAGGAAAAAAAAGAGACTGGCACAAAAGAGGAAACAAAAGGGGACCTGGAATTTCATACATGTGTGTAACGCACTGCCAATTCAGATTGTGTCCTCAGGCACACTTCTGCCCACTGCAGGGGAGCAACCCATTCACACACACACACACACTCACACATGCGTAAGGCGACGCACACATACATACACACACACAAGTCAACAAACAAATGCACACACACACATACACACACTGCATTGGCATTTGCATCCAGCATGGCTGGAAACTATCTAAGAAAAGAGCAGGCTGAGGGAGGCTGTTGGGTAACAGGGTGAGTTTCATGGGTGAGTGTCCCACACTGGGCTCCTCGCTTCACTCCTCACTGTCTATGGGAAAGCCAAGACCTTAGGACAGTGACGTCTTTGCCCCATGTGACTGTGTATTTGTGTGTGTGTGTGTGTGTGTGTGTGTGTTGGGGAGAGTGTCTGTGTGGGGGTTATATCATGTTCCTCTTGGCCTCTGATAACCGGATAAATAGGGTAGAGAAGAGAGAAGGAGAGAGGGATTGAAACAACATGTGAAGAGAAGAGAGGATAGGAGAAGGAGAAACTGATGACTGAAAATAAGATGAGAGAAGAGTGTTGAGAAGAGAAGGAGAGAGGGATTGAAACAACATGTGAAGACAGGAAGAGAAGAGAGGAGAGGATGGGGAGAGAAAGAAAAGAGAGACTGACTATTACTGAAAAATAAGATGAGAGATAGACAGAGGAGTGGAGTCTAATTTCACATAGAGTGCACACGGCCTATAGGGAATTTGCATGCAGCTACTCAGAGAGTGTTGCACTGCATTTATCATTGTGTCAGTATGTGTGTGTGTGTGTGTGGGATAAATGAAGTATCTATCTATCTATCTATCTATCTATCTATCTATCTATCTATCCATCCATCCATGCATCCATCCTATCGATCTCCATATATCTAGATATCTACTGTATCTATCTATTTATGTATGT
>JAODXP020000013.1:4100424-4102924 GCA_027497455.2 Sardinella longiceps | reverse complement strand
CAGTTGTTTTGCTCCCTCTCTAAGTCTTGTCTCTTGTTCCCTTTCTCTCTCTCTCTCTCTCTCTCTCTCTCTCTCTCTCTCTCTCTCTTTCTTTCCCTTTGCCTCTATCCCCGCCCCTCTCGGTCCACTAACCCCACGCTGGAGCAGATTGCTAGCGGGAAGGCTGCATCAGAGGGAACGACAGAACGACCTGAGGCAGAGAGAGCGAAAGAGCGAAGGAGCAAGAGAAGGAAGGAAGGAGTGAGAGAGGATAACCTTAGCTCTACTCAGAAAGGTATGTGCGCTTCATTCTTTTTCTCATTAAAACTGTTTTTCTTTCTCCATTCACTTGTTCCCACAGGAGCGCATTGGGGAGAGACACAAAAGAGAAGGTTCCAGTTTCTTTCTTTTTCTCTTTTTTTCTGTTTCAATCCTTTTCTTGTGGAGAGACCATGCCTGTGTAAAGCCCTGTAAAATCCAGAGCTCTAAAACCAAACCAGAAGTTCTACCTGCTCAAATGGCAGCAGATGAATGAGAGTGTGCCGGTGCGTGTTTGTGTGTGTGTGTGTGTGTGTGTTTCTGTTGTGAGGGGGGGAAAGGGGGTTGGTAGTGTATTATGTCTTCCAAGGAAAAGCTGAGATTTTCTGTCAACAACAGTGTGATGAAGTATTATGTGTTAAGATAGTTTCCGCACAAGTTTATCAGTATCATTAGTTACTGGAACAGTGAGTTGGATCTTAAAGTTGTGCTTCTCAGTTCTTTCAGATTTTTAACACTTTTCACACCATATTTGGTAATTGTCTGTTTGTTGTTTGTCAGTGTTACATGGAGAGGCCACCATCAGTACGACATTGATTCTACTTTAATCTTTTAGTAAGACAAAGAAAAATGTATTGCTAACACACTGATCTCAAGCTTATGTTTTCACATATTGCTGACAGACAGGCTGTAATCTTTCTTCCAATATCCATAAACTCTGCCCCGCGTAAGATGGACATCTGTTTGTTTTACTGCGAAATTACAGATTCGGGAATGAGACTGTGGTTAGCTCGTCTAGTTGATATCTACAACCTTGGAGGCATAATAATCTCTCTCTCTCTCTCTCTCTCTCTCTCTCTCTCTCTCTCTCTCTCTCTCTCTCTCTCTCTCTCTCTCTCTCCCTCTCTCTCTCTTTCTCTCTTCAGTACAATCAAATGCCTCCACTCCAACTCCAAATCTTCATGTGGCGCAGTTATTGCCCTCATAATTCCTAAACTGTTGATAATGATAATGATGCTTGTGGCTCTGTGTGTGTGTGTGTGTGTGTGTGTGTGTGTGTGTGTGTGTGTGTGTGTGTGTGTGTGTGTGTGTGTGTGTGTGTGTGTGTGTGTGTGTGTGTGTTTCTGATAAGCCAAGCCACATCAGTGCAAATTTATATGATGTGCGTGAGTGAAATGAGGTGGGAGAGCGCAATAGAAAAAAAGCAAGAGAGACACGAGAGAGAGAAAGACACAGAGAGAGAGAGAGAGACAGAGAGAGAGAGAGACAGAGAGGGCGCGCTAGAGAGAGAGAGAGAATGGGTAAATTAGACAGGGTGGGGACTTCAGCTAAATTATAGACTGTTAATTGCCCCCAACAAATCCACAGCAGGGGTGTCGCAGGTCTGGCTGTGGTCTGCAGGCCAGAGTGTGTGGAGGATGTGGAGGATGGTGAAGGATGGAGGAGGGTGGAGGAGGGTGGAGGGTGTTTTTGGCAGAGCCAGCACCCTCACAGAAACCCCCCTCAGGCACAAACCTCCATTCTCCACTGCAGGCCACGCCAATGGGATTTAACCAATCTCTTTCAGCAGCATCCTCTCTGCAGTGGGGGGCAACACAAATTAGCTGGCTTTTTAGCGACTGCTTAATTGATAGCATCCTTTAGATAGACTCCTGCTAAGGCAAAGCTAGGGTGGCATAAGTGTTGCAATTTCTGAGTGATTGTTAATGACTAGCAAGTGTTAGAGCTATTTAGCGAGGCCTTTTCGTTTCTGTACTGAGTGCATCTGGCATGGATTGGTTGGGTTAGCAGCAGTGTTGGACGGGCCCACACTGAGCGAGGATGATGATGATGATGATGATGATGATGATGGAGCTGGGTACTGTACGTGTTTGTGGCCGAGGAAGCGGTCGGACTCGTGCGGAGCATGTCAGAAGCACTATTTGTAACATTCCTGCAGGAGACGGCGTTTTCTCTCCTGTTTTCCTGGTGACTCATTGGCCTGGCTGGCTGGCTGGCTGGCTGGCTGGCTGAGCGTAGAGAGGAGACGTTGGGGAGACGCCAGCAGTACAGTAATCCTTGTGGGTGAGAGAGGAACTTAACCTGCCTTCCCTCTCTGGGCCTGTTTGAGAAGAGAAGAGAAGAGCAGGGTGGGGTGGGGGTTGGAAGGTTGTGTGTGCGTTTGTTTGTGTGTGTGTGTTTGTGTGTGTGTGTGTGTGTGTGTGTGTGTGTGTTTGTGTGTATGTGTGTGTGTGAGTGAGGGTTTTGTGTGCGTGTGTGTGTG
>JAODXP020000013.1:4082924-4087924 GCA_027497455.2 Sardinella longiceps | reverse complement strand
GCATATCAAAATACACGAAGCGCTTTACTGTATGTTTTCTGAAAGCCTGCTTTTAGTTGGGTGGCCCCAGAGCTTTCAGAATCACTCCTCCTTTGCTGCTGTTATCTCCCCCAATCATCAAATCTGGCCCTGAGTAATACTGAATGCTGAGTGCATGCAGGATAGAATAGCGACTGAATACCAGACTGGCTGTCACCGCTTGACTTAAGGAGAAAAACATGTTTACATGTCTGCCGAGACTATGAGAGACAATCAGCGACACGCTGAAGAGGGGCTCAGCTAATACACAGGGAAAGAGGGATCCGAGGTGCATAGTCAGGCATATAAATACAGTAGTATTGCATTGCAGGGTGTTGTTGGCGTTGTTCAGGGCTGCGTTTGGTGTAAATTACTGTATGTTACATCAGCCTGACCTTTATTGAGTTAGCACTGCTCTCTGTTATATACTGCTGTTAGGAGTGGGATTTGTACTGGTGCTCAGAGGAGCCAAGACTAAGGAGGAACGCTGTTCTTGAAAACCCTACAGTACCTACTGTTTCCCCACATCTCTTTGGCTGAATGTCAATGTCCACACCACGCCCTAAACCCTGATAACCTGACAAGCCAGACTATAATATAAAATGTATAGTCTGGCCACAAGTGATAGACCCTTGGGTAAGACTGCTAAAACCTCAGCGCAACAAACAAGCCGGTTCAAACAACGCTAAGCCTGCCCAATGACTCCCTGTCCAGATAGAACGTTGTGATAGGCTAAACACCACCGATGTCTGAGTACAACCTACGGCTGGTAGCTAGACGTACTCGCTGAGTAAATTCAATTTGCTACCGCTAGAGTATGTCTAGAGTTCTAGGCTAAAGAACTGAACCCTCAAAGACTTAACTAGAGTCTGCTTGTGATAGACTTGTTTCACACCTGAACATTCCGACATTCCATGGTAGTAAACTGAACATTCTATCATTGAAATGCATTGGATTTATGCCTCTTTCTGACTTGAAAAAAATGGGTAATAACATTTAAAACATGTTTAAATTCACTTTCCTTCAAATAATACACATTTGAAGCACACAAATTGGGAGGTCCCGAACAGATTGAAGCTTCATGTACATAAATGTAAAACCACTTTTATTTACTCGGGACCTCCAAATTTGCGTGCTTCAAATGTGTATTATTTGAAAGGAAGTGAATTTAGACTTATTTTAAATATTATTACCCATTTTTTTTCAAGTCAGAAAGAGGCATAAATCCAATGCATTTCAATGATAGAATGTTCGTTTTACTACCATGGAATACTTTTAGAACCTCGGAATGTTGAGGTGTGAAACAAGTCTATATGCCAGTTCTTACCAGTTTAGTGTTTGAGGGTTCAGGGCGTAAGGGTTTAGGGTGGACATTGGGATTCAGTCCTTGTTTGGCATGAGTGAGCTAGAATTAAATTTAGCAGTGGCTCTGAAAGAACCATATGTACCATAATGTTTTTTCTTTCTTTTTCATCTTTTTTCTCTTTTTAAATCTCGCTTTGGGTAAAATTTACCAGAGTGATTTGTTCACAGAGACACCAGCTGTGCTTTTGTATTTATTCAAGGATTGAAGTCCTTGTTCTCTATCTGCCAG
Source organism: Sardinella longiceps (assembly GCA_027497455.2). NCBI lineage: Eukaryota > Metazoa > Chordata > Actinopteri > Clupeiformes > Clupeidae > Sardinella > Sardinella longiceps. Next base: position 4,086,312 of record JAODXP020000013.1, on the reverse strand, counting down.
GCCTTCCGAAAGGGAGAGAAATTGTGATACCAATGGAACATCCTGTGAAACCAGAAAAACAAAGGATTACTATGATAAATACTCTAGAGCATTCTCTTATTCTCCGTAATCCCTCTGGGTTTGTACTGATGGGGATTGAACAAGGACAGATTGGACTGTCTGCTGCTGGTGGAGTGCTGGACTACAGAAATACTCGGGGGGAAAATGCTGACCATAGTTGACGTGTGTTGTAACACACTGACATGCAGGTCATTCGTTATTTATGACATTTGTTTTTACGACTACTTTGCCTATATTTCACTGCTCAAAGGGTAGGCTAGCTGTCTTTCCTCTTTAACTGCACCTCGGTTGGGACGTAATCAGGCTAGATAATAAAGTGTGACAGTCCTCACCTACAGAAACACATAAGCTACTGTACCGCTGCTCTAGGGGTGAGGACAAGGTGAAGGGGTCTGACAAGGTGATGCCATCTGAACCTGCCTGCCCTTTGAAATACGACTGACCTCCCCACAGTGGAATATACAGTAAGATATACGCTGGTGCTTACTGGATTTTGAGATGTGTAATAAACTGTATTAATATGCTAGCTTTAAAAAGTAGGTTTGTTTGGAGTACTGCAGAATGTGATTACTTTTTGGAGCTCTTCGGCGCAGGGAATTCAAGGTAGTTTAAATGTTAATTTGGCCGAAACGCGTACAATTTATGTAGCCAATAAACTTTTTTATACTGCATCTTGCTTGAGTGCCTCGGAACTGACTTTTTTTTAAAATATAAAAACAAACTGTTTTGATATGATTTTGCATCAGTGCGGTTGCAGATGTGTCTGGGTGGTCCTTTGCCATTACTACTGTACCATGAGACATGGATCTTGTGACACACCTCAATATGGAAAAGCCTTCCTTTGCGTGGCCCACCACATTGTACAAACCTGTCTGATGTTATTATGCACAGATCGCACACAGAATTACCTTCAAATTACTTTACATTACCACTGATTCCCTGCCTTTTCTGGTCTTGGTTTAGTGCTTTTTCTTGGTGTGTTCAACACACCAACACACCACACCTCCATTTTACTTATTACACGTCATGCAGTCATTTGCTTCTGTGGCTTAATGACAACTCCTTTCCAATTTAACACTCTCAAATCTCTATTCATGGAAATAGAAAGCAGCTCTTGTGTCCTGATTCTTGCTTCCTATTGTACCTTTGGACTGATTGGATTTTGAAATCCCTGCCTGGCTGCTCCAGCGAACACTAACTGAGGAGGCCTGTGTGTGTGTTAATTGCATACTGTTGACCTGTGTCCAGGTAGGTATAGCTTAGCGGCGAGTGAGCACTGAGGACTTGCTGTGCTGTTACTGAGGAGAAGTCGGTGATGCGTGGCGGCTTCAGGGTCTTCAGGCAAGGCAACTAGATGCACCGAGTGCAACTCTACACCCACGGCTATTGATCGTCGTGAATGCATCATGCAAATCAATACATGCAGACTAGACTTAATAGCCTGTTATCATGAATTAGAAATGGATACCAAATACATTCCATCTCTCGGAGGATTAGGAACGTTTCGGTGGGATTGTAAAAAAAAAAAAAAAATGCCCTTGGCTTTTAGTGTAGATTGCCACACACACACACACACACACGCACACACACACACACACACGTACACACACACTCAGGCACACAAGTTCGCACACAGAAAGTGATGTAACCCTAGCCATTAGGAATATTGAAGTGGGGAACTCCCCGTATCGTTTACCGACTCACACTCCTAAACAGGCCCCGGGACAGGCAGGCAATGTGCACAAAGAATTCAGCAGGAGCAGAAGCTGCTCTTTTCTTCTTTTCTCCTTTTCTTCTTTTCTTCTTTCTATCCTTCGCTTTCTCTTGCCTTCTCACCGTTTATTCTTTGTGTTTCCAATTTACCGCACATACTGTAGTCCTTGAGGGTTGAGCATGTTTTATATTTAGGTGACAAACACTATTTCTCTGAATGTGATGGAGTTTGACACTCATCGGACCAACAAGCTCTGCTTTTGTGCACAGCCAGGACTGGGAATGAACCTGGAGGGGATTCCTTCCTTCTCAGCCATTTCCATTTGAATAGGACACAGTTGGGTTTGTTGAAGGAGAGATTGTTTGGATGGGAGGATTATGATATTGTCATTTGCGGCTGGAGAAAGATAAATCTAAGGCGACCAATGGTCAACCAAAATTGACATGTGGAAAAAGACAAGCCATCCACCGTGGGCAGTACTGTTCCTCAGTCTGGACTGGAGGATGCTTGTAGTCTTTGGAAGCACGTCTCGGATATTCTGAGGAATAATTGTCTTGAGCTTCAACAGTTCATCCAAGTCATCCATCATCCATGTAATACATCCCCAGTCATATTCAACGTTGGCTTCCCGTCCAAGACAAATAAATCAAATATGCTGCTATACTGGGCAGTCAGTCTTCACAATGATTTCCATGTCGCTCTGTAATTTAACTCCAACTAAAGGCTACTTTGGTGGAGACTTTAGCTATTCATCAGACTCCGGCCCGATTCAGCACCAGAATATATAATAGTAATCTGTGCCTGTTCATCATTCTGAGGCTCTTAGCTGGAGTCTGCAGGAGAGAATGGCTGTTGGAACGAGGGCCGAGAATGTGATTAGAAGTGTGTGTAACGCGGGGCTGAATGACATAGCCCTGCTTTAATATGGCCATCAGTGGCTCAGCCAAAGCCCAGTGCCTTTTACTGCTGAGCTTGTTTCACAATGAATTATGGATTTAATTATGCCCGTGGAAGAGAGAGAGAGAGAGAGAGAGAGAGAGAGAGAGAGAGAGAGCAAAAGAGAGAGAGAGGTGTCTGGGTACTGGTGTACAGCTGGGTGTGTAAGAGAGAGAGAGAGAGAGAGAGAGAGGGGGGGGGTGTCTGGGTACTGGTGTGCAGCTGTATCACAGGCTGTAGAGTGGTAAGGTGCTGTGCTGTACATGTGTGTTTCTGTGCCTGGGTCACAAAGAGAGGGGTGGCAGTGGGTGGATGAAGGTGGGCGGAGCTTGTTAAATTTGCTGCACCTGAGTGGCTGACGACCTGTGTTCTCCCTTCCCCCCTGCGACCCCCAGTCTCCTATCCTGTCCAAGGTTCAGGCTGACACCGCTATTCCCAAGGGGAGTCTCTCTCTCTCCCTCTCTCTCTCTCTCTCTCTCTCCGTCCCTCTCTCTCTCTCTCTCTCTCTTTCTCTCTCTCCCAGTGTGTGTGGGTCAGTCTCAGCCCTTGGGGGAGGGGGTGTTAGTGATGGTCGTGTGCAACTCCATCTCAATCTGGGCTCTGACAGACAGACAGGTCCCGCGTCCTGCATGCATCTGTGCTCTTAAGTGCCTCCCTCCGGCGGGAAAACAGGGAGAG
>JAODXP020000013.1:4064689-4075324 GCA_027497455.2 Sardinella longiceps | reverse complement strand
ACACACACACACGTTGTGTTTAACTGATATTGGTGCCGTCTCTGTGGAGGGTCTTGATAAAGAAGGATTAGAGTTTTTATATCGTGTTATCCCTGAAGAGATCAGTCATACATAGTGTGTGTGTGTGTGTGTGTGTGTGTGTGTGTGTGTGTGTGTGTGTGTGTGTGTGTGTGTCTGTGTCTGTGTCTGTGTGTGTGTGTGTGTGTGTGTGTGTGTGTGTGTGTGTGTGTGTGTGTGTGTGTGTGTGTGTGTGTGTGTGTGTGTGTGTGAGTGAGGGTGGCCGTCTCTTAATGCTTTGTATTTAGGAGTTTTTATATTGTGCTATCCATGAAGAGATCAGTCACACAGTGTGTGTGTGTGTGTGTGTGTGTGTGTGTGTGTGTGTGTGTGTGTGTGTGTGTGTGTGTGTGTGTGTCTTGTTATCCCTGAAGACATCACTGGGCGTCTCCTAATGTTTTGTGTTTACATCAGGGCTTTTCTTCCACTAAAACAGTTAAGCGTAATCCTCAAGCGTGATTTTGTTTTCACCAGACAAGCAAAGTCTTACATGTAAACTTATAAGGATTAGCCTTTGTTAGAACAACATTTGAAGTTTCCTGGAAATGTGTCAGCTTCAATTACCCCTCATTCCAAAGGCTCAGGCTGTTTACTGTAAAACAAGCTCATATTTGAGTGAATGTTGAGTTCCTCCAAATCTCATTTCTTACTGTAGTAGATTTGTGTGAAAGTTAAGTTCCTTCAAAGCTCAGTTCTTAGTAAAAACGTATTAGACCACAGTTCACATTAGTCACCAGAAGCAGCTAATGTGGAGTGGAAAAGGACAGTATTTTAATTTAAATATGATAAATCTAATCAAACACAACAAATGTTTCTACTTTTATTGCTAACACATGCACATGGTTACACTCTCTCTCACACACACACACACATACACACACACAAACACACACTCATCTATACTCTCTCAATCTCTCTCTCTTTCGCTCTCTCTCTCTCTCACTCACTCACACACACAAATACTCATACTCACCTGTACTCTCTCTCTCCCTTACACACACGCACACACACACACACACACACACACACACACACACACACACACACACACACACACACACACACACACACACACACACACACACACACACACACACACACACACACACACACACACACACACACACACACACACACACACACACACACAAGAGAGAGAGACACACAGTCAAAGCTGTGATGCTCATTATTTATGAATCATCTTTTATGCTGACCTTAATTACCCAGTGGAATGTTAGTGTTGAGTGGTGAGGGCAGTACAGGTCTGGGTGGTAGAGTTGGTCAAGGCCATCCTGTACTGGAGATGACGTGATGACTTGCTTGCTTTCCAAAAGTCAAAGGGAGAAGGGAGGAAGAGGGAGGAGAAGCCACACCTGACTCTTATCTCTCTGTCTCAGTGGAATGTTCCGGTAGCCTACAGAACAAAAGGAGTTCCGTCTCTCTGTTCTAAGAAGCTCTTAGAAACTCCTCCAGGAGTAGCCTACTGTACCTTCTCCCCAGACACCACTAACAACACAACACACCTTACATGTACTTACCACACAACAACCCAACACACTCCACATGTACTTACCACACAACAACCCAACACACTCCACATGTACTTACCACACAACAACCCAACACACTCCACATGTACTTACCACACAACAACCCAACACACTCCACATGTACTTACCACACAACTACCCAACACACTCCACATGTACTTACCACACAACAACCCAACACACTCCACATGTACTTACCACACAACAACCCAACACACTCCACATGTACTTACCACACAACAACACACTTTACTATCACACACACCCAACACACTCCACGTGTACTTACCACACAACAACCCAACACACTCCACATGTACTTACCACACAACAACCCAACACACTCCACATGTACTTACCACACAACAACCCAACACACTCCACATGTACTTACCACACAACAACACAACACACTCCACATGTACTTACCACACAACAACCCAACACACTCCACATGTACTTACCACACAACTACCCAACACACTCCACATGTACTTAAAGGTACTGAGTAGTTTTGGGTAAGGGTTTGTAAACCACCTCAAAATAAAAGAAAATAAAGCCTAGTTACAGTAAGATATTGCTATCTTCCTTTTGCTATCAAACATCATCAGCATGTTTTAGTAATGCCAGAGAGATTCTCAAAAATGTTGGTATGTATTTTATGTAGCTAGTTCCTTAGTTTTAAAGGGAAATCACTTCATAGTGTCCCTTTCCATGTAAAACACAGCAACCCAGCACACTCAACATGTACTTATTGTACCACCCTCTCCCCCATCCTTCCTCATACTTACACCCTTTAACTTGACTTGATGTCTTACTAGTACTAATAGTACCTGGTACACTGTTGTCTCCTATCCACACTGCTCATTGATTGCTCTAATGGCAGATAAATATATAAATGAAATGTATTTGAATCAGAGTTGACAGGAGAGGGTACGTGTTTAGCATCAAATATTTTTTTGCCAGAGCTACTGTGAAACTGTAAAAACTGTAATTACAGTAGGATATCCGTAAATATTGTGCCGTGTTGTTATGTACACAGAGTAGGGTAGATAGAGCATGCATAGAGTTCCTGGGACTGTTGACTTACAGGTCTTTCCGACTTCGCAGGAAATTATAGATTTAAAAATGGAATGTTGCCATGTCACCGTGTAAACTTCCACATAATGGTTTATAGTCTTTATCAATCCCTGGTTTGGTTATTATGGAGATGAGACACTATTGTGGCATCGGGGGCCAGAAATAACAGGCCGCTGATTTGTTTGGGATTTGTATACGGCTGCAGGTTGAGCTTGGCTGACTGTGTTGTGGTCTCAGGATTCATTGTGTGAACACACAGGTGTGAAGGGGCCACCTAGCTGCTTTTCACACTCTCTGATAAAAGCACCTCACAGCGCTGGGCCCACTATCTGGGCCATCTGACAAAGTGCCAGTATGTGTGTGTGTGTGTGTGTGTGTGTGTGTGTGTGTGTGTGTGCATGTGTGTGTGTGTGTGTGTGTGTGCATTTGTGTGTGTGTTTGTGTGTGTGTGTGTGTGTGTGTGTGTGTGTATGTTTGTATGTTTGTGTGTGTGTGTGTGTTTGTGTGTGTGCTTGCATGCCTGTGCTTGCGTGTCTATCCAAGTGTGTAACACGCCGCCAGGTTGAGATTTCCTGTCCTGACACTTGTCTGTTCCGTGTTCTTGCAGGTCTCGCGCACGTCCAGAAAGGCGGCGACGTTTGGCAAACGTTCCAACTCCATGCGCAGAAACCCCAAAGCCGAGGTCACCAAGCAAGGTTGGCTTCACAAGCAGGTGAGGTGCCTACGGTACTCAATAACTCAATAACTTGTCCAGTCAAGTGCCACGCCGTGACTTGAGCAAACATACCATCCTCCTAGTCAAACAACCACGTCAGCCAACTCTCTGCAATGCTTTGACTCCGCCACGGCGGATTAATACATGTCATATCCTTGTGCTCGGGGAAGAAATAAACCCTTTTTTCTGCCTCTCCCGATAGGCCAGCAGTGGTGTCAAGCAGTGGAATAAACGCTGGTTTGTGCTGACGGATCGATGTCTCTTCTACTATAAAGGTATGTACTGTACTGTAGTCTTGATTTAAAGCACTGTAGCATATGGAAGTTTTGACAGTAAAGAGGCTATACTGTAGGAATCTAAGCTAGGATATGAAGAACTCTTCTCCAAAACGCTATATAATCCATCTTCATAAATATCCAAAAATAATATGTTTTTATTGTGCCTCCCACTTACAGTACGTAATATCAGTAATTTCCAGTTTTGTTGTTTGCTTTAATTGGATAAGGACAAATCAGATAACATTAATCCTGTTAAAATAGCCCGATGGTATCAGAATATCAAAAAATGATTTAGGAAAATTACATTTAAATGGCTTTTTAAGTGTTTTGGAAAACTCTTCATATAAAAATGCTATCCTTCAAATAGAGCTTTGTTTGTGACAGAAATATTACTCTGTTAACAAATCAGACAACACTAAACTGTCAGACAAACAAACAGGACTCTGAGTTATGTTTGCTGTAACAATGTGAGCACTGTGTCTGTGTCATTGTGTCTTCCTTGTCTGTTTTGACTGCCATAAGCCGCTGTAAGAAGACAAATATGATAAAGGTCCTTTTTGTTATTTCCTATTAGATACAGTATCTCAGCCACATAAAGCATGAAGGCTAATGTTCCTATTATAATATCTCACCCACATAAAACACAAAGGCTAGTGTTCTTGCAAACACTGACCATGCTTGACTCACCCTCTTGGTCAAGCAGAACAAATGCAGATCTCCGATGCTGGTTGGACTTGAAATATTACACAGTGCGTGCCAGGGAAACTATTTATCTTATCTCATCACATGGGTCAATGGGGTTGTTTTTGTTGCACTGTTTAAGGTGTTATCCTACAATAGAGTGCAGGATAGCATCGCGTTATGTGGTGATGATCTGTCTGCCGGTCTTCATTTCATTTTATTTTATTTCGGAGATGTGCTGTCAACACCGAGCTGTGGTGGAGCACTGTCCAGTCCGACCCCGGCTCTTGCAGCCGCGGGCAGGGTCAGAATGAGGTCGTCGGCTGGACAGAACGCTGGCAGGGCCTGAGGCAGCAGTGTGGTCCAGAGACACTGTGACCTCTGAGACATGAATATTGTATTGAATATTCAATCCAAGGAGGCTGCACTCATAGTGCCGGTACTGCCACTGTGTCTTACCCTGCTATTAGAATCACACAGCACAGTTTTTAGTACTCTCACATGCTCCTATATATTGGACTGGAGATTTGAAATCATTATGCAAAATTGTCCAAAGTCACATTTTGCTGACGTACTGTACAGTAGGCTGCTATGAGCTAAAAGGATTAAAACATTGGAGGCTTTAATGAGAATGTCGCTGCTCATACAGTATATGCAAGTTGTAAATGTAAATGTGATACGCTCTACGGGATGTCTTTCTTTAAAAAAAAAAAAAAAAAAAAATGTGTTTTCATTACGCTGCAAAGTTGCTCTCTCTCTTGTTCAAACTCCCCTCTTACTCTTGCTGTAACCCCCCACACCCCCTCTCTTCTTCTTATCTCTGTCTCTCCGTTCTGTGTGTGTGTGTGTGTGTGTGTGTGTGTGTGTGTGTGTGTGTGTGTGTGTGTGTGTGTGTGTGTATGGCGTTAACTGTGCTGTCTCCTGAGGCGCTGCGGTGTCTGTGCGCTCTCCACAGCCCAGTAGCTGTCGTTGCACTTTTGAGACTGAGAGCGCTCCATACTGTCTCAGCTCATCAGACATCATCCCAGAATCCCTCCTCCTCCTCCTCCTCCTCCTCTTCCTCCTCCTCCTTCTGTAAGCTACGGCCATCAACACCACTCACTTTGACCCCGTGCAGAGATTTAAGAGAGAATTCACCACTTGTACTACTACTGCAACAGTAGTAGCAGTAGTAGTGGTAATAGTAGCAGTAGTAGTACTAGTAGTAGTAGTAGTACTTTGTAGTTGTAGTAAGAGTAGTAGTGGTAGCAGCAGCAGCAGTAGTAGCAGTAGTAGTAGTAGCAGTAGTAGTGGTAATAGTAGCAGTAGTAATAGTGGTAGTAGCAGTAGTAGCAGTACTTTGTAGTTGTAGTTGTAGTAGTAGTAGTAGCAGCAGCAGCAGCAGTAGTAACAGTAGTAGCAGTAGTAGTAGTAGTAGCAGTAGTAATAGTAGCAGTAGTTGTGGTAGTAGTAAAAGTGTTAGTGAAAGCCGAGTTTGATATTGTTTTCATGGTTTAGTTTGGCTGTTATTTTCCCTCCTGTGCCTGGAAGAACAGAGGCCTCAGCTGGCCTAGCTAGAGTCATTGCCTACATTACACTACAGCGTGAACAGGAGCTGTTCAGTATGGCCAGGCCTGCCGTCTGATGATGATGATGATGATGATGATGATGATGCTCTGTGATGTAATGAGGATACGAGCACAGGCCATGGTGTCATGTACACCCTGAGGCCTTCACCACTAAAATGTCACACTTCTGTTGTTTTGCATTGCATGCATGTGTGTGTGTGTGTGTGTGTGTGTGTGTGTGTGTGTGTGTGTGTGTGTGTGTGTGTGTGTGTGTGTGTTTTGTTGGCTTTGTCCTTGAGATAATTTTGGCTCTGCGTCCCTGTCTTACCTCGGCGCTACTTGTTGTGAAGTGAACCCTCTGGCAAACGTTGTGATGTTTGCACCTCGTACTGAGAGCACATTTGGATGCCTCTATTTCCTGCCATCTCCAACATTGCACATTGACATCTATTTAGCTCATCTGTGTGTTGTGCTACAGACACCAAAACTAAAGACTAACTCAGGGCCGTCGCAACAGGACAAACCAGAACATTGCCTGGGGCCCAAAGCTGAAAGAGGCTCCCAAGATTGACTGTTTTACAGTAATTATTTTAGTAGTTCAAGTGGTGGTGGTTTTTTAAAATATGACTTTTGGCTGGAGATAGACAACTGTAAGTTTTAACACAAATGAATCTATTAATGAAAAAATGCTTGTAGATTATAACAGTGTGGTTCATGTAGGTGCTTCTAGGAGGTGAAGGGCCCCCAGCCATGTCCTGTTTGCTTGGGGCCCTGAACTAAGTGCTTTAGTTAATAGCTCCATGCAGCACAATAGGCTTCAGACAGGCCCTGGCACCAGCAGATATGCTGCACAGGAGGACAGGCCCCTCTGTCTGTATGTCTGTCTGTGTGTTTCGATAAGACTCTCAATGAATTTACAGCACCAACAGAAAACCTAAATACAATCGCTGCTATTTTTAAATTGAGTCAATGATTCACTCTGCCGCAGAGCTGAGCTGAGCTGAGCTGAGCTCCCCACAGTAAAGCCTCATTCACCACTACCAGCCTCAGCCATGACTGCCGGAGAAAGTTTGAAAGTTTGATTTTGGTGATGTAAGAACTGACAAAGATATGATTTATTCTGTTTTTCACACACTTTATTTGGAGTGTCTTTTCAAAGACCTGTGGGCATGCGTGCATGTCTTTTCTGTTTGGGACCGTGGAAGGAATGTGCTCTGCATTGCCACAGGTTAAATGTACCTGGAGGGGGTGACGAACTTTGACCCCACCCACATGTGTGTGTCTTTGTGTGTGAGTGTGTCTGTGTGTGTGGGCGTGTGTGTTTTGGGATCTTTGGAATGGATGTCTGGAGGTATGTTGTTCCCCTGGGCTGTGCTGGCATGTCATGTCCTCAGTAGTGTGTGTGTGTGTGTCCGTGTGTGTGTGTGTGTGTGTGTGTGTCCGTGTGTGCTCTCTGGCAACAAGAATGTGACAGCCAGCGTTTCCAAACAGGGGCGGGTGCGGTGACCCTGAGAGTCTGGTGGGTGCGTGCGACAGGCATGTCCATGTTTCTGCGTTTGTTTGAGTACATGGGAGAACAGTCTGATAGCAGAGCACGGCACGTTGGCTAACCACTAACCCTGTTGGCCTGCACCTCAGTGGCCCTCTGCAAACACAGAGCTGGGAGAGCTTTGAACTCGGCCACTCGCAGCGCACCTGGGCTCGTAACTCATGTTTTTCTCACTCAAGTCGTCACCATGCCAATCATTTAGTCCACGTCACCCAAGCATATACTGTAATAATGTTCTGCAGGTGGAAAATACTGTAGCATGGTTTTGCTAAACACTGGTAAAATGCATCCCTTGTTTTACACAAGGTTAATGGGTTTTTTTGTTGCTGTTGTTATTTTTCCGAATATTTCCTCTTAAAAACAAATAAGCTAAAACTAAACTAATAATAGTAAAAGTGCTATCCATGCATTTTTTATAAAGGAAGCCAAGTCAGGGAGGAATACATATATCATCATATGGAGCATTTATAATAGGAAAATAGTAATTAAAAAGCAGTATTAGATTGTTGAGAGTAGACTACTGTATATAGTGACGCTTTAACATTAGAGACTAAATCTTGAATAGCAAATATAATATAAAGAGTAATCAAAAAAGTAATAAAATAGTAGCAGTATTACATCGTTGTGAGTAGCCTATACTGTAGCGATGTATTAGCATTAGCATCTAAATCCTGGTGACTAGCCTAGTGTGACTAGCAGTGTTGGGGAGTAACGAGTTACATGTAACAAAATTACGTAATTTAATTACAAAATAAAAGTAACAGTAATCAATTACAGTTACTTTGAAAAAATGTGTAATTGAATTACATTTACTTCAAGAAATATTCAGAATTACAATTTTTGTGACATGATCCCAATATCATCTGCAGAAGCATTGGCTAAGTGTGCTTCATGTAAATACAACATCCTCTATTTACAACTAAATGTCACTACTACAGCTAAAATACTCTATGCTAATATAATTGCTTCTACTGTCATGTTGGCAACACTACTCACTTGTTACCTGCATCTACAGCGGTCTAAGTTTCAGTAGCAAGGAGGCCTGACTGTCAGAAACTGCAACATAGACCTGATTATTCAGTGATGTTCACCAAGTATTTTAACTATTTGCTCGTAGTGAATTCGGACCCTTCTGTGGGAGTTAAAAGAATTTTTGCAATCTCAATGGTGAATAATAGGACTATGTGACAGTTAACATTGCCAGGATTCAAAAACTCAAAATTGCTTGACGATTGAAAAAAAAAAAAAGTTAAAAAATGTCAAAATGTAATCAAAAGTAATCAAATGTAATTAGTTAAGTTACTTTATCTAAAGTAATCAAGAAAGTTACACTAAAATTTAGCTACTTTCAAAGGGGTAACTTGTAACTTACCCAACACTGGCTGACTAGCATTAGCATTAACATCTAAATCCTGGTGACTCAGCTCAAAGTACATGTCCCCAGTCTGTCATATGTCAGCCAGTCAGAAGGTTCGAGTGGACTGAGAGTCGTGACTCGGATAGTTATGATTTTCAATGTGCTTTTCCTCGCTCAACGCGCCTACGCTGGCGAGATCGACTGTGTCTCCATCAGTGAGATAAAGCTAATAAAAGCAGCCTGAGCAGAGGTGTTTGAGTGGCTCCAGTCTTAAACACAGATTTAAGCAGTGCTCACTGCAGATGTGCTACTGATGCTAAATCATGTCTGAATGGAACTCTGAATGGAACAGTGGGAGTTTGAACTCTTTTTAACTTCAACATTGGCTTTGATTCACACTCTCCCTTCGGTCCTCCATGCCCTGCTATCCATGCACATACACACACACATACTGTACATACACACACACACACACACACACACACACACACACACACACACATGCAGACAAACAGCACACACACTCACACACACACAACACACACACACACACACACACACACACACACACACACACACACACACGTACGCACACACACACGCACACATTTCTTGTCCTCTATACCCTTCTCCCCATGTCTAACCTCAGTCTCCATGCCAGCACAGTGGAGCGGTGCAAAAATGGCAGCCCCTCTGCTGTTAGTTGTTGTATTTGAGTTGTAGCCTATATCCCCGCTGTGCTTAGAACTCAGGAGGACGTGCGCTTCTGGCATTAACAGTGACAGTATGGGATCAAATACAGTGGCATAATGAGAGTAGGGGGGAGGGGGCAGGGGGGAGGGGGCGGACGGTTTCTATACATTATTGTGGCAGAGAGATTAGTTACATATCAACTGCTTGTCAGTACACATCTGCACCAAAAATAGCAACTGTAATGCTTTTGTGTATGACCAGTTGTGCGCTGTGCAAATCATCTTAGATGTTCTTACTTGCATTTCCCTTCAGTCTGATTGAGTGGGGATTTGCGTAAAGCATTACACAGACCTCCGCTAAGACAAGAGAGATTTGAAGGCTCATTTTAGATTTTTGTTTTAGTTAGGTGAGAGAGTGGAGCAATTATGTGTTCATGAGCTTTGCATTTGTTTTTGAAAATCACAATTGTTGCAATTATGTGTTCATAAGCTTTTCTTTTTTTGTTTTTGAAAATCACTTGCTCATTATTTCCCAAATATGTCGGTTTGTTTTGTACCAGACAGTCAAAAGACTATATTTCCGGTGATTGTGTATGTGTCTGGACAAGTGCTTGTGTGCATGTCTGTATGTGTTCGCTGGTGTGTGTGTGTGTGTGTGTGTGTGTGTGCTTGTGGGGTGTGCCGCTTTGCTGTCACCTGTGTGTGAGCTCTGCCCACCCATTGGCTGGGGGTGGGGCAGGTACAATTTGGATAAACGCCAGAATTCCAGTAACTCTGAGTCACACATACACACACACACACACACACACACACACACACACACACACACACACACACAACACACACACGCGGGGGCTGATGGCTATCTCCTCTCCTCTCCTGCGTCGTCATTGCTCAGCTCCCCTGAGCGCACTGCACAAACACAAAACCCCTCCTCTCTCTCTCCCTCTCTCTCCCACTCTCTCTCTCTCTCTCTCTCTCTCTCTCTCTCTCTCCCCCTCTCACCCCCCTCTCTCTTCTTCCTTTTCTCTATTTCTATCTCACTCTGCTCTCCAATGCACACATGCTGGCACCAGTGCAGAGAGAGCAGGGGAGACACACAGAGAGACACAGGAACGAGAGGGAGTGG
>JAODXP020000013.1:3939689-4059689 GCA_027497455.2 Sardinella longiceps | reverse complement strand
TGGAGGTGGCAACACCATTCTAAATTCTATTCATCGATCAATTCAATACAATTTTGGGGGAACTTGACTTAACACTTAAGTTAACGCATCCAGTATACCCCTAGGGTAAGACTGCTATCACTGTCAGCATGTCAGCATGAGGCCTTGTCTCATGATTATAGCTCCTGACTGATTATGCTGCCCTGTTTAACCGTAACCAAAACTGCACATGATCCCTGCGATGGCCATGAATATTGCATCATTAGGAGGTGGGGATGGCCAAGCGCAGGTCATGTTTACTCGCCACAACTCAGAGCAAGAGATGCCATTTTGAATTCTGGTTTTGAGAAATGTTTGGAGGACAGATAGTGTGCTTGAGGTAATGTGTCAGTTGCGGTGTAATTTTAGCCGTGCTGTCATCAATAGTCCTTTTAATCACATAAACACCCAGTGCTCTGCCCTTGAGAGCCTTTCAGATGTATTTTTAATGGCATATTTTTACCATCCTGTTTGAACTTATAGTATAGTGACTCACGACTCACGGCTTTGTCAGTGTCTGTCATGCTGGGCTCCTGTGATAAGGCTAGTTTGGACCGCACACAGAGAGAGAGAGAGAGCCGCTCGCTAAGGTAGGGCTTTACTAGCAAGGCCGTGTGTTTCTCTTGATATTCTCTGGCCCAGTTATGCCAGTAATACTTTGCCCCTGTGTTTTCACATCCGGCAAGAACACACACGCACGCACACACACACACACACACACACACACACACACACACACACACACACACACACACACACACACACACACAAACACACACAAACAAACACACACACACTCACTCACACACACTCATACATATACATGCTCATACTCTCACACACATACTCACACAGTTCTACTGAAGCATTCATCACTGAATATTTATTTATCACCATGTTCTGCTATTTGAGAACTAGAACTAGTCTGAAACCTTTGCGTTACTAATCAGCAATTTCAGTGGAGCAGCCATAGAAGTGCCATAAGCAGTGATGTGGAACATGGATTACAGTATTTTAACATTTGATCCCAACAGGATGTACTTCTAAGGGTTCAACTTCCCTCTGAGGTGCAAACCACACATAGAGAGATTTGAGTTTGTAATGGTGCTGTACAGGTCTAAACCAGGACCTCAAAGACTTTTGTCTTTTATCTTTGACTCAGCAGGACTACTGGCGTGTCTGTACTTGACAACATTCTCATGAATTTCCAGATGTTTGCTTAGGCAAGCCTTTTTTTTCATAAAAGGACTTGCTTAGTCCATGCCCTGCATTGAAGCAGTTATCATTGTGTTTTGTCCAGCATCTAAACTCCCTTTTTTAGCTAGAATACCTCCCAGTCTGGATGATTAAGCAAATCTGCTACTTGATAATAGTATTGTATGTATTCTCAAGGACATTCTGTAGATGGGAAGGAAGTGATCTTTATTCAGGGCTTTGCATACATCTTCTGGTGGCTTACCGGCATTTCGTAATTCTCAGCCATGGCTTAGAGAAACAAATTATAATTCTATGACTTGTTAAGTGACTATATTATGCATTTGTCTGCAAGACCCCCTTGACTTGTTATTCTGTATTGAGTTTGAAGTCCTGTGCCTGAAGGCCATTTGACTGCACTTGTATCCTCATGCACTCATGCAGATGGTTGTTGACTGTTGTACACAGACACTTGTACACACAGGCATCTTTGGGCATCTGTTCAAATCAGTGATTTTAGTCTCCAAATCACTTGTAGGAAGTGGTAATTGTGGTGAGGTACTCAAGTGTCTGTTAGGATGAAAAATAGAACTTCATAATAGGAAATCATTTGAGATAAATGATCTTACTTATGTTTGAAGCGATCTTTAATTGTGAAGTATTTCTCCAGTAAGAGGCCAACATTTTGATTGATGAATATGTTGTTTAGTGTGTATGAAGGAAAAGAGTGACTGTAGTGTGTTGATGTGGTCATTTCAATGCAACATTGATTCCTTCATCAAGAGGCCCTCCACTCCACTGCATTCTGGCACAGCGCCACCTACTGTTCCCCCACACAAGCAGCATTTCTGTGCGTTTGGAGGGCTGGAGGAAGTCGGATGTGGCTGCATGACTTAGCTCTTATTCCGGAGCTCTGGCCACCACCTCGGCCGAGAGCTGCTCTGAATATTGACGAAGGGCCGCGCTTATATAATCCAGCAGAGCAGAGCAGACGCATCCTGACTCAGTCATTTCAGAACCCACACCCCCACCCCCACCCCCAGCACAGGCCACAGCTAAACCCCTAAACCCCTCCCCGACACACACACACACACACGCACGCACGCACGCACGCACACACACACACACACACACACACACACACACACACACACACACACACACACACACACACATACACACACACACACACACACACACACACACACACACACACACACACACACACACACACATATACACACACACACACACACACACACACACACACATATACACACACACACACACACATACACACACACACACACACACACACACATACACACACACACACACACACACACACACACACACAAACTCTTGGATGCGACAGCACACCTGCACACCATCACATCCCCCTGCACCTCAGTGCTCAGTGTTTGTATGTGTGATGCTGGCAATAAAGTCTTTATTAAAAGAGCATCATTGAGTCATTGAGCTCTTACTGCAGCTGGCACCAGAGTCCTGCAGCAGCCCTGACTCAGATACACACACACACACACACACACACAGACACAAGGACACACCAGTAGGAACCCAGCTGAGCTGAGGGGCAGGAGTGAGGAAGGGCAGAGAAGACGGGGGGGGGGCAATTGTGAGGAGGTAGGTTAGAGAATGGGGGGGGGGTTGTAAGTGAGGTAGGGCATAGAATTGGGGGGGCAATTGTGAGGGAGGTAGGGCAGAGAATGGGGAGGGGGGCAATTGTGAGTGAGGGGGGCAGAGAATGGGGGAGGATTGTAAGTGAGGTAGGGCATAGAATTGGGTGGGGCAATTGTGAGGGAGGTAGGGCAGAGAATGGGGAGGGGGGCAATTGTGAGTGAGGGGGGCAGTAATGAGTGAGAGGGCAGGTGTAAGCAAATTGTGAGGGTAGCAGAATAGAGGCGGTACTGATTGAGGGGGCAGAAAGAAGAGGGGTAATGGTGAGTGAGGCGTGTAGAAGTGGGCAGTAGTGAGTGAAGGGGGTAGAAGAGGAACTGACTGAGGGGGTAAAAGAGGGACAGTAGCAAGTGAGGGGGCAGAAAATGGGTAATGGTGAATGAAGGGGGCAGCAGTGAGTGAGGGAGGCAACAGAGGGCAGAAGAAGAAGAAGAAGAAGAGGGCAGTAGCATTAGTGAGTGATGGGTGTAGACGTGGGGCAGTAATGCAGTGGAGTGACTGTTGCAGTTAGTGAGTGGTCAGGCAGAAGAGGGACAATATTGAGAAGGACAGGGGAGAGATTGAAGGCTATTGGTTAAGCAGAGTCACATGACCACACAACTAGGAAGCCAGCTGAGCCGAGGGGATTTTGTTTAGTCTCAGCCTGCCTGACCAAAGCCCCTATTCTTGCCCCCTCTCTTGCCCCCTTCTTCTACCCCTCTCACCACCACTGTTGCCCTCGCTGCTGCCTCTCTGCCCCCCTCTCCCCCTATTCACACACACACACACACACACACACACACACACACACACACACACACACACGCACACACACGCACAAACACACCCGCTCTGCCATTCTCATTCCTGCTCCTCTGACCAAGATCCCAAGGCACCTTGTGATGCATGCTTGGCAAGGCCTATCTTAAGCTCACCCTTCCCTGCCCTCTTCTTTCTCTCGCTCTCCCTCTCTCTCTCTCTCTCTCTCTCTCTCTCTCTCTCTCTCTCTCTCTCTCTCTCTCTCTCTCTCTCTCTCTCTCTCTCTCTCTCTCTCTCTCTCTCTCTCTCTCTCTCTCTCTCTCTCTCTCTCTCTCTCTCTCACTCTCTCTCTCTCTTTCTCTCTCTCCCTCTGTCTGTGTGGACAATATTTATTCTCTCTCTCCCTCAGAGAGGACACACCCTGGGCAGGCAGTCAACATTTCTCAGCCCAGCTCAGCTGCTTTCCCAGGGTTACGGAGCACATTTGTTGGGGGCTGTTGTTTTGTTTTGTCTTGTTGCCGCTGTTGTTCCAGTTCAACATGGGGGCATCTCACTTCTTAGTGGGCCGTTTGGGAGCAGGGAAGGAGAGAAATAGACATGGAGAGGAGGAGGACTAAGATTGAGAGTTACAGTAATCAGGACAAATAAGGAAAGAGAGATACAGGGAAAGAGGGAGAGAGAGAGAAAAAAAGAAGAGATGGAGGCAAGAAAGGAAGAGAGAGAGAGAAAGTTTGGCTGCAAGGCATGTGAGGCTGATGTGTGTTCTCAACTGGCACAGCTTTTTCCTCCAGCAAGTAAACCTAGTCTTTGTCCTCTGGGCTTATTTGGCTTGTTAGCCCAGTGCTGTAATTGGAAGATGGTGTTACACTGGTGAGACAAGGACCACTTAGTACCCATCTTAGTGCCAAAGCCAACTCTCTCCATCTCACCTACTAAGCCTACCTGAGGCCAGAAATGTCCCTACTGTTAGACAAACAACAAACAGCAGGCATGTGACATCGCTGAGTTGCACCTCTTGATGGACAATGGCTCGTTGTGATGGGATAGAAACTTGTAATAGAAGCCGAGTAGAAATAGAAGAGCTTGAAGCCATTGAGAATTAGGGAGTAGAGAGTGTGGTTGTGTCTCAAATTGTGCACTTTAGCACTTCAACTTGAACACTTCAAATTGTGACTTGAAACACTTCAAGTCGAATAGAAATAGGAGAACCCGAAGCCATAGAGAAGTAGGGAGTAGCAAATGTGGTTGTGTCTCAAATTGTGCACTTGAACACTTCAAACACTAGTGCATAGTTTAGTGCATAGTGCGTTCACTCGTACAACCACTGTTTCACACATACGAAACTACTGTCATCAATCTGAATACTTTGTCTGAGTTGGCGATTTAAAAAGCACTTACTGTATGTTCGTCACCTCTGCCGGGGGTTACATTGCAGTGGTCCAATGAATGTTGAAAATGCTCACTATGACAGCAAGTGCTCAGTGTACACTATGGAATACATTGCAGTGCATGGATAGAAGTGCAAGATTTGAGAGACAATGTTGAGCATGCGCAGAGAGAGAGAGAGAGAGAGAGAGAGAGAGAGAGAGAGAGAGAGAGAGAGGGGGACGGAGAGTGTGTGTGTGTGTGTGTGGTTTGTGTGTAGGTGTTATGGCTGCAGGCAGGGGTTAGCCTACTATATGGGGCCTGTTTGGAGGACCTAATGGAGGCACTCACTCACTCACACACTCACTCAGGGGTTGTGCTGCAGAGTACCGGTACTTCTTACCTCTTTCCTTCTTTTTAAGTGCTCTACTTGTGTGTCTCCAGAGGCTTGATGGGCACTGGAGACGATTGTGGCCCACGAGCAAGATTAGCAAAGTTAATGTAGCTCTGTCTCTCTCTCTGTGTGTGTGTGTGTGTGTGTGTGTGTGTGTGTGTGTGTGTGTGTGTCTGTGTGTGTGTGTGTGTGTGTGTGTGTGTGTGTGTGTGTGTGTGTGTGTGTGTGTGCGTGTGTGTGTGTTTGCAAGCACACATGCACTATGGCATTTATGTGTGTGTGTGTGTGTGTGTGTGTGTGTGTGTGTGTGTGTGTGTGTGTGTGTGTGTGTGATTTATGTGATTGTGTGGAGAGAGAGAGAGAGAGAGAGAGAGAGAGAGAGAGAGAGAGAGAGAGAGAGATTGCATGTGTGTGTGTGTGTGTGTGTGCATGACGAGAGCTAGACAGCAGGTGCGCTGATACCTCCAGACCTAAAAAATGCTCCCTTTGTCAGAAGTGTGCCTCATCCCAGCGGCCGCTGACGGCTCCTGTCTTCATCTGGGCCGCGGTGCCAGGATGTAAATATAGACCACCAGGCAGCCGAACACATCACACACACACACACACACACACACACACACACACACACACACACACACACACACACACACAGAGAGAGAGAGAGAGAGAGAGAGAGAGAGAGAGAGAGAGAGAGAGAGAGAGAGAAACATTGACTTTTCTAATCTTACCAGGCAGCAGTGAGCTCCGTCTCTCTCTCTCTCTCCCCCCAGTCACTCATCTCTGTGTCACCCAGCACCGATGCTCCCTCCTCAGCCTGTGGCTCTGCCTCATCAGCCCCCCATACACCCAGCACCCATCCCTAAGGTCAAACTCTCACAACTCAAGGCCATCTCAGAGCACAGGCTACTGTTAAACAAGTACAGACAAAAACACACAAGTAGATAAACCACCATTTTCCTTTTGGATTTTCTTTGACAATGTCACTGGCTCTCGATATGTTAAGGACAGACTGTTATACAAGTAAAGACAAAAAAACAAGTAGATAAACTAGTCTTTTCCTTTTGGGTTTTCCTTTTCAATAGCCATGGCTCTCTTTATGTTAAGGACAGACTGAAAACAAGTAGAGACAAAAACACAACAAGGTTAACCACCCTTTTGGAGTTTCTTTTCCAATATTCATGAGCTCACACCTTGCTATTTTAACGGGCTATGTGTTTGTCAATCAAAACTCAATTCCACCATAGATAGTTTGTGTTTAATTGTGGCAATTAGTAAGACTCTGATCAGTGTTGTGATAGGGAAGCAGGCTAGTGTTGCAGATAGGAAAGAATGTTTTCTTGTGCAACTCTCTCTGCTAAACCAGTTTGTTGCAGGTGAGGGCTTGGCAATGAGACAACAGTTTTGTATCCTTGGTGAACTGTAGGTATTGTTTACATTTTCTGTCAGCTGGTACGGCCGGAGATGTCTTGCGTCTCTCCTCAGGTACGGTAGAGGTGTGTCGAGCGGGGAGGGAGAATAGTCGTGTGAGTCATGAATGAGCTTCATTGTCAGTTGTGCTGTGGGTTGACTGTTTTAGCTGTGGATCCTCAGAGTCTGGAACAGCCTGGTTGTTTGGGTGGTGCTGCTGTTACGCAGTTTGCCACAGCTGTGAAAATGACATGGGTTTGTTTAGCATTCCTCTGTCCTGTACTCAACTCAGATTCTTTTATTTCATTCTATTTTGTTTTGAGAGAACAAAGTTTCTCTCTAAATCTTCCAGGGAACTAAGCGAAAGTAAGAATGCTTATGTGTACTGTATGGTTCTTAGACATCCCTGTCTTTTTGGCTGGCTGTCAAATTGAAAGCATTACCATTCCTTTGAGTCCAATTCCCAAACGCAGTAACACACCTTGCAGATGCTTATTTTGGAAGCAGGCTAGCCGCTAGTCTAGTATAGTCTAGACCATGATCTCCTTCACTGTGCAGGAAAACAACTGCAGATTGGAGATGAAACTGTAGCAGTTGTTTGGAGACAGATGGCTGCTGATAGGCCTCTATTAATTCTCTTCTAAAACACTATTGGACTTTCAAATGAGCTT
The DNA here is from genome assembly GCA_027497455.2 of Sardinella longiceps. NCBI lineage: Eukaryota > Metazoa > Chordata > Actinopteri > Clupeiformes > Clupeidae > Sardinella > Sardinella longiceps. The sequence goes on along the minus strand of JAODXP020000013.1, from coordinate 4,052,204 downwards.
TAGCGGGTTTGTGATTTCTTATACTTGGGAGACATCTAAGGTTGATGTATATTCCCTAGGCTAGCAAAGAAGTCATAAATTAAAGAGTTATTGGGGATGTTTATAATGTATTTTTATGGCTATGCTCTCACATGCAAAATATGCTCTCTCTCTCTCTCTCTCTCTCTCTCTCTCTCTCTCTCTCTCTCTCTCTCTCTCTCTCTCTCTCTCTCTCTCTCTCTCTCTCTCTCTCTCTCTCTCTCACTCACTCACACACACACACACACACACACACACACACTTACACACACAATCTCTGTCTGTCTCTCTCTCTGTCTATTTCACACACACAAACACACACTCTCTCTCTCTCTCTCTCTCTCTCTCTCTCTCTCTCTCTCTCTCTCTCTCTCTCTCTCTCTCTCTCTCTCTCTCTCTCTCTCTCTCCCCATGTGTGTGTTTTAATGGTGAAAAGTTTTTCACCAGTTCTTGGTTGTGGTGATAAACACTAGTGCAATGATGCATGGATGTGAGATTACTTTCATGAGGCAAGGCTAACTGCCATCTGACCACACCCTCTCTTGCCACATTACTCTCAAACCCTCCGACATTTCCAAGCCAGTAACCCCGTCTGACTCAGAGATGATTGGAGTGTGTGTATTATTGTATATGTTCTTCTGTTGTGCTTGAGTTGACTAGCTCCATTCTCCCTTGAAATTGTGCATTCCATAATAGGACTGTTTGCTTTGAATAGCAGTGTTCCATGCCCATCTAATATATAATTACAAGCTTGTCAATTTCCTTGAACAGAGACTTGAGATTTGAGACTTTTGTTATTGTTGCTCGCACAATGCCGTGACTTCATCTCTATTGGGTCCTGTGCTACCAGAGACGTCACTGAACCTCATACATACACATTGCGCCCTCATGTGGTGGTTTGTGTGTACAGCAGGCTACTTCTCACAGCATTGATGAAATAGTGGACACACTGTTGGAACAAGTGACTTGTATGAGCCTAAAGAAAGTTGTGTGTCTTCAGATGACTGCCTTGTTTAAAATGATACACTGCAAAATAACATCCCCATAAAGGTTTTCATTCCTGTAATGTTCCTCAAATGTGTTCCTATCCCAGAGGTCCCCTTGTAACCACCTTCATAACATCCACACATAACCAACCAACTAGATGTGTGTGTGAGTGTGTGTATGTATCTTTGTACCGATATCACTTTTCCGCTGACACCCACTGATCTGATCCTCACCCTTTCTCTCCTGTCCGACCTGTCCTGTCCCTCTGCCTACCTACTGTACCTGTGAGGACCTGAGTGTGGCCCTCTCGTACCGGATGCCCCTGTCTGAGTCCCCCACACAACTTGCTTAAGTGTAAGAGAAGAAACTTCAACTCACTCACTCTCTCTCTCTCTCCTCCACTCTTTGTGTCTGTGTCACTCACTCACTCACTCCTGCATGCGGCTCTTTGGTCAATGGCTGTGGATTCACAGGTGTCACAAGTCCACCAGTGTTCTATTAACAGCATGCTTTACATAGGATTCATGTTGCTCTTAAATGGCATGGTTACAATGTTAGGCAATGGCTTTTATATGCCATAGTATGATTGGCATCAAACCTGACATAGGATAAATCTGGTGTGAATCGATACATACTGTAGCCCTGTTGCTGAAGGGCACAGAGTGCTTTTAGTAGGGGGAAAAAAAACATACCAGTAGACCGAAGAGTGAGCTAGTAGTCACTGAAAAATTCCAAATGGATGATTATGTGAGTTGTTCAGTTAGTTGTATGTAATTACATAACTGCTAGTTAAAAGACAACATTATGTAATCATATTTCAATGTTAAATTCAAACGTGAGTGAGACCTCAGTAATATTACAGAATGGATAATTATAAAAAAAATGTTCTTCAAATAATCATCACTATCTAGCCTTAATTGGACTAGCTTGTAATTACCGTTTAAATTATATATATAGCCGATTTGTTTGCTAAATACCTCTGGATACCTCTTAACAACTGTCTCTACATGTATCAGTCGACAGGATGACAAGTAAATTGCATGTTTGCAGCTGTTACTGTATGATGTGATGTGAGCTTTGCATGGTCTGTACTGAAGCTGCTCTATCCATAGGAGCCTATTGAAGCTTGTTGACCTCTCTTGGCCTTTGTTTATGTCTGCTGACCTCTGCTGACCTTTGGTTTTTGTCTGCTGACCTTGCGTGTGTGTGTGTGTGTGTGTGTGTGTGTGTGTGTGTGTGTGTGTGTGTGTTACAGGTGTGTTATGAGGACGAGGCAGAGGAGGACGGGACAGACAGTAAGGGCAGCATTGCGTTCTGTCTGCAGGTGGAGCACCCGGGCACACGCACATACTACTTCAGCGCCGACAGCCAGGAGGAACAGGAGGAGTGGGTGAAGGCAATGAGCGACGCAGCCAGTGTGCAGATCTCGCACACGCCGAGGTAGCACTATTACACACACACACACACACACACACACACACACACACACACACACATACATGCATCACACACATTACAATACAACATAGTCAGGAGGAACAAGATTAGTGGTGAAGGCAATGAGCGACGCAGCCAGCGTGCAGATCTCGCACACGCCGAGGTAGCATATATTGCCCAAACACACACACATACACACACACACTCACATGCAGCATTCATACATGTCCCCACCCCAGAGGTCCAAACAGTTGTTGGACAATCAGGACCAGCCTAATGTACAGTTCTTGACAGCCGAGCTATCATATTGCACACAATACACATGACACGACCACATCCACAGCATAACAGTATACATACATACATACAGTATGTCAAACATACATACTGTACAGCCGTACAATGTAGAGTGTGTGTGTACAGCCTGTACACACACACACATACACACACACACACACACACACACACACACACACACACACACACACACACACACACACACACACACACACACACACACAGTGTTTTACTCCACCAGTGTTTTGCCACAATATAAACACTCCACTTGTCACATTCATGCAGACATAACAGTTTACAGTAGCTCCATAGCTAAGTACCATTTAGCCTATGTATGTATGTGTAACAGATGCCAACTAGCCTGGCTTTTCAACTCAGTGGTTAGAGCGTTCAGCTCACATGGATGCCGTGGGTTTGTTGTAGATGATAAGGTGGTGGGTTCGAGATCTGTGATTGGTCCAACCGACCTTTGCTACATGTGCACCTTATAGTTGCTCTCTTGCTCTCCTCCAGCATGTTACAGACTTCTGTTCCAAGTGTTTTGCCACAACATAAACACTTCACTTGTCACATTCATGCAGACATAACAGTTTAGCTCCAGTCTAACTCACTAAGTACCATTTAGCCTACAGTATACTGTATAAGCACCCACTAGTTGCTCTCTTATCTTCCTCTTTGACCCTCCTCTCCTCTCCTCTCCTCTCCTCTCCTCTCCTCTCCTCTCCTCTTCTCTCCTCTCGTCTCCTCTCCTCTCCACAGCCGGAGCGATTCTGAGCTGACCCAGTCTGAGGAGCAGAACCACGTCCAGACGCCCAGAGACCCATCCCAGCCTGAGACCAATGGGCAAGCCACCGACGCCACCCACAGACTCAGTCCCTCCCCAGCCGGAGCACGGCACCAGATGAACGGAGGCGCAAACACACCCACGGAGGCCAGAGCGCCCCCTAGCAGGCTCCCGGAGCACGACGGCCGGACGGGGGGGCTTCCTCACCGACCCCAGCAGCCTAACGGTTGGGGGAGCCACGGTCCGGCGGGTAGTCCTGCGTACACAATTCACACCCAGCAGCAGCAGCAGCAGCAGATGCAGCAGATGCAGCAGCAGCACGAGGCCCAGCGGCCCGATAGCGTGGTTCTGAGACGGAGCATCGCTCCCCGGACCGACCCGGAGAAGCAGGCCCAGAGGAAGAGCTCCATGACCCAGCTGCAGCAGTGGGTCAACCAGCGCCGAGGACTCCCCGCTCAGGAGGACCTGCGCAGGTGAGCAGCCACACCTGGAGACCACATAAGGACATCACAGAGGAGAGGAGGGGGGTGGGATGGATGGGGATTGGGGTTATACTGCAATGTGGACACCAGGTGGCGCTATTGGGATATAGCCCTACCCTAGTAATAGTGCCCAATAGGCCTAATGGTATGAATGAGTGAAAGTAGATATCACAGAGGAGGGGAGGGGGGTGGGATGGACTGAGATGGGGGTTGGGGTTGTATTGTAGTGTAGACACTAGGTGGCGCTATTTGTGGTGCTGTTGTAATATAGACCTACCCTAGTAATAGTGCCTGTGGAGACGAGAGGAGGAGGATGGACTAGGATTCGGTTCATACTGTAATGTAGACACTAGGTGGCGCTATTGGAATTATAGGCTTACTTAGTAATAGTGCCTAATAGTGTGAATGAGTGAAAGTAGATACTAGGTGGTGCTATTGGTTGCATAACAATCACTTTAAAAGAACTCACACAAACTAGCATTTGGTCGTTAGCCTAGACATAGTCAAACTAAACCACTAACTTAAATGGCAGCCATCTAATTGTTCAGTTAAAATTACAAGCTGCTAACAGTCTAATTTGGCTACCGGTGACTACTAATGTGGTCAATGTACCCGGAAATGTCAGAGTCATTGAGTATTATGTGTGAATAGTAGTGCCTAATAGGCCTGCAAGTGTGAATGAATGAAAGAGTATTCATTTCTATGATGTCTGTCTTGAGGCAGTAGAAGATTTGTAGAAGATTTGTTCAAATTCAAATATAAGTAGCATAACCTTCTGATCATGTGTGTTCTTGCAGCCCGTCGCGGTACTACCCAGGTAGCCGTGGGGTGCCAGACTACTACGGTGGGTACGGAGGGCCGCATTACGTGGAGGAGTACCCCCTCTATCCCCCAGGTGTCCGGCCCGACAGCATCTGCTCGGCCTCGGCCGCGTACGAGCACCTGCCCCAGCGGTGGACGGCGGAGGAGAAGCGGCGGTCCCTGCGTGACGGCGGCGCCATGTTCCGAGAGGCCCAGTGGCACACTGCGGGCCCACCACCGCCACCGGCGTACTACGGTCACGTGGACCCGCTGCACGGCTCCATGCGCCGCCTGTCCATCCAGCCGCGCTCCCGTTCCGTCCCACGCTCGCCCTCCTCCTCGGTCTCGGGGGGGCCGTATTCGCCAGGGCCGCATCTCTACGCCTCGCCGCTCCGCTCGCCCAGCGCTCACTTCGACAGGGGGGGCCCAGGCCGTCTCCGTGACGACATGATCTACGCCGACCCCTCGGCTTACGGCCTACGCCGCTCGCTGAGTTCCCCAAAGGTGAGGCCCTTCTGCCCGGCCGATTACATACACACACACACATCACACACGTCACATACACATACAGTACTGTATGCCGTCAACATGAATAAGTTAGAATAGGCTAACACAGCTACTCACATGATTTTTTCATAGTCTAATGGTGATGTAGTGTTTAATGTGTTTTAAAGTAGAATTTAAAACATACTGTATGAAGCACTTGAGCCCTTTCTATCTATCTATCTATCTATCTATCTATCTTGATTGAGCAACCAACCAATCTAAGATTTCTCTCACCTGTCTGTTTTCTCATAGTATGACTACCCTGGAGATCGTCAGTCTATCAGTCAAGGGATCTACCCGTACAACTATCCTGCATCGCCTGCCCTGCACAGCAAAATGGTACGTTACTACACAGCTAGATCTCACAGAACTACAAATAGAACTAGAATTGGAACTAATACTGGAATTAGAACTTAAAACTTAGAACATAGATGCAAATGGCGTAGGCTACATGTACAGTACATGAAAATGCTCTAAGTGCAGGAGATGTTAGGCAGCTTTGCGGTTGTGCCGGCTTCATCTGTGTGTTGTCATGCCGCTCAGCCTTTTGCACTTTTCATGCTCATCTCCATTCTCTCTCCCATCTATCTTCCTCTCCTCCTCTCCCACTCCCCTCTGTTGCTCTGTCCATCTCTCCGCCCGTCTGTCTGCTGGGGCTTCTGCTCCGCTCCTGTGTGTCCTGCTGCCGGCTGTCTGTCGCTCCAGGATGACATGTTAGACCTACAGCTTCAGCGCAATTTGGAATACCTTGATCAACAGGTAGGGGAATGATGAACTCACTGCTGACAACGCTAATGCTAACTGCTTGGCTAATCTACTTTGAGATTGAAGTGAAAACTGAGTTACTGTATGATGTGATCATTTCATGAAGCTAAATAACTGACATGTGGTTTAGGCAATGTCTGGAACAATAAAAATAGGATGTGTCTATTTTCATCCATTTCCATAACGGTTCAATTGTGTACAGTAAGTGGCTTGTTGTGATCCAGTCACACAAAAGTACTTACTGGCAGACACGGTGGTGGGGGAATAGAACCATATTGAAATAGTAAACATAGGTCACTAGCTGCTTTTCATCACACAATTTGTACCTTCATTGTTTTATTAGTGTAACAGTATTTACTGGGTGATCACTAATGAGTGTATAACAAAAGATAGTATAGATTGCTATAAATATACAACACTGTACTTAAGGTTAAGCTGAGTAATAGATTACTGTCTGAAATATGTCCGAATGACACTATTCTGAAATATTCTGAGCCTTCTCCAGGTGAATGCTGCTGTATATTTGAAATGCCTTAAGGTTTTTTGTCAGTGCTGTTGTCCGTTGTCCACCCCTGTCACCACCTGTCACAAAAACACCTCCTCCATGTTACCTGTTGTCCTCTCCTTGTTTCCTCTGTGTCGACACAGCTGTCTTTGTCCAAACTCTGACCGCTATCGCTCCCTAAAAAAACCCTGACCAACGAGAGAGCCACACCAACTGAGATTAAAAACGATGAAACAATCTCATGATTGCTAAACCCTTTTGTCAGTGAGAGCGGCAGCGCATAAAATAATGACAAATGTGTGTGTGTGTGTGTGTGTGTGTGTGTGTGCTCTGGAATGTATGACAGAACAATTATCTTTTTCAGAGTTGCACTTTGGCTTACTAAACATGGCTCTAGACACCAAGGGGGTGGAGTTTGTTTACTCAGGAAACACAAGACATTGTAATGTACACGTTCTCATCGTTAAGTATACACTGTTAAGTGTTGCCGCAAGGATCGGACTAATTAGTGTGACAAATGATCGTTGTGTGACATGTGTGTACAACTCGTTGCCATCCTAGATGAGATGATATGAGAAGTCTCTTATTTGGCACCGACGTGATTCATGACATCATTAATTATGGTTCACTTGTCGTAAACCTTAAGGCCAATTCAGACTGAAGATCCGAGACGACATGAGATGGTTTTAGAAAGCAGTTGCAGCGGTGTGAATCAATCGTCGCAGGTTGTTGCAAGCGGTCGCAAAAGATTTACAGTAACATGTCAAATAGCAGTTTCTGAGTTTTAGAACGTCACAGGTTTTTGAAACTTTGATTTGTTGCCACCTTTCAATTTCCCCACATGAAAAACAGACTTGTATTGGGTTGTTATTTTTCTACACGCCTCTAAAGCGTCTCCATGACTACAGAATGGAGCTGTTGAGTGACAGTTTGTTTCACCCCAGGTGACAGATGGCGATCACCTAATCAGCATGGTAACCAGAATGGTTGAGCGGTCCTCCTCTCGACCAAAGCTATACTCACAAGTAAGACTGAGAAAAGTCAGGCAGAGAGAGAGAGAGTCAGGCTTCATCCATACACTACGCTGTTGAGAAGAGCATGACCTACTCTACACTGTCTTTGTCCAGACTCATTCAGGCCGAATGACTCTGAACTCAACTGTGTATTTGTGTAATTGCCCCTAAAAAAAGACCTGACTCTCTCTGAATGTTCTCCAGTCACGTGGCATGCTTGAGTTAATGTGGCAGTGGGTTTGATCATTTTTCATTTCTCCCTGGTTGTGCAATGTGTTTTCATTTGAGGTCAGTGTGTTCTTTCTTTGTGTACGGTTTCATTCCATGGTGCGGTTCCTGATTCTCCATCTCCTGTTTTGTTGGAGTCGAGTGACATGTTCCATCGTGTTCATCGTGTTTACTGTGTGTGTGTCTGTGTCCATGTCATAAACCTGTTGCAGAATGGGGGAGCAGCTGGGATTGGAAAACAAATGCTATTTGATTTGCTTTACCGTGATTTTTTTTTCTTTTGTCGTTTTTTGTTTTGTTTTGTTTTGTTTTTATTGTGGTCTTCAGACACAAATAGAATGCATACCATGCATTCAGCAATGCAACTGCAAATATTTGAGACACTAATCTTTTATTTCCTGTTATTTCTCTCTGTGTGTGTGTGTGTGTGTGTGTGTGTGTGTGTGTGTGTGTGTGTGTGTGTGTGTGTGTGTGTGTGTGTGTGTGTGTGTGTGTGTGTGTGTAGGTGCCTCCCTTCCATGATGTCTACAGAGACCTTCATCCAACCCTGAAACTCAATGAGTTGGAGACAAGTGTAAGTAATTTCTGCTTAGACAAACATAACTATGCCATGACAGTAATATGTTTGCACCACCTATTTCATTCATTCTCTTTAGGCATTTTACCCTGGATGAATACAAAGTGCACAAAAACACTAAACAAATAATCCCGACTTTCATCGCTGTGTCTGGCATTTTGGTCCTTCATGCTCAGAGTTGTAACACTTTATTTGTCCGATGGCCCTCTGATGCCTTCACTGTCTCTTTCGCTGCAGAAACTCTTGGGTCGCTTGTGCGAACAGCACCGCCTGATGAAGGAACATGAGGGCGTGGTGCACCGCTTGCGGATGGATAAGGTAGAGTATCGTTTTCGAGGGCTGGCCACCTCCAGAATGATGTGGACCTGAATGAGATAAATAAATGTCTGACTCTTTCCTTTCTTTTTTTTAAAAGTTGATTTTATTATTACTTTCTTTATGGTTACACCCAGTGGTTAAGGTGGGATTTGGCAGGAGGGGGAACTCTCATATTTTGTGTCGATACAAACAAAGAAAAAAGTAAAGAAGAAGAATGGGATGATATTGTTCATTTATCTGAGGTGCTGACATCCGATATTGATCTATTTGAAGGCAATGTGCTGGTCAGGGACTGGGTGGGTTTGGGAGGAACTGAGCGAAGGAGTATTGTTGTATTACATGGTGCTGTGTATCTCTCCATGTGTCAAAATTCAATAAAAACATTGCATTACAACAAAAATACAAGGACTGACTCTGACTGACATAACAGCAATCCTGTGTGTTTGTTTGTTGCTTGCATTTCTCAGGACAACCTGGAGGAGGCGCTGGTGGCCACGCACCAGGAGATGGAGATGTACCGGAGTCAGGGGCTCGGCTCGGACAAGCTACAGATGAAGAAGGAGACTCTTCAGAGCCAGCTGATCAACATTCGCGGAGAGCTCTCCCAGGCATCCAGTGTAAGCATTAACTAACTTATGGCAGCAGCAGCAGCAGACAATAGAGCCATAGAGTCTTATACAAAACAAATTACAGAGAAGAATATCAAGCAAGGCAAAGGATTAAATCAGGAAATGCAAGAAGACTTAAAAATAGAACAGCATTGGCTTAACAATAATGTTTTTAATTTGTCACGACTTGCTGATGGGTGATGGGTGAATTATGGACTGAAAGGAGATTCAAACGTAGACGCAAACGTATTGTGTGTTTAAAAACAAACAAACAAAAAAAAAGACATATTCATTAATAAAAAAAGATGTCAGCATAATTGTATCTGGTGCTGCCTTGGCCTTCTGTTATCACCAGTATAGGTGTATGAAGTCTGAGCATCATTATAAATCAAATGCTAAAATAATGCCCTTTTTCATCACTGTTTTTAGTGTATTGCTATAGATACTGCAGAAACATGACAGATCTATTGCTATAAATACTGCAGAGTTTGTTCTCCCTTGTACAGTGTAATATATGTTGGACATATTCAGTGCAGAGTATGTACCTAATGGTATTTATACACTAAAGAGTCTCCTATTTGAAGGCAATGGGGTTACTGATGCAATACAAATATAAATTTGAGATGATGTTCCAGGTTACCAGCAAAATACCCACATTGTCTGAAAAATTTAAATACGTGAAGAACTTGTGGAGTTTTTTTTACACACAAACAAACAGATAGACTGACCCACGCTAGCGAAAACACAACCTCCTTGCTGGAAGAAAAAATACATTGATGGTGCAAATGATTTTCTCCATACATTTCTGCTTGTGATTCACCATTTCCTGCATTTGATGAATAATGATTAGGCTTGGCTGCATTCAAGAATCATATGGACACATTTGAAATGTGGGCTGCTGTTGTTCAGTCGCAAGCCTTGGGGCGAATAATGCTGAGGAGTTTGAAATCCCAATGACCTGGTTTTTGAGAACTCATTTGAAAACTGTCTGCCCTCAGGCCCTGACGTCCACTAGAGTAGAGTTTGAGGCTTTGGAGGATGAAGTGAACGCCATTCATGGAGACCTCTGGGAGCAGCTCAATGCTGGAGGGCAGGTAACTAGCAGTCAGATGATTCATAGGCACAATTTTGAACGGGCTTGCAGTCATTTTATACCGTTAACTTATTTATAAAGAGCATCAAGTAGACTGTTTGAGAGTCAATTTGAGTTTTTCAGCAACCGGGCACAACCCCGGTGGCAATGTTATCAATAATTAATGACCTCTGAATGATGGCTCATGATTAAAATATTAGAGTTCCCCACAGTATTCATAAATTATCTAGTAAGAGACATACAAGACCCCAATAGTTCTGAGGGTGCCCTTAACTTACCAACATGGAACAGATTCTAGCATCTGACCTGCTGGTAAAAAAAGGGAAAGAAAGCATCATACTGTAACTACTGTAGTTAATTGAATCACTACATAGTTAACAAGGTAGCAACTTCAATTGGTGACTTGTTAGCTACCTGCTATCACCATACAAACTCTTAGTCTATAAGTAATTTGTGTTTTCCTGGCAATATTCCCAATATTATTCCCTCTTCTCCCATTCCAATTACGCCTTCACCATGATTCTCTCTCCTCTCCCAGAGTGAACTTGTGCACCGGCACATTCAGAAGGAGTTCTGGAGGGTCCAGGATGTGTTAGAGGGACTGCACAAGAACAATCTCTCACGAGGCACAGACACCGCTAAGCACAGAGGTACAGTAACAGTGACCTCATGCCCACACACTACACATAAACCGGCACTGACATGCTGCGTATGAGAGCATGAGGAATAGAAAAGTATTTCTTATGTCAGCTCTTCCACTCACACACGTTAGTTGAAATGAGAATATTTACAATTTGTATACTTGTGTCAAATAAGACATATTTTTACAGTAATAGTTTTGACAAGCAGAGTAATATGATCCAGTTGAAAACTGATTGTCATGACCTTTTAAAATATTTGTATATGACAAAAAAGGAGATTTTTTACAACATTTTCAAAATTTACAAAATGACCAAATTTACAAATTTTACAAAATTTACAAAAATGACAAAATTTAAACACACACACACACACACACACACAAAAATGTTTGTTTTGTTTATGGAAAGGGGACAATAACCCAGCTCTCCTGATTTAACCGGCATGTCTTGTGTTTTTGGTCCTTCCTTCCTTCCTTCCTACAGTGGCTAGTGGGGCGTCTGGGTCGTTCAGCACAAATAGCCCAGCCAGTCCCCTGAGCTCCGTTAGCCTCACTAGCCCCCTCAGCCCCTTCTCCCCAGTCTCCGGCTCCCAGGTGTCCCCCACCAAGCAGACAGGCTCAGAGGTAAGCGTGCGTGGCCCCCGCCGGCCCTCTCACCCAACCACCCACTGATATGAGAGTCTTCATTTTATTTGGTTTAAGGCCAATTAAGACTGAAGATCTGCGACTAGATGAGACGGTTTTAGAAAGTAGTTGCAGCGGTGTGAATAAATCGTTGCAGATTGTTGCAATCCGTTGCAAGCTGTCGCAAAAGATTTAACATGTGAAATCGCAGTTTCTGAGTTTTAGAACGTGTCACAGGTTTTTTAGAACGTCACAGCCCGTCTCGTCGCGGATCTTTGGTCTGTAGCCACCTTTACACCCCTGTCTTCCTTCTCCAGTAACTCCAGAAAAGTTCAAAAAGGGATTAAAGATGTATTTGAAGGTTGATCTGTTCTGTCCTACTGATACACAGCAGCCTACATGTCCTCTACTTGGCAATAATCAAGTCAATAATTCTCCCAAAGTGATAGAGGAGAAGACACAGAGATGTTAACCAGACGTTAACCATATCCGTGCAGTTCTTGGAGCACGTTTTCTCAAAATAGACCTGTTCATTTCAGCATTTCCTTGAAATTTATTGCTATTTCGGTCAATTAGATTTTAAAAGCATTTCCTTTAGTAAACAGTATAGCGAGGGTCTTCACAGAGCTCTTTTTAAGAACTGCTAATCTAGATTGAATGATGCTCAATTATTTCACAATTATGTTTGTTCTTGGGAGGCCCTGCAGCCAGACATGTCGGCAGAGACAGACTTGCTTAAGTCATTAGCCGACAGCCACTTGACATGGATGATGGCCAGTTCTGTAACTTTGGATTAAAATCCAAACAAAGCCCCCTTGTGCGCAAACTACATTTGGACTACGTGGCACCCGCAAAAGATTACTTTGTAATCGGATTAGCTGTATCTTTCATCTCGTCAGCGATACCCTTAACTTGCTCAGACATCCTCTGAATGTCACAGAGAGGTATTTTTGGTTAAGCGACCGTGTGTGCTTCTCAAACTCTCATCAACCTTCTCCCTTACAGGACACATTGTATAATCGATTCCCATTCATCATAGGCACCTATTCTATTCAGACATGTTACTGGAGACCACCAGAACGCCATTACTCAAAGCCTACCATGAACCTCTCTGCGCTCCTGATAGCCTGTAGCTTTTGATTCTCCTCTGACGCCCAGGGCTCTGTCTTCCTCCTTCTCCACTATGCTCCTCTTCCTCCCTCTTTCCATTCCTCTTTTCCCCTTTCTCTTTCTCCCTCTCTCTCTTGCTATCTGTCTGTTCTTGTTGCTCTAGGACATTGGGCCACCAAGGCCCCCCCTCCCTAAATCCTACCTCCCCTTGGAAAGCTCCCTAAATGCCCCACCCCACGTGCCCCCCTTGCCCTGCTACAGCAGTGCCTGGCCCTCTAGCACCATAGAGGACCCCTACAGGGACGACGACGATGACTTCCGTGGAAGAAAGGTACCTCAGACATCAGAGTGACCGCTCACACACAAAGAAAGAGACGGAGAAAGGAAATGTGTGTGTGTGTGAGAGAGAGAGAGAAAGAGAGAGAGAGAGAGAGATGGGGTGACTTGAGATAGCCATTCCCCCCACTCCTCTACAAAGCTGGCACTCACACACTCTTCCTTGAATCACCCCAGGCACTTCCTTTAATGTCATCATCACTCCACTCCACTCCACCCCCGCCTTGTCCACCCCACCCCACCCCACTATCATCACATCTCATCTCATTTCACCTATTGCTAACTTTTCTGCTCTCCTCCTCTGTCAGTTCTTGTGCCTCACTTCTTTTCTAACCTCTCCTTGGCTAAATCCACAAGCTTGTAATGCTCATCTACAGTATCTGTGAAAAAGAAAATGGTGGCATAGCCTACTCTACGGTCTGAGTAGTTACAGGACTCTTGAGCTTTCTAAATACCAATTCTTATGACCTTCAGGCTTGAATTTACTGTATGGATCCAAAATGTTGTTCTCTCTAATTGGGTTCAATCCAAGGTTGTTTACTTGCACTGGGGATTTTTCATTCTAAAAATATCCTAGCACAAAGAACCCTCACAAACAGCTAAAACCAAGTTGTCTTATTAATAAATCCACCGTGACACAGCCACAATCCTAGCCTGGCTTTGCCTTCCTACGGAGCTCCGCTCAATAATCATCTCCCTCCACGACTCTGTCTGGCATTCCCGCCATTGGCATCGTTTGCAGTGATCAATTCCATACCGTCCTAAAAAGCAAGCAGGATGGGGAGTTGTGAGAGATAACGTCGGGTTTCTGTTTCTTACTTCACGACCCAGCTGGTGCATAACGTTAGCAATTGGATGTAATCAGAGTTAATTGTTTTAAACTTCTACAGTTCACACCTCCAGCTTGCAATCGTTCACCAGTAGTGAAATGCCAGACCCTTGTACAAAGCTAAAGCATTGACCAAGGGGATGGACAAAGCCAGGCTACCCCAGTCCCTCTGGCTGAGAAAAAAAAAGAAAACGTGAGCGAGTAATCTTTAGAACCTTACTAAGATTACAATTTCTGCTCTAAACGGTGTCATGGTAGGCCTCCATAAAGATCTGATATCACCAAGTAATTAAGAGTCCAGGATCAATGTCAAACTTGTTTGCCCTGGATCAATGTACCCTAACCCTAACCTTAAGCCTAACCCTAACCCTAACCTTACTCCTAACCCTAAACCTAACCCATTGATCCAGGGCAACAAGTTTGACATTGATCCTGGACTCTTAATTACTTGATGATATCAGATCTTCTGTTAGTCAATATTCATTATGATGGGAATGAGAATCCTCTCTGAAAGCACTGAAAAATAATGAATGCATTGCCAACCTGGCTCACAGATCCACTCCCTATTGTATTTGCCACCCTTGATGTCTGTTGTCTGAGCTTGGTAGTGGTGTATGTGCCAGTGTTTTTGTTTGTTTTTTGTTTGTTTGCGTGTATCTGCTTAGCAAAATGTTCCACTTCCTGAATCTGAGCTTCATTCAGGAAAGTACCAGTGTTGGTCTGGAACTAAGCCCAATCCATCTTGCTTGTTGATGTGAACGTCACCCCCAACACATTTGTGTTTGAGGCTATCTGTGTGTCTTTCTAAAATGAACGCTCAGGGGATGCCCCAAGATGGATCTTTGCGTCACAGTGCTTCTGCTGTTTATGCATTTCCCCTCCATCTCTAACCCAAGATACTGAAGTCAGATTATTTTGTGTTCCAGCCAAGGCACTTATCTGGAGACAAGAGCAGCAGCAATGATCAATACTTGGAACAAAGTAATGTAAACAAAGGTGAGACCTTCAAAGAAAGCAAACCAGAAGTTTAGTGTTTATTTTTCTTGTTGCTGTTGTTATAAAGAATCTTTGTGCTTGATGGCGTTTTTTGCCCTTAACGGCACCTTCCAGGCAGCACTACCTGCAATGCACTACCTTAACCCAATCCTAACCATAACCTCTTTAACCCTGTTGTGCTTTGAAGGCAGGGTTGTACCTTGTAGGCACCATTAAGGGCAAAAAAAAGCCCATTGACTCCTGTACTTTTTATGGTGGTTAGCAAACTGTAGATATATAAATTAAAAAGAAAAAATAAACACTCAACACAGATACACACTCCTAAAAGTAGTGTAAATGTGGAATTTGAAGCCTACTGTAATGTGGACTCAGTGTGGCTGATCTAGGCCCTGCGTTCCCACTGGACTGTAGTAAGACAGGGTGTTCTGTTCTATGTTCTCTGTTGTATTCCTCACAGTAGGTATAGTCCCTCCACTGGCGAGGTCTCCTGGTGAAGACCAGGCCAGAAGCTCAGCTCCCATCCACCGACGGAATGGCAAGGTGTCCAATGGCCACATCTCCAGGGTGAGGCTCTGTTTATTTTATTTAGCTGATTATCAGTTTATTTGGAAGGGAACATGCATATTTATAAACAAGAAATACACCCATATAAATAAAACCAGAATTAGTAAACATAGCTGGGCTACTTTTCATCTGCAGTCCCCAGGCAGGTGACATAAAAACTGTGTGTGACTGTGACTGACTGACTGTGATGATCACTTTCATTTTAGGAAGGCTAAACGTTGATTAAACCAGCTTAGCCCACTCTCTGCATGTAGAGTTGCGATCTATTGATAATCGTGATCTATAGTTGCTGACATATTTAGGCCTACTTGTACTATATCTTTTTACATGACTAATGTACCTTAACTAATATTCTACTTCATAAGGATGTCAGTAATGGGTCGTTGCGTGTGCATTAACATTCAAAAAGACATCATTGTCCTGTTGTTCTAAGTGGGTTCTGCCTGGTTCCTCAGGAGCGGCCCAAGAGTGCGGTGTTCCCTGCGGAGGTCAAGTCCAAGATGAGCGTGGAGGAACAGAATGAGCGACTGCGGCGGAACCTGAGTAACTCGGTCAGGGACAAGAGGCGGAGCCTAAACCTGTCTGGCTCCCAGCAGCTGGACGGCTCCAAACCCAGCTACAGAGTGGTGAGTCGGGATGCACAAGGAAACTAAAATGCCTCCTGATGTGCTTGCATTATCTTAAAATCTGTCTTTTGGCAAGAAAATTGTAAGTGAATTATGACAGCCACGGCCCAAAATTGACCATCAGCCGACCAGGCATTGCCCTTTCTGCTCTATGGTCAGTCCATGCCTGTCCAAATCAGAACATAATATGTTTTGTTATATGCCCAAGCTGCACAGTATATCTGATATAGATCATATTATGGTTGTAAAGTGTGGTGTAAGCTAAAGGTTGTACTAAATGCATCACATATGTGATAGAAATTATAGAATTTCTGTCACAGAAATTACATAACGTTAGAAATGACATAACGTTAGGGAAAATTGTTTTTTAAATTATTTTGTACAAAATGTTCTGAATGTTTCTACAGCCAAACAGGAAATGCTTAACTTTCATGTGATTATTCCCATCATACAAACACTATGGCATTTTATTGGCATCATGAATGAGACTATAAAAGTCTTTCCTTGGAACTGCCCCAATAGCATTCAGATGATCTGTCTAATAATGTGATTCAGATTTTATTCCTTGTTATTAAGTTGTGATCATCACGTAACGCCTTGCTGTGTGGATCACAAGATGGGGAGATGGCAATTAGAAGAGCTAAGAGGGAAGAAGTGACACAGGAGAGGAGACAGGAAGTTTGATGCAACCGGAGATGGTGGAGATAGCACATAGCAAACCATGTGCACGTCATTAGCAATAGAGTTCTGTGTCAAAAAAGGTTAAGTTGATTCCCTGTCATGTGTTTCTAAGGTCCAAGTGTTGGATGTGGACCCTCAGGCCAAAAAATGTCATTGGGCATAAATGAATCAGAAGTCAGATAAGGCACTGTGTACTGTGTTGTTCAATGCAATTTCTCTTTCGTGGAAAAGTCATAGCCCCTTGTTTCTCAAGGCTGATTGAGTTCTGACGTTTTTGCTGTTCTTGGGCAGGTGAGGAGAAGGCTAACAGCTCACGAGGTCGACATCAAAGACCTGGAGGCAGCGGTCCGAGGAGAGGGAGTCGAGTCACCGCGTGAGGAGATAGCGCGCCTACGGCGACTACAGATGGAGCCACAGCATTATGATCTGGACATCAACAAAGAGGCAAGGATGACCTTAGACTCGGCCTTGCACTGACCTGCACATAGAAAGCAGAGAGGCTGGAAATCTTAATAGGAAGGAAGGTGTCCTTAGATTGACTCCTAATGGTTATATTTAGAGCTTGGGGCTTTAGGGGTTTCTCTTGAACTGCCAGTGCTTGTTTATAGTACTTTTGAAATGGGTATTCTTTAGATGGGAGCCTACAAATGAAGAGCTCCAAGTGCAATTGTCATGTACAGTATATATATATAAAATTACATTTTTCTGGTAACATTGCAACATTTGCAGTTGGGTTTGTGTTATATGATTTGTCCTTACACAATTAAAAGAACAAAATTGTGATTTTATTGAAATTATGTGAGAAGCACAATAAAAACACATTGTACTTACACTGTAATACTTTCACATACATACTTTTGAATAGTTTTGAAATGGAAATAGGATTTATAGGAAAACAGCTCTTCAAATATTTGAATTTTTGGTTCATGTTATCTTTTCAAAAGGTATCATTTACAACTTTAAAGACTGGATGAAGAATGTTCACTTCACTGCATTTTATCATCTACTGTAAATCCTTATCTGAAGGTTGATGAATGAATGCTATCCTGTCTTTCAGCTGTTAGCTCCGGAGAAGATCCTGATTCCGGAGCGGTACCTGGACCAGGAGCCCAGTACTCCCCTGAGCCCGGAGGAGGTGCGGGAAAAGCAGAAAAAAGTGGAAAGGATCAAGACTCTCATCGCCAAATCAAAGTATGACCGAGGAGTTTTGCTTTTGAATGCTTTTGAAGCGACACTACAACACATCCCCGCTGCTCACAAACTATTTGATATGTAGTAAACAGTGTTTCAATGCGTACATATTGTTCACTCAAGCCTTTTCACTATGCTTTGTATTCGTACATATCGGCTAGCCGAGTAAGCATTGTCAACATGTCAGGTTTAGTTTCATTTTACTGTAATGCCGATGTCACATTTAAACTGAATGGAATCTGAATGTTTCTCTCTCTCTCTCTTTCTGTCTCTCTCTGTCAAATTCAAATTCAAATTCTAATATACTTTATTGGCATGGCAAAAAAACATCTTGTGTTGCCAAAGCTGGTAAATGAAATGTAACATCAAAATGAGAGAAGAAATCAATTAAAATTAAAGAAAGCTTATATTAAAATATTAAATATTAGTGAATATATATGTATGGGCACACACACATATACATATATTCACCCTTAAAGGGAACTTAAATATCTTAAAATTATGTTCTTAAATGCTGTCTCTGTCTCTCTCTCTCTCTCTCTCTCTCTCTCTTTCTCTCTCTCTATCTCTCTCTCTGTCTCTCTCTGTCTCTCTCTCAGCCTGCAGAATGTGGTTCCGCCGCTGGACGGTCCAGCTGAGAGCCAGCCCAACACTGAGCAGCAGCTGCAGGAGCAGGAGAAGCGTATTGAGATCTCGTGCGCTCTGGCCGCCGAGGCCTCGAGACGCAGCCGTCTGCTGTCCGGTGAGGAAGCCTGTCGTCCACCAGAGGACCAGCAGAGGCAAATGGCAACCCCCAGTGTCTGACCCAAACCACAACTACCCCCCCACACCCACACCCCCACCACCCCCCCTAACCTCACCCTAAGCCCACCTGCCAGCCCTCCCCTGACCCATCCTGAGCCCAACAACCCACTCCATCCTCAGCCTCAGTCTTGTCCTCCCCTTCACAATGGTTCAACCCAGATCAGCCCATCTCTGGGTCATTCAGTACCACTGCGCCACCACTGCCTGTGTCCTGCCATCATACATCATAGTCGGCCTTTTGACCTCTTCCCACTGATGTCACGACCATGTCACTGACCCCCATCCCCATCCCCCTGTCTATCCCCCCCCCTCCCTCCCTCCTCCTGTCTGCATCCACACCTGGTTCCCAGTGTTTCACCCTCAATCACACTCATCAGTTCCTCTCTCTGTACTGTGTAAACACCCACAAGCTTCACTCCTTAGGGAGACAAACACTTTATTAGAGTGTGGGACTTCAGTGTTGAGGTTACAGTCTACAACCTGTACAGTACTTAGAGAATGGGTGCAAACTCACCCATGCATGTCGGTGTTAATCTTTGCGTTTTGTTGACCTCTGGCACCAATGTCCAGCATGAATCATCTCGAAAATAATCAACATTCCTTAGAGGAAACACTGACATTGCTATAAAATGATCAGATACAAACATTTTTGCAACCTCAAATCTGAAGTCCAGTCCTTCTAGGTAGTGCGTTGATATGTATACATGTATAGTACAGTTTTGTGGAGTAACAAATGAAGTGTTACATATAATATTTTATATTCTGGCATGGCTGTACCTATGCAGCATATAGACAAAGCACTTGGGTCTCTCTCTCACTTATTTAGCATCAGGATTTCACCTACAATATAGAAATATCGGATTTTTGGCAACCAAATTTATACCCCCTACCTCAATATAAGTTTGCGCTCAATTACCTTATGTACCTATTATGTACCTTGAGTAACATGAGTTTTCCCATGTTTCTTCCCCAGAAGTTATTTACTTAGGATTACAGAAATCCCCTACAAGTGCCTTACTTCATTCTCAAGAGTCATATCAAATATTGGCAAATTTGCCTTGTGTTAGTTGCTCATTTGATTTGCATTTGTTTGATCAGCCCAATGTGATTTTTGCTCTTGTTTACACATTCAACATGTTTAAATTGGGTTGTGGCATCATATTTGAATAATGAGGTCATATGCAGCGTTGTTTTTTTTTTAATTCTGAGCAGGTATATTTTAGGGAACTGATCAGCATTGCCCATACTTTACATGTACTCCTGTGATCATTTTTAAAGATTGAAAATCTCCATGTACCAACGACATTTCATTGTCCAGCCATAAGTTGTTGTTAAATATTTGCTTACTTTACTGTTAAATATTTGCCCAATCAACCTCCTTTTCAAGCTATCAAAAGAGATGCCTGAATGCCTCCTTTGATGGGGGATTTTGTGTGTAAAATCCAAGCTAAAGCCAAACTCCAAGTCCAACCCCGCATGCTGGTTCTCTGAGCTTATTTACCAAGCATGACTCCCAGCTTCTCCATAAACCTTGCCCAAGCTTGTTTACTTGATTTGGTCCTCTACATCACACGTGTGTGTGTGTGTGTGTGTGTGTGTGTGTGTGTGTGTGTGTGTGTGTGTGTGTATGGGTGCGTATGTGCGTGTATGGCTGCATATGTGTGTGGGTATGTGCGCATGCGTGCCTGTATGTGTGTGTATGGGTGTGTGTGTGTGTGTGTGTGTGTGTGTGTGTGTGTGTGTGTGTGTGTGTGTGTGTGTGTGTGACTTTTTTGGTTTGCCATCCTGTGTTTCCCGCTCTCCCCCCCTCATCATTCCATTCTGTTCCAGCCCAGAGTGGCCCCAGTCCCCCCGCCTCCCCAACCAGCTCGGCCCCTCCCCCTTCTGCAGCTGATTTCTCTGACTCCTCCCACATCATGAAAGTGTGAGTCTGTGCAGGTGAGTCGCTATTGGTCCACCACACCACCAATCAATCTCCCTGTACTGTACCTGTCTGACCTTACAGCACCCTCTCTGTCTGTTTCCCTGCTTGCACACAGCCCACACTAGCATCTCCTGTTTGTTTGTTCCCCAAACCAGCCTGAGATGTTGTCTTGCCTTGCCTTGCCTTACAAAAAGAAAAATGGTCACAAAATGGTTCACTAATTGCTTTTCAACTTTTGACTTTTCAGTTTATCTCCCCCACCCCCCCAAGTTTGGCTTTAAACACTGTACAATATGCAGTGCCGGACAGGGTGAAGAACTATAGCCCCTTATATAATTCAGCTACTGTATTTTACCATAGATATATATACACTAGAACGTCCCTTCAGCCTCACAGAATGCGACCATACGGCGCCATATTATATCAGTGTTCTGACACTTAAACGTCAGTTCAACAACACTCATATCAGTGCCGGTGCTGGCTGTTCTAGTGTATATTTCTATGTATTTTTTTTACCATGATTGAAGGCGTTGAATAGGGTCTTGTGGTATGACGCTACAGTAATTCCTCAATTGTAATTCCTCAAACCGGTATAATGGAAATCGTTATGAATAATCCACACCCTTCTGCCAAGTATCATGGATATCAGTCTGGTTCTTTTTGCATAATTATGCTGACAAACAGACAAACCTTGCCAAAAATACAAGCTTCTTGGCAGATTAAAAATAACAAAAAAAGTTGTTATACTATAATCATATTATGTTATTATTTACCCAATATTTATTCAAAATAAATGTCAAGAAATTACCAAGGTCATACACGTAAATAATTAGTTGCAACGTAACCTAAACCTATCGGCTTTGCCTCCCATATACCTGCGCTAGTTTAGATTCTCCGCGGCCAGACTCTGTTTGTTTCCTGTCTGAACTACATCTGTGGGGAATTGTTTGACATAAGTGGACTGCATTATAGACATTTTTTGTTTTGTTTTGTTTTGAGAATATATTCCCAATCAGATTTAAAATTGACCCTTACCATGTCAAATGCTGGTCTTTTCACTCACATAGGGCAGTATTCTCCCGAGTGCTTAAGTCCAAAAAAGAAAGGCTGAAATGCATGGAGCTCAGGGCTTTTTTGGACTTAAGCACCTGGGAGAATACCAGCCTAGGTGGGAACATGGGGTTGTTTCTCCGCACTTCCTGGCTTTGCTAACTCCCGCTCTTCATCTTTTGTCTTCTGTCTTCAGCACAAGCCTTAGCTGCGGTGAAGTTTGATGATGGCGCCTCCTTCTGAAGCCTCGACAGAGACCCACAGCTTAAAAGAACTTTATTTTTGTCTCCCTCCCTACCCTGAACACAGTAATTCTCTTAATCGACCTTTCAAAACAGCTGGAGAGGAGACATGACAAGATTTTGTGGAGAAACGATGGCACGTTGCGAGAGTGGCATCAGCATTGGCGTGGCCGTCTGACAGGAGAGGAGCGAGAGCTAGAGACCACCCACCACAAGGGGGCAGCACTTCAAACCCATTCATTTCCCCTCTGTCACTCTTTTGCACTTACAGTACATGCGCTTCTCTTCTGTTGGGGCCTTACGGACATAATAACAGCAAAACATGGCAGTGATACAGCCACACTAATGACAGTAAAGCTGTTTAACAAGAAAAGCTGAGGCATTTGGGGTTGCAGCAGTACCATACTGTATATCAAGCTAGAAGACTAGCCAGAGAAAGACATGTTTACTTTGCTCTGCCACTGTGGAAGTGAGAGGCTCAGGGCAGAACCTGTGGCAGGGCAGACTGAGAGATGAGATAAGTTGAATGCAGTGGTCTTGAGTGCGGTTAGAACTAGAATATTCCATTTCAATTGGAGTTTCTCAATGCATCTCCTTGGATACTCTTCTATCGAATGCACCTTGGAATCTGTAGAATCGGATTGTTCATGTCCATAAAACCGCACTCAGTGACGTAAAACAGGTGAGATTCAGGTATGTGCTCTAGAAGGCTCTCCCAGAGAGAAAGGAAAGGGAGTCAGACCTGGTGGTCGGGGGGATAGGGGATCCACACCAGTCTGAAAGTGGTGGTTTGAGTGAGACATGATGACACACGTAGCAGTAAGTGTCCATTTTGTGGTTGGTGAAGCTGTCCCTGCAGCTTCAGTTTCATAGTCCCAATAATGTATGTAGAATGCAGTATGGCGAGGTCCCCATGGGAGCAGTAGGAGAGAAGTATACACAAGAATGGTCCTTGATTTCATCAGTTTAGTGAAGACAGAGACCCAATTGCACAGGACTTCACATAGTCCCAAACAGACAGACAGACAGACACCCCCAGGCCAGGCCAGGAGGGCTTTTCTGGCCTCTGCTGGTGTTGGTATCGCATCATATCATATCTTTGACCAGACACTCAAGACGAGAGCAACTGAAGACTGTAGCCGAAAGCCAGACACACTGTGACTCCTCTGTCCTCGCTCTCACACATCAACATAGGGCTCTCCTGCGCTCTGACATCTCATCTCGAGTTGGGACAGCACCGTAGCGTCCAACCAAACCCCAGCCATTTGTTGGAAGTTGGCATATCGAACAGAAAACAAGTACTGATGTATATACTGTACGACACCCTCACATCAAAGCCATGTGGACTATACATACTTAGTGCTTCAACTGCTAAGACCTTACATTGGTGGTATCTACAGTAAAATACTAATTGTGTTGGTGAACTGTTGATTGAAGAGAATAGAAGTTAGAGGGTGGAAAAACAGCTACAAAAAAGAAGTGACCTTAGAAACGTCTGCTAGTGCAAATATGTATCTAAGATGGGCCAGCAACTTGAACAGCAGAGATTCCAATGAAAAGTGATTAAGAGGATTTCAATGCGGATCACTGTACCTACTGTACACATGACATGGGGCTGCGTCACTGAGGGTCAAGCATATATACTGTACATCACTGTGCCATTTCTGGATGAGACTGTGCTTGGGCAAGTCAGCTTTTTTCTGTGTTGAAACATGGATCCTATTTGTTACGGATAATATTACTATTGTAACTATTTTTCTATGTCTGCAAACACCTTTTTGATGTGTACTCAGCCTCCAGTAGTCTTGACCATTAAGAAAAGCCGTCTGCTCCTTCTTGTGTCTTTCTATACCTAATTTGTTTACAAAGAGGTTTGTATCCTTGTCTGTCCTCTCTGAGCCTCCATAGCATATCATGCCCTGAAGCATTCCCACGTTGCCCCCAAAACCAAGTCCTGCCATACAAGTTGTTGACCTATCAACCACTGTTGTGTCTGTAGACGAAGGTTCCATTTATTGTGTGGTTCCATCCTCACCAGTGTTCTCTAAAGCGAGGTCTCGGAAGTGAGCTTTTCAACGCATAGTTCTAGAATCTACAATGAGACGTATCATGTTTCTTTCTGTCATTCACTCTCTCATATTTACATAATAGCCAAACAGGAAGCTGTGCTGACTGTATCTAAATGTCACATCAGGAAGACAAAATTTGTATGTCGCAGTCAGCTTTATTGATCCCACAAGATATGCTGGCAGAAAGGGACTCTAAGCTCTATTTTTATTCTTTTTGAGAAGGTTTAAAAAAAAAGAAGAAGAAGAAAAAAAGACAAAGGTCAAGAAGATGCAGTAAATATTTTTTTAAACATGGGAATTTGATTAACAAATGACAGGTCAGTGAGCAAAAAAAAAATATCAGAGAGAAAATATAGCGTTTTCTCATTGTACTGGGAATATTGATCACAACAGATATTTTTAATTTATTGATTTTACAAAATAGACTGAAAGGCTTCGGTCAGAGACCACTGCGAAGACATATTTTTGAATAATTTTGGGGGGAAATGATGACATTAAAAGAATAGGTTTCCACTATTTGTAGCATATTAGGCCAAGCTGGACAGGGACAACATTAGTATATTGGTCTGTGTACATATTTATTATCTAGGCTGTATCTGTATAAATTAAAAAAATACATGTTGCTACTTTTGGGAAAACAGAAATTGCTTGATCTATGCAAACAATGCAAATAAACATGACAAATATGCTTGCTTTAGAAATACCCTCATGCAATAAAGTGAATGTATACAAAGCATGTGAGCGCTTTACTTTGGGAAGGGGAATCTATTGAGGTCTGAATGATATTAGCATTGGCTGGGCAATGCTTTGGAGTCCCTGAACTATCAAGATTTGAGGTGAATCTCCGCCACTGAAGATGTTACAGCTCTTCATCATGTATACAAGTCAAACTTTCATTCAAAATGAAAATTACAACAGAAGCTGCAGAAGAAAAAAATGTTTGTGAACAGTTCACTGTTAAAAACTGCTAGCTTTATAGTGAACCTGCAGTCATTGCTAACTACTGAATAGGCCAAACTCTATAGTGAACCTGCAGTCATGGCTATCCAGAATATTAAAATTAATGTTTGATGTATTCTTGAGGTACAAGAATATTTTCTGTCATAGGGCCCACATTTCCTAGCAGCAACTACTGAATGGGCCAAGCTCTATAGTGAACCTGCAGTTATTGCTAACTACTGAATGCACAAGGAACCAGCAGTGATGGCTAACTGAATAGGGCCAAGCTCTATACCCAGCAAATACACCCTGCAGGAGACATGCCGGTCTTCTTCAGGCAGTGTGCACTAGGGCTAGCCCAAGCAGGGCGAGGTTGGCCTCTTCCAGGTCAGGACCAAGCCTTTGGACTCTTTGGGCAGCCCACAATTAGTACCGTAGAGTTCCCCCAAGGAAACCCCATGTAGGTCCCACATTGGCTACTTATCTGACACATTCTCTCTTTGGGTTTTGGCTTTTCTGCAATAGAGCTATTTTTAAGAGTCCATTTGCTAATGGCACAATGTCTGTCCTTACCTAAAGTCTGTTTTATGGCCACAGTGATATACACATGATGTCCATGGTTTCACAAATGCAGCTGATGAGGTTTCCTATATACATAATACAACAGAACATGACAGATGAGCAGATGACTGTGCTTGGCTGATGACGGATGCACTTTAGTCTAATACGACTGTTGATGATGTGTTGTGGCTGACCCTGTAATCAGTCAGAATTATCAAGAAGCAAAAGAGCATTGTGTGCGTAGGCCTCACATTTAGTTAATGATCACTGCCAACAGGGCTAGGGGAGTTCAAAGGTCAAATGGGAAAGGCTGAGCCAGACTCACACAGCAGCGAGAGGAGAAAGAAGGTATAGAGCCAGGTAAAGTACTGGAAGACAGCATGGTCACGATCACAGAATTTCAGAGTGAGTTCCTTTCTACTAATGAATCAAATTATGTTATAGGCCTACTATAAGCTATATATCTCAGTCACAAGCCTGTGCCTGTCTGTCTGACTGCAGACAGTGTCCTTAGAGCAACTCATTAGTCAAAAGTGAATTAGGATTTTATCAGACTGTCTAATGGGACTGAACAAACTGTAATTACCTGAATCAGAAACTAGAGTCTGTAGATTAGAATATCAAACAAATGTTCCTTCTTACTTAAGAGTTACTTAGGAAAGTTATTCTGTGTCTATTGACTTAATTCACAGAAGCTAAAGGAATTAGCTGTTTAGAGACACACATTATGCTACTAGCATCTTCAATGGAAATATACAATTAACAGTGGCCTTTTAATGAATTAAAGTGAGCCAATAGAATGTTTGATAGCTTGTCTAATGTTTGGATTTCTTTGACTTGACTCTCCCAAAGAGATCGGAGTGGGCCTGACAGGCTTCGGAGTGTTCTTTCTGTTCTTCGGGGTGTTACTGTACTTTGACTCGGTTCTGCTGGCATTTGGAAATGTGAGTTCCTCTCTTTATCAGATGCAATTACATGATCTCTAGCCTTAACTGACCTCAAATTCAATTTCCCAGCATCACTGACCCTAATCTTCTCTTGTGAGTTGTTATGATGCCTTAAAGGGAAAGTACGCCAATCTTTAAGTCCAATTCAGTTAAATGCTCCACATGACTTTTTGACAAAGAGCAATTAGCCAATCAATATTGCCTTTCGATTGCATGGAAGTTATGGGTGCAATTTGATTGGTAGATGGCTTTCAATATCAACAACGGTTCACTGGATGGACACACACTCCACTTTTGAGGCATCATTCATAAATGAATAATAAACATCTCATTCATTCATGAATTGAAAGTAGGCTAAAAGTGAAGACAAACCACAGGGGGAGTGGAACCAGGTTCAAAACCAGCCTGTGCTCATTTTGCCACCTCACCCTCTCTCACTCGTCTGTCAATGAAAACTTAAAAAGCCAAACTTAAAATACAGTAGTTTACAAAGTCAAGCCAACTATGTCCAGCCACTCTGTGGGCTTATGTGTGCTAGGTGTGAGTAATTGTGTGACCATCTGCAGGTGCTGTTCCTGGCGGGCTTGGCCTTCATCATTGGCCTGAGGAGAACGGCACAGTTCTTTTTCCAGAGGCACAAACTAAAGGCCTCTTCCTTCTTCCTGGGTGGGGTGCTGTTGGTGCTGCTGCGCTGGCCAATCATTGGCATGGCGGTGGAGAGCTACGGCTTTGTGCTGCTCTTCAAGTAAGTGGCTATGCTATCCTGGACTTGCCTTCCTACATACAGTACTTCCGCTCGATAGTCATCTCCCTCCACGACTCCGTCTGGGATTCCGGCCACTGACCTCATTTGCTGGGAACAATTCTATAACACGCTAAAAAGCGAGCTGGAGAAGAGAGTTGTATGAGATTACATTTGGTTTCTGCTGTTGTAGCGTAGCTTACTTCACAACCAGGCTGGCGCCTAACATTAGTGATTGGGTGAAATCAGAATGAATCTTTTCAGATTTCTACAGTTCATGCCTCCAGGCTTGCAATCATTCCCAGAGAGATCCAGACCCTTGTATGAAGCAAAGTGTAGACCAAAGGGGATGACCATGGCCAGACCAAACATCTGAACAGCTCCAAAGTGCAAGGAATACAAGGAAATGTATTTGTCACATACATAATATGTATATATATATACATATTTAATGTAACTATATATAGTTACAGGGTAAGAAATGCAGTGAAATTAGCCTTTTGTATTAGGAAGCAGCTTTAGAAAGTGCTGAGACTTAGGTTTACTAAGTCACGCAATCTCAAAAATTAAACTAGTTTGAGCGCCTTGCGATTTTGCCATAATAAAATGAAAGGTCACAGGATTTTGTCCAAATATATGTAGGACCTGTAGTATCCAGGGCCCAAGAAAAGTAAATAAATGATGATATACCCTCATGTTCACAGGTCATTTTTCCCGATGGTGTTTGGCTTTTTGGCATCAGTGGTGAATATTCCGTTTCTCAGCTCGGTAAGACAACTGACGGCTTTGGCATTAATGCACTAGCTGTGTGTGTGTGTGTGTGTGTGTGTGTGTGTGTGTGTGTGTGTGTGTGTGTGTGTGTGTGTGTGTGTGTAAGAGAGAGAGAGAAAGAGAGAGTGTAAAGTGTTCCTCTATTCTTGTCTCAGATTGCCCAATCTACTCTCTGCTTTGTAAAGAATTGGATATGCCCATACTTTTGCTAAATTATCATGTTCATATTACAAATGCCAAGCCGGTTTGTGGCTTAGTTGATTCCACTCTGCCTGAAATGAGCTTAGATGACTGTATTGTTTGAATGAACATGTAGCCATTTATATTTATTTTATGTAAATCTGCTTGCAATTAGCATAATGTTTTTGCTCCTCCAGCTAACCTTGAGCGACTGATCAATAGGGGGGACTGTGAAACTATCAAATCACTGTTTGCCACACTGTGAGTGGCTTTTGTGATTGAGTTTTTCAATGTTATTAACCCTTTAACATATATGGCATATTCTAATATTTTTTTTTAAATGTCCATAGTTCTTCAACAAACTATCTGGAAGCAGTTCATCTATGGTTTGAGAAGACTAGAAGTTGCTATGGATCCCATGGTTCCTTATTTAGTCCACTGAACCTGAGACTGCTGTTAAAGTTTACTTGGCATGTATGGACATTTCATCATGGAAATGGGAGAGACACTGACTTGGACATTTTATACAAAAAATATTGTTGGCATCACAAGATATTATGTATTTATGATGAAGATAAAAGTTTTATTTATAATGTTTGTGATAAGGAGTTTCAGGAGTTCAGTTTGACTCCATATATGACACCTATATGAATAAAAGTAGCCTGCATTAAAATGGAACAGCTTGGTTACTAACTCAAAAATCTAAAAGTAGATAAAATAATTATTATGCAAAATAAAACTAATGTGGTATGAATATTACTTTATATCCTATTAAATGGTGTTCTGCTATCATTTACCTTCATTGTTGCAGATTTAATTCTACAGAATTATGCTAAAGCTACATGTTAGAAGACTGAACAGAGTTTGTCAGTAAGAGCTAGTGAGGTCAACAAAATACACTTTTTTTTCCAAAAATATATTTAGGGATTTTGATACCTTTCCCTTTGGGTATATTGCCCCCACTGATTTTGAGTTTGTAATATTGTGGTGTTTGATTTTGTATTATTGTGATGTCATTCACCAATATCCCATTATATTGGTGAATACAAATCTTATTAAAAACTGCGTAAGTGGTTAAGAAAAAAAATCTTTGTAAGAATAGTTGGTGAATGAGGCCCATTGAGAGTATAGCAGGCCCCTCTTTTTTAAAAAAAAATATCAATACCTTGCCCTTTGGGTGTACTTCCTCCACTGATTTAGAGTTTGTAATACACACACAAACACACACACACACACACACACACACACACACACACACACACACAAGCACGCGCGCCCCTGCTGTGGTCCTGTGGAAATCAGCTCCTGCAGACAGTAAAGGCACTCTGAGGTCACTGTCTGTTTGAAGTGAGGACAACCCTCCCCTCCTCCCTCTCTCCTCAGCACTCATCCACATAAAACAATCTGTTTATGAAAGAGGACGTCTACAACAGTTTACTTCTTTACAAGTAAAACTGGAAACTTTTTGAGTGTAAGAAAGGTTTTCAGAATCATGTCCAAGGTCTGACCTACTGATTTACTGATGGCCTGCAGCACTTGAAAAAGACCTGCAGGATTATAAAAATTGAAACATAAAAAACCAAGGTGATCAACAGACTTTTCATATATTTGTTGTTTTCAATTAATTTCTATTTTTAGCTACCACAAACCAGACAGACATGACTTGACCTCCCAGCAAATCTACTCAATCCACTCCATTTGAAATTAAAACTCATATGTAAGAATAGACCCAATTAGCAGACAATGGCAAGTTGGGCCTAGGACAATGAATACTACCGTCCCTTCTCAGAATTTTGCAAAAGGAATGTCTGCAATCACCAACCGGAAAGCCAAAGAACATGGAGGATGCTAGGGCTGGGGTTGGGGTTGGGGTGGTGTTGGGGCCGGGGGTGACAAATGTCACGGCGGCCCACCTCTGTATGCCCACTGCAGTGATGGTGACGCAGACAGTGTTCCCATTTAAGATCCTCCAGCTCCCAGCTGGGAATGGCAGTTTGTGGTTAAACAGGGGTTTGGAAGCATATATTACATCACATACAGTACCCCAGGAATCAGGGATCAAGGTAGGAAAATTATGATTTATGTCTTTTGAAACTACAGGATAGAGGCACAGTACAGTAAGATGATAACTGTATACTATAAATAGTGTTTTTCTTAACCATGCAACTGTAGCCTGCATGATGTTGGCTTTAGGCATACGTCATACGTTGTGTTGAGCTGGTAATTTGCTGTGATTGCTTTAGCTTACCTGGTAAATGGTTCGCTATCTCAGATCTAGTAAATTCAACTGCCAAGATTGACAAAGAAAAAGAAAGAAAAGAAAAACATCCTTAAACAATTTCATTAATTTAGTTAATGATTAATTTTACATATTTTTAGAGCTATCTTAGACCAATACATTTTTAGACCGATACATTTGTTCTGTATAATTCTGACTTTCAGTAACTTTATAGTATGGGGTTATACAATATCCATTAAGTGAAGGCAATGGTTATCCAAATATTAAATGCGGAAAGACACTGTAGCCTGGCTTTGGATGATTATTGAGTGGAGCTACATAGGAAGGCAAAGCCAGGCTAACTTGTACTGTAATATTAGTGTGTTAATGTGTGTGTGTGTGTGTGTGTGTGTGTGTGTGTGTGTGTGTGTGTGTGTGTGTGTGTGTGTGTGTGTGTGTGTGTGTGTGTGTGTGTGTGTGTGTGC
Organism: Sardinella longiceps; assembly: GCA_027497455.2. NCBI lineage: Eukaryota > Metazoa > Chordata > Actinopteri > Clupeiformes > Clupeidae > Sardinella > Sardinella longiceps. The sequence continues at coordinate 4,021,216 of JAODXP020000013.1, read as the reverse complement.
AATTGAAGAGTCACTGTTAATTTTGTGCAAGCTTACTTTAACTGATTCTGAAACTGAGTTTGTGTGGCAGCATCCTGTATTAACATGATGTTGCTGCAGATAGAGAGAGAAGTGAGATAAGAGCTGAGACCACATAAATGTTTCCATTGCGTGAGAGAAAGTGTAACCTACTACAGGTAGAGCCTTGCGCTGTGTTGGCCATATATTCTGAAATATTGAAAAATCTGCAAAATCTTAAACTTGTCTTAAAATTGCATTTTTAAAGAACCATCAAGGAAACTGCAGATTAAAAAAAAAATACTTTTTAATGTTTCTATCTGAAACTGAACATCACAGTAAAGACATAATTTATACTGAGAGTAGAGCAATGTGGTCTGCTAAAGGCTTAATGTCAAAATCCTTTTGATGACCTTTTTGATGTTGGTCTATGGTGCAGTGTGTGTGTGTGTGTGTGTGTGTGTGTGTGTGTGTGTGTGTGTGTGTGTGTGTGTGTGTGTGCGCGCGCATGCATGTCTATAGGCTATGTACAATGTCTGAAACCTGTGTATGTACCTGTGTGTCTGTGTGTTTACTTCTTCAGGTACTTGAGTGTGCATAGGCTGCAAGATGCTGTGTATTATCCTAATCATGCTTACCGTTACATACTGTGGAAAGTGCTTTCCTATTGGGGATGAGAGAGAGCCCCTATTCACAAACGGTACTTCTTTCACTTGCCATTCAATTCAGTTGCAACTTAATGATAATGGTGTGATATCACCAATCAAAATACTTTAACAACATTGTTTAGGGGTAGCAATGTAAGGAAGAAAAAATGAACAAAAACAAAATAAAGAATGAAAGTTAAAATTGTATGGTGGATAAAAAATATGACAAAAATATGAAGTAATAAATACATGTATGAGCAATATACAGTAGAAGCAGAGACTGTTATGCTGATGGTTGAGAAAATGGTTGGCAAAACGTTGTGAAAAAAAAGTGTTTTTGTTCTGGATTTGAAAATGCCTATTGAATACATAAAATTCATGTGGTTATTTCAAATTCAATGGTACTTTATTAGCATGACTGTTTAGATAAAGTTGTCTCAAAGCAGTGGCACAGAATAAAAAAAAATGTTAACAAAATCAAGTGTTTGTCACATACAACACTAAGGGTACAATGATGTGAATGTACAGTACAGCAGTGTTAATTGCCAATCATGCTACCTGTAAATGGAAACCGATCGGTTTAAGTGATTAAATGTAAATGGACTTAATCTTTCTATTCCTTTGTCCCAAACATCACCCAGCTGAAGAGGAGAACATACTGAGAATACTAAGAGGCACCTCAGCACCCCAGGGTCCCGCCGCCATATTCTCCCCCCATTTTCCTCTGCTCATGGATAACACCCGACAGGGGAGGATGGAGCTGCCTGCCAGCTTATGGCGGCTCTCTAAGGACCTGGCTGTCCCCGAAGTAAAGAGGAGGCGAAATCTGTCCTCGTACAATCTCAACTCATTTGGGCTTCGCTATGGAAAATGAGGTTGCTGGAGTCCAGCTGCCTTATGACAGAAGATATATAAGATAGGCTATACTGTATATATCTATTATATTATATATATTATCATATACGATTTCTGCATGTTACTGTGTCCTGCCACATGGAGAAAAAAAAGGATCTTGAACTGAAATATTAACTGAAAACACTTAACCGTGTATTTCATGTATGATTAAATACATTGTTTTTTGTTCGTTTTTTTCCCCTCAAAGTTGAATAGCCCTTTGTTTAAAAAATAAATTTATAAAATTCAAAGGCTCCTGGAACAGACTATGTTTTTCTTCTAATCTATGAGACACCAGAAACTCATAGATAGCATATAATATGATATGAGGCTTAATACGCAATATGCAAAACCCCTGATGTTTCCAACACAGGACATGATTTGTAGGGGGGGGAAGTGACAACTGAGGCCTCATTTCCTGCACTGTGATACTATTTTTTTTCATTGCCAGATGAGAGAGGTTCAAATGCATGAATCTACTTTACTGTGTAAGGCAATGGAGACATATATTAGCATAGTTATAGGGCTTGTTTCCATCTTTGCACCAGGAGGTAAGTTAGCTTGCATTATCATTGTCAATGGTATTCAGATTGAGATGATTTTCAGTCTTTTCAATATTTTTGCTATCACAATGTCCAGCTCTTTCCATGTAAGATGTATCACGTATTATTCCAAAGGTCAAGTGTCTACACCATTACCTAGCCAAATGACACCACATTTTTGTTATTTCTAGGTACCTCTTATGATGCTGAAATTGACTTGGGTTATTATTACAAGCCAAAGAATGTGCAAGGAAACATTGGAGAGACTATCAAAGTTCGCTGTAACTATGACAGACTGCGGCAGTATAAGTATAATGGACTAATGGTGTATTGGTGCAAGATCAGAAGTGGTCAGAAGTGCTATGACATATACCATTATTACCACAACATGAGTATAGAACATTTTGAATATAATAATTTTATTGTAATCACCATATCTGACCTTGACTATAATAGTTATGGGACTTACCAATGTGGAGTTTCTTACTATCGATGGTACTATGGATATGAAAAAAGGTATTATTATTCTTCTGCGGATATTATCATTTCAAACAAAGGTGATTCTCTTTTTACTTTTTTGTCTGTAATGTTAACCCTTAAAAGTAACAGTAACACTATTAATACTGTATAAAGTATTATAAACACATTAATAAAAGATTAAAAAATGCATTTATAAAAGCCATACATGTATAACAAATAACATAAGGCCTATTCATATTGTATAGGCCTATATACTACAGTAAATCTGTACACATAAGGTGTCATAGTAGATATTTTCCTATAATGACTGGCAGAAAATGCTTATGATACAGCAACTTTCTAAAATGACATTGACAATATATAGTGATTTAAATTATTTTTAATGACTTCCACAGAAATATATACTGTAGTTCACAACGCAACTTGAAACATTGTCCAGAACGCAGCTGATCTCAGATGATTCGTTTTCTTTTATTTATTATTAGTTCCACTCAGTGGTTAAAGTGGGATTTGGCAGGAGGGGGAACTCTCATATTTTGTGTCGGCACAAACAAAGAAAAATGTAGGCTATAGAACAGTGGTTCTCAAACTTTTTCTGTCATTCCCCAATTTGGAAGGCAGAGAATTTTCCCGCCCCACCCGAATTCAGGGAAATCATGTTCCCCTGTTTATTTTAATATGCGGTATGCCCTATTTGACTGAAGAGATCATGAGCTAGCCTATTTCACAGAGATGAATGGGTAGGCCAAAAGATGGACATACAGTATAGCCACGTAAACTAATAGAATTTATGTAAAGTCAAAACTAAACATTTTCCGAGCCGCTCATCACAGCAACTAGCAAATAACACCACTGGAAAGCTCAATTTACTGACGTATGCACAGATCTAACGAATACTCCGCGAGTAATCTGATAGGCTAGGTGAATTTGTGAGGCATGGTGCAGCCGTCAATTGATCATAAAGAGATGTCTCGCGCCCCACTAGTGGGGCCCGCCCCACAGTTTGAGAAACACTGCTATAGAAGAAGAATAGGATGATATTGTTAATTTCTCTGAGGTGCCGGTACTGCGTACCCCCCCCCCCCCCCCCCACTTTAACCCCTGGTTCCACTTCCTGGGACTCCATAGTGGCAACATAAATTGAACAATACAGAATAACATCCTTCTGTGCTGTTAGATGTCACAGTATATGCTATTATTATAATATTATATATTTTGTCAGGACCCTAACAATGCACTACAAGGCCCTTAAGTGCTTGTATCACTTCTTAATTTGGCATGAGTAATTGGACATGTGAAAGGGCAATTAACAATATGAGATAATTATAAACACAATGAGAAATTATAAATGAGAAATTTTATATGTTATGAACACTGAAATAAATGAGTCAAAGGACTATGAGTGTATTATAATCCTTCAACAATCGTTTTATAATGCTAAATCTGGATACATTGAAAAATAACAGACCATCAAACTTTGCCATTCAAAAAGAATGACTGGAGTGGATATTCAGGAGAGCCGTATAATAGAGCATTATAATGTCTTATAAGCACAGTTATTCGAATGCAAAAACGTTAATAGTATTAGTTATAAGACTTCATAAATTGCATTATGATACTTTATGAATATTTTTTATTGTTTAAGGCTTCATATAAAGTGTTATAAAAGTGACGTATAAACTGAATAGTGATCAAGTTAAATTATATTTCCTTTAGATTCTCCTGTGACCAAAAAACCCACCATCCGCCCCAAACCACCACCAGTCAAACCAACACCAGTCAAACCACCACCAGTCAAACCAACACCAGTCAAACCAACACCAGTCAAAGTCACTGACAGGTATAATACTTGATTGTCTAAAACATGTAATAAATAAATAAATAAATAAATAAATAAATACCCAGCTGTATGGGAAATTAGCTATTCGTCTGACTGGTTTGATATATAGTACTTCCAGGGGGTTATGTCAAGATATGTTCAGCTTACATTGTTAAATTACATTGTTATGGATGAATTGTACCTTGAAGATATTTTTTGGCTTATTTTGCCTTTAATCAGATAGGACAGTAAAGAGATGGACAGGAAACAAGTGGGAGAGAGAGAGAGGGGTTGGGATCGGGAAATGACCTCGGGTCAGACTCGAGCCCGGGTCTCCGGAGTAATGGTCTGACGCTCTAGTCCACTGAGCCACGGCACCCCCTGTACCTTGTTTTCTGATGTTAATATACAAAATATTCAACCTTGATTTATCAAAAATAAGTTTGAGTGCATTTTACAAGCCCAAAATGCTAAATTTACAGTAGGTTAGTTCAGCTATAGTTGCATAGTTCCTCTTCATAGTCCTTTTGGCTAAACAACTAGGCAGCCACAATTGAATGACGCTTTGTGGTATTTTACATCACATTTAATGTTTGGCCATGCAAACTCTCCTGCTAGCCAAGCAAAAATAGTTTTCCATTCTATGTCTCCTTGCAAGGTGTGAGAAGACAATTTGTTGATCTGTCCTCACATCATATTCTGGGTGAAATGGCAAATAATCTACTTTCCGAAAAAGTTGTCATTTTACAATTAAGATTGTTAACCACAGAAAATTCACATGCAAAGCCACATCCTTTTCCTATTTATGTTTTTTTTAGGACATGGATATATGCTGTTGCGGGGATCTCTGTGGTTCTGTTCTGTATTGTTGCTATCTGTATCACGATAAAGTTTTGCAAAGGTAGGCCTATGTTTTTGGAATTGTTTACCTCACAGACCATTCTGATGCCAGTTCCCTAATGGAGTTTGAGAAGTGGACACGTCTTCCATTTATTTAGACACCATGAGACCAGCTTAGAAAATACATAGAAAACGGTACTATATTATTAGCCGTCTTTTCATAAACGGAGCAACTTGACATCGGACAATGGGGAAGTTGTCACAAGCCCTTTCCCTTCAATGGCAATTAATGACGCTACTTTCAGCATTTTGTGTGGGATTCCAATGTAAAGCCAGCGGCACTGTCCCTCAAACAGAGATACTATTTCCCAAACTCCATACTACTCACTCTTTGCCTATACGTACTGTAGGCCTAGCTTTAGGAACTGAAGTAGCCTATTGTAGTAAAAGTAGCTTCTTAGACTTGAACACTGCTAGTCTGGGAGTACCCATGCTCACTCCTTTTCATTTCACTCTGCGAAGAAGCATGATGGCGAATTTATCGCCTGCACAGTCGCTATGATAGACATTTGTAGCGCCCAATAAATGTTCCTGGACAATTGTAAATGACGCTTCGGCTACGAGAAATTGTATAGGTGGGCCTCCAGACTAAATGTCACTTGTGATTATCTAGTTTGGCGATAGCCAGGCTGGAACACTGCACCAGTAACACAGAAACTCTGCCTTAAAGGAATTATCCGGAGTGAATCAACAGGCCATACTGACTTGATTGCGAAATTTCATGCAGCGACAGGGGGCAGGCCATGAGCAGGCCCAGGCTAGGTGTGAAGCCTTACTTTTTCACATAGCTAAGTGGCAATGACTGAATTTTGTGCAATGCAGACCAAGATGGCGAAACGGCAGCTAATGGTAGCAGAAGTGGGCATATCAAAACAAAACCTAATCGATTTAATTTCATTTTGATATCATCACTTCTGTTAGTGTAAGCTGACATTTCGAAATTCGGTCATTGTCATTACCACTTAGCAATGTGAAACAGCAGAGCTACAAGCTACTGTTGTTCAACCACCATCTAAAAATGTGTGGAGCAGCTAGCTAGATAACGGCTAGTTCAACATGAGTCAATAGATTGTAAAGGGAAGAAATCAAATTTAGCTATTGAAAAAATTGGGCAGCCTGCAGTTTTATCAATGTGCACTCTCTTAGTAATTGCAAACTTTTAGGCATTCAAAATGATGTTGATGGCTCCACATTTGAATCCAATTTAAAGTGATGAGAGTAAGTTTTTTTTCTTAACTTATGTCTTGCCATCAACAGTGTCGGCGGGAAAGATCTTATGACTTTCCCATCTTCCGATTTAAGTTTGCTCCGTTTTATGAAAACGAGACTATGTGTTAGGCCAAACTTAACCCGGCTTGCGGGACCACATTCAGAAATGAACTGTGGTCTGGCAAAGTTAGCATTGCCCGAGAATTCTGGGCAGGATTTATCTAAACATCTATCAATGTTATGGGACAGAGCTGGACAGAGCTGGCCAGAGTCATTGTGAGCTCGCCTCCAGCCTGCTCGTTTCTCATTTGGTCCTGATTTTTCTGGGATCGAGAGTAAATTGCCTCCTTCGCCATACTGACTTGATTGCAAAATTTCATGCAGCGACAGTGGGCAGGCCATGGGCAGGCCCAGGCTAGGCCAGACTCACAGTATGGTGTCCAAGCAAGCACAATAGAGATCTTTCAGGCTACTCTGCTTCAACCCTCTCCCTTCCTCAGTTATACTGTTTCTTTGTACTTCTAGCCTTGTACTGTATACCAAATATGCTAGGAAATATGCATTAGACGCTGTTCTTAAAATCTGTCTTGTAGGTTCTGTGGCACCTATTCCCGACGGTGGTGGAGAGACTGGGTTCTATGTTGTGCGAAAAACAAACCAGCATTGTAGCCAAAGCCAGGGTAACCAGTCCACCAACTTCAACTTTGAACTTTCAAAGTTTCATTTACTCAAGAAACTGATTGCTGTTACTTTAACTTGTGTTGAAATGACGTGTTTTCTGTTATAGATGTAGACAAGACATCCACCACTTCCAAGGGAAGCACTGGATCTGTGAGTTGCAGTCAAAACAATGAAAACAGCAAATCTTTGTTGTTTAGTGGAAACCTAAGTCCGGTTTTGTTCATTTTTTCTCTTTCTTAAAACAATACTATGGTCAGACACAATGATGATGGTGATTTTTAGACATTTTTTCAATGCAACTGCAGACAGCCCCCCTTGCAGGAGTTAGCCAACTACAGCAACTTTGGCAACCTGATGTTTACATGTAGTTGTAAAGAAAATACATAATTTTGTGCATCGTAGACCGAGTTTGCAACACGGCAGCTAACACTAACTGAATGAGGCATGTCAAAAATGAAATCTAATCTCTTTGCTTTCGTTTTGAAATGCCCCATTCTGTTAACATTAGCTGCCGTTTCGCTGTCTTAATCTGCCTTGCATGAAATCCAGTGATTGAGGTGGCTATCAATAACGCTTGGCACTATAAAACAGTAGGACAACGTGTTGATTCACGCCGGATTTTTCCTTTAAGGATAGTTATATCCTTATAACATACCTGGGAAAACTAAGGCCCGGGGGCCAGATCAGGGTGCTTGCGCAAGTCTTGAAAGTCTTAAAAAGTATGGAATTTTGAAATGCTGTTTTCCAGACCTTGAAAAGTCTTGGATTTCATGTGAAAGTCTTAATAAAGTGTGGAAAAAAGTATGCTCAAAGACACAGAATATTTTGAAATTAGAAATAGTATAAGGGTGTAAAAACTATGATTTAAAACAACGTAAGAAAGACCCCTCCCCTCTACTTTATTGTCCACAGTTTTAATTCACCCCAGTTGAGAAGTGTGCCCATGTCTGTGATAGATGATATGCCAAACATTGTTGTGCATGAATGACAGCAGGTAACCTTAAAATTGTCTCTACCACTACAGACTACCGTAGCCTACCCTTCACGTTATAAAAACCGTGAACGCATTTAAATATTGCGATGCGCTCACCGAGTGCTTATGGATTCCAAATCTATCATTTCTTCTCTGTTTAATAACTTGGAGAGTTTTTCTCTCAGAAATATCATACATATATCATTTATTTGAAAGAGCGTCACAAGAACTACTCATCTATTCTGCTTACAAGTTGCTTTGATAAACCGTTTATCCTACAGATTAATTCATGAGTTTGAAGTAGCCTAGCCTTTTGTGGAAACAGTTCTATATGAATGATGCCTAGCCTGCATCATAGGCTGCATTCCAAAAACAGTGGAAGTCATAGGCATACCTATCTCTAGATCTACAATGAGGTAGCAATAACATCACTGTACCAAGCACAGCTGTTTTTTTAGTCTCCAATATTAGGCAGAAGTGGTAATTTCAGACATACCATGACTGATATGTTGGTCAAGGAATAGCTTATCCTGTGCTAATTAGGCTACTGATTCAGAAACACAAGGTAGGCTACTGTAGCCCATTTCCTTCAAGTGTTTAGACACATTTTCAATGAAATAATTAATAATGAATATCAGTGAATTTAACAAATTGCAAAGAAAGACTGCCCCCCATCATGTTTCTCATTATTATCCTAAAAGGGTCCAAAAGAATAAAAGACTATATGTGCATCACATCAAACTGAAAATTCAGCAGTAAATGTCATTAAGGTCTGAAATGAAATCAATTTTGGTTCAATTGTAAGAAATATTACAAGGTCTCACTGACTACCAACTACAATGATATCAGCCAGGGCAGCTATTGTCAGTGACCTCATGCAGCATTCAAATAATGTGCAATGCAGTACGTTATCCACTTAATTAATTGCTTGGGAGAAAAGATATCAGTTTTGAAAAAGTCTGGAAAAAGTCTGGAATTTTTTGATTTGGAAAAAGAGGAAGCACCCTGCAGATGCGGCCCGCGGAGCCTTCCCAAAATAAAATTATTTCTCATTTAGTCATGGTGACTTAGGTTATAGGGTTCCGTTTCATAGGTCCGACATCCCATTAGTCCGAAAATGAGCCATTGAGGAGAGATCCCATTACATCCCATTAGTCCGAAAAAAAGAAGCCCATTGTTCCGACATCCCATTAGTCCGACGATACACATGTAGAGATGCATGGATGACTTGTAAGAAGGCTTATAGTAATTAATGACAAAAATATTTGATGCTACTTGTCAGTGTTGAGCTGTTCTCGCTCCTCTGTGTGTGAGTGAATGCGTGTGGGCATATTGTGCGTGTCTCCTCCTATTCACAGAATTATCTGTTTATTGCCATTCATATTTAGTCATTCAAAAGAACCCCTTGTGCATTTAATTAACACAGCCGAAGATAAAAAGTTGATTGTTACAACAGGCCAGCACATTTCCACCTGTTTTTAGACACACAATTTTGCAAAAAAGACGTCACCTCTTTTCCGCAAATTTTGCGTCTTTCATTACAAGTCATCCATCCATCTCTACTGTGTATGGTCGGACTAATGGGACGTTGGACCAATGGGCCTCTTTTTTTCAGACTAATGCGATGTCGGCCTAATGGGATCTCTATTCAATGGTTCATTTTCGGACTAATGGTATGTTGGACTAATGGTATGTCGGACCAATGGTCCGTCCCTGGTTATACTGTAGGCCTTATTTATCAAATGTGTTGTATGATCATGAAAAGCAAATTCCACCATTTTAAACCTGCATATTATCATGTCCTCTGAAGAAAGTGAGGCTACTGGCTTGAAACTTGCCAATTTATCGACATCAGTTCGTTAACTGTTAACACCAGGCCCGTTAGTCAATGTGGCCCCTTGGCCAAAATAATTGCCCACCCCTGCCTTTTAAGGAAAGACTATGGTTCTATCAATCAAATTGTGGAATGGAGACCTTAAGAAACATCTAGTGATCAATGTAATGGTATCAATGTGTCAAATACTATGCAATAGCAATATAAATGCAATAAACATTTATGCCTTATTATTATAGCCTATTAGCCTGGGAGTTCCCATGCTCCTTTGAGCGCTTATTTCATTTCACTCTGCAAAGCAGTATGATGACCATGTCCAATTTTATCGCCTGCTTTCGGTATCCAATCACAGAACAAAAAGGGATTTGTACAGCCCTCGATTGCATTTTACGTCACGTGGTGGCTCTGGTATTGGCTCCGAGGTATGTACAGACGGTATGATAGACATTCGTAGCGCCCAATAAACGGCTATGGACAATCGTAAGCGATGCTTCCACTACGAGAAATGCAATAGGTAGGTCTCCAGACTAAATATCACTTGTGATTTTTAGTTTGGCATTCGCCAGGCTAATAGCCTATCCTACAGTGATTTGCTGCAGTCCACCTCAGTGGACCCCATCATAGAATTTATTGTTTACCAGCTTTTTTTCTTACCACTACCTCTATGTCAAATTGACTGATTTTGACAAGGAAAAAAATATACATTAATACAACATACTTTATGACCATAGCTTATTCGATACACATAAAAAAATAGTTTCTTAAGAATGTGTTTGGGTCAAATTGAAAGACAACATAATGAAAGAAACAACTCACAAAAAGCGGCAGGAACCCCACACATAGCAAACCAGTCGATGAACACCATAGCAATTTACTGAAAGAAACTTAGTACAACCATATTGAGCAACACCATAACAATCCATTAGAATAATGGATTTGGAGTTTGATAGCAAATTGAATTTTCATTTCAAACTTCCAAGATAAACATGATGTTGGCCGTCCAACAAGATTATTATGCAAAATTTTACTTCCCCTGAATAGATTGCATAGATAAAACTTAAGTCAATTTTGGCTTTAAGTCAGACAGAAAATCACTGGCAGTTCACTTGCATGCTTTTTAAGTGAAAATCTTTTTGAAAAGATTTTTTTTTTAAAACGTGTTCATTTGTTTAAAATCCTATTCATGTAAATCTCATAAGAACAACATCTAATATCCTTTCAGAGGAAAAGACATAACCTGCAGTGTATAACTACAATCAAGCCAGCATGGTAATTTTTGGTTTGTTCATATTACCAGCAAACATGTGAATATTCTTCAGTCCAAACGGGGAGGACCAATAAGAATGCCTCAGACAAGACCAGCAGCAATGAAGACAGATTGAAGCCCAGAGGTACAAAAGAGGACTATGAAAATGTTGTGAAGTCCCAAGAATTGAAGGAAGCTGAGCAGCTATCAGGTGACGACAGTGAGAGTGAAAACTCAGATTACTCCAGTGGTGTTGACAGTGATGCCTCTTCAGTGAATTATACCACAATAGTCTTCCACAAATAGATAAACATGTTGCTTTCTTGACCATTAGGAGGTAAGAAGTGATGTCTACTGTATGTTTCAAGCATAGTTACTATTATGGAAAATATGTATATAGATATATTTTTTATTGAAAATAAATGTTTTATTGTTTTATTTCTTGTCTTCACACTTTTCTTTTCAGAATTCACATTCTGTTATCTTTATAATCCAATAAACAACAGTTTGTTTATTACAATCTGCAATAACATTTGTGCATGCAGTACAATATCACAAGATTAATAATTTAGGCTGTTGCTTTTACTGTTTATATTGTTTTGTTTTTTTTGTTATTTGGACTGTATAAGCCCAACTGTTTGAAAAAGATAAACTAAACCGGTTAAACAAAACCATATCTTTTTAAGGAAATAGACGCAACCTCATTGAATTTCAAAGAGTAAATGATGTCATCATTAATCAACTTTCCTCAATAGTGAGTTTCAACACGACATAACAGAAACTGACAATCTCTTTATATGTGTGTCTGTTTGTTTGCTAAACAGCAATTTTTGTTTGGTTGTCACAACATCAGTTTTGCATGCTTTCTTTTCAGGAAATAAAGCCAATTAGTCCATTTCATTGAATTTCATCACATTCATTGAATTCATTCTCACAACCATTTATATTTCTGTTCATTTGGTGCACTCTCACATGGCCAGCAGACAGTGTCTAAGATTAGGCTACATTTAAACATTATTACTTTAGGAGCATAGGTGTGACAGACACATTTGATTTTCAATATCGTTGCATTGGATGACCACCATTCATCATGAATAACTGAATGTTATATACCAAAAGCTGCTGACATCATTTATAATAGCTATTGTTTATACTGTAACTGTGTATAATCATTTGTGTGCAAATGTACACTCATATCTAGTCCTTCACATAATACCTTTACAAGAAGGTTTCAGAACCTGGAAAAAGATGGCAACCATTATCCTATAAGCCAGGGTTAAGCCGGCCGCACACTGGTTCCGACAGCATTGCGGAGCACTTTCGGATCCGACAATTTCGCCTAGCACCTAGCACAGTAGCCTGTGAAATTAACATTGGATGTCAATGGGCGGCTCCGACAAAATAGACTTGAATCGTAATTCACAACCGACGGCGGAAGACATCGGCGCTGGTGTGCGGGGTTGCATTGAAAACAATGGAATGGAATGTTGAAGACGGAGTGCTCCGCACTGTGTCGGAAGCGGTGTGCGGAGCCCTTTAGGCTTTGGAACCCTGGAACAGAATAAATAAGAGTGGAGTGCTCTTTCAGACAGCTATGGCCTATGCCTGGTAATACACCAACCCCTTGTTCTACACTTTGGTTTCATACAGAAGGTCTGGTCATTTGGGGTTTGAGAAAAGATTGCTTGCTGGAGGTGTTTCAATTACAGTTAAAAAGAAAAAAGAAAAAACTTGACTGGTAGCCTGTAGTATTCTCACACTTCATTCACAGCACCTCCATCAGTTCGCTTATTGGCCAGTAGGAAATGCCTCCTCAGAAAATCAAGATTAATGAGACAAATCCCCGGCCAGGGGTGTCAAACATAAGGCCAGATGCGGACCTTTACATCACTTTATGCGGCCTGCCTAAAAAGCTTGAAAATTGTTGCCGTTTGTTGCCTGTTCGAAAACCGTTCTAATGATGCACTTTCTGCAACACAATCTCGGCAACTCCCTATGAGGTGCATCTTAGACCTTCTTACCAACAGGAAAGGAAAACAAAATTAAGTGCTGGCGCATTAGGACTGTGTTAGTGATGGTCAGAAACATGAGGAAATGTGCATTTTTTTCACCCATGTTTGTTGTCGCGCATGAAAACTTGGCAGGTCGGCCCTCTGAAGAAAATCCCATTGCTCATGTGGCCCTGTCCTAGATGGAGCATTGAAGACAGATTATAATTGAGCAGAGTTGAGGAGGAGGGGAAGGCCAGGCAAGCAATGGTCTTGCTTACCACAGAACTAGCAGTCCTTCAGTGCATGAGATACATGATGCCTCTGCCTGTACAAACAGGAGAGCCCTCTTACATTAAATGAAACTGTACATGTAATTTGGGGCCTTGATTGAGTTCATCGTTTCTCATTGCCATAATGCAAATCTTCAGTCCTCAGTCAGTAGCTTTGCTGAGAGACGAGTGGGAAAATGAATAATGTGTGCCACTGCAGCCTTTAGTCACTTTGAGTCCATAATGCCTGTGACCTCATCACTTGCACCAATGATTGGGGTTGACCATGGTGGTAATGGAGCTGTTGTTGTAGTACTGAGACGCTGGGAGGATCTTTCCAGAGCTTTTGTTGTTGACTGTGGCGGAGTTTGGTCTGTCAGCTTGTGCGTTTTTGGATAGATTTCTGAAGTGGACGGCCAGTCGTCTTTGGCAGCACAATTGCAGGGTGCAGCGTCTGGAAGTGAGAATATTGATAGGATTTAGATTCAGCATTTTTTTTCTTTTTTTCACATTTGATTGAAGAGAATTAAATTAACAAATCAAAAGAAACTTTACTTTCTACAGTGTCCAATAAGTTAATTCTCCCCTTCGACACATTACAAGAACCACTGTAAACATCTTAAGCCTGATTTATACTCAAGAAACATAGTTGTACCAACGTAGTTGTAGGATAGGTGAACATTTTAGACTACGACGTTGCTCAAAGAGTGTTGTAAAGCAATTCACCGCGATGACAATAGGCCGTGTGGCATATCTGTGGGTAGTCTACCCACATACCATTACAATGTTTAAAAAATGATTAGTTATTTAAGAATTTCTACAAGCCAAGTTATTACTGTTAGCGCATGAACTTCTTTCTACAAAGTTATGCTTGCTATTGAAGGCCCGATTCTAAAGCTTTATTGAAATATTGGCACTTTTTGGGGGATTTGAGGGAAATCCTTCCACCCTATCCAAAACAAGGTCTTTGATCATTTCCAAAGCTTGCACTATGAATTAGCATGTTGCTAACTACACCTTCGGTGAGTAGACAGTAGTCAAAACAAAACCACCTGGTGAGCCGCACGGTCTCCGCGGCTTTGACGGGTAGTTAGAAAATTTGGGAGGTGTCTGTCATGCGTCCAAGGGCTCTAGATTTACGTCTCCAACTACGTCAGGAGTATAAATTGAGTATAAATTAAGCATTAATGGTTTTACACACATAATAGCATTTCATGCTCTCTCCTCCTAAATCGTAAGAAAGTGAGCGGTGGTTTTGTATCCAGTGGCAACAGAGTGAGTTATTTAGCGTACCTTGGTAATGAGTAGCATGAGGCTCAGGAACATCCACTGCATACTCCTCTTCGCAGGTCCAGTCTATCTGCTCTCTGCTGTTGGTCATCAGGCTCATGTACGTAGACAGAACATCATGGGCTTTCTGGAGAGCTACCTGAGGTGACGTGTTGTACTCTTTCATGAACTTCTCTGGATTGTCCTGGTGAGAGTTGGGAAACTAGAATGAGTGTCTTGCTCATAATCTGGTTGACATAATTTAATATAACAACAGAACATGAAGTAGCCTATCAACGATAGAAACTTTTTCTGTAGTGATGGCATAATGGTTGTTTATGGTCCTGCAGTAATCCAAGGACCTGTGGTAGTTACTGACAAATCCCACCTATCGAGCCAATCATCCTTTTGGATAACATCTTTGTCTAGAGATCCTGCCCGATAGCATCTCACTTCCTGCTTGTCACAATTAGCAACCGCCCCTTCATGACCTAATCAGAGTCTTCAACTCCATTTTAAACTCTTGAAGCATGTCCAACCACATAGATTACTATATATATATGTAGGCTGTATATACACAAATGTGTTTGAATTAATATTGACAACATATTACAGTGATCTTTAAAGGTGACATAGATTGGATTAATGGAGTATTGTACCTTGTTCTCTGATGTTAAAATACGACATATTCAATTGTATATGGTCAAAAAGAAGATCAAGTGATATTCTACAAGCCTAGTTAACATCTCATATTTAAGATGTGTATTGAAATGTTTTTTTTGCCCCACCTTAACGCGCCACCTTAATTGAACTGCAATGGCTTTGTGCTATTTGACATCATTTGTAGGCTTTGTTCTAATTTGCCCATGATTTAGTGGCTATTTCTAAATGTAGGATTTCCATATGAAAGAGGGCAGAACCATGCCTCATGTTCATGATAGCTCTTTGACCATGCACAACCTCTCTTAATTCATCAAAGCCAATGTAAAAGTGGTTTTCCATTCTATGTCTCCTTTAAATAATCTGTAAAGTGAACAACAATCTATTTCGGTGTAGGCATTTTTTTTGTTTTAAATTGTGATATGGGATTAGCTTGACAAGTCACACTTTAGGCTAACATAAAATGTATAGTCTGACCATGATCAATAGACCCTTGGGGCGGAAACTGCCTCTACGAGGGTTAAAACCAATCAAGAGTAACAAACAAGGCGATTCAAACAACGCTAAGCCTTCCCAACGACTCCCTGTCCAGCATTGTGATTGGCTAAACACTACTAATGTCTGAGCAAAACCTATGGCTCATAGCTAGACGTACCTGCTGAGGAAATCCATTTGCTACCACTAGGGTACATCTAGAGTTCTAGGCTAATATGGGGTATGGCATTGAACATGTGAATGCTTGCATATTTAACTGGAGTGGAATGGAATAAACTTTATCAAGACACAGGGTGACAGGCTGTCCTCTAAGAATTTCCATGACCTCTGTGTTTATGGGTCACATTTTATTCGTTTTGATCTTTAACACACTTATCAGTCCTGTGATGTCCACAAAGAAAGGCCTTAGAAACAGTCTGCCCCCTCCCCCAACACACACACACACACACACACACACACACACACACACACACACACACACCCCTTCACGATAAGAGATTTCACTTCTCTTATGGCAAACACTAGCCTGGCCATTGCCTTCCTATGTATTTCCACTCCAACACCATCAGACTTTGCCTAGGTTTCCTGCTATTGACCTCATTTGCATCGGTTGTGTCGAGCCCGAGCTGACCAGTGATTCTCGCAGCGCGATAGGCTATTAGTCAAGGTCTGATCCGGTCATTTTGAATTTAAACATCTTCAGCAAGCTATCATTTCTCAATGGGCTTATTGAACATTCTGAGATTCTAAAACCATTCCATGGTAGTAAACTGAACATTTTATCATTGAAATGCATTGAATTTATCTCTTTCTGACTTTTCTGACTTTCTGAAAAAAATGGGTAATAACATTTAAAACATGTCTAGATTCACTTTCTTTCAAATAATGCACATCTGAAGCCCACAAATTGGGAAATCCCGAATAGATAAAAGTGGTTTTACATTTCTGTGCAAGCATATTCTAAAAGCTTCTGTCTATTCGGGACTTCCCAATTTGTGGGCTTCCCATGTTCAATGATAGAATGTTCAGTTTACTACCATGGAATGTCGGAATGTTCAGGTGTGAAATAAGCCCATAGCTAGGCAGGCTAGTGTCACATTATTAGCATTAGATCCACAAAATTGAATTCAAATCAGTTGCTTTTCAGGAATCAGCCATCCAAAGTTTTTTTGTAACAAGGCGGTTATCTTACAAACTGCTTTTGCACACAATAGGGTAGCACTAGGATACCAAGTCAGAGGAACGAACAAGATGTAAATGTGAATTCAAAAGACTGTCTGTTTTTGGCTAAACCCGCCTAATGACTCTCTAAATACTCAGAGTGCTCTTGGCTCTCTCGCCCTCACTCTTCCACCTCATTTAATATGAAACATATGACTGGTCTAATTCTTTTGATTCTTCTGCCCACATGCTACAGTTATCTCTGTTAAGTATCATGTCTGCTATCCACTTCCTGTTTCCCTTTCATCAACCACTCCTGAGTCGACTACGATCAATTTCACAGGAAGTCCATACCAGGACTGACTCTCCTTCCTAGAGAGCGTGCACTGGACCCTTTCTTGATGGCACTTGTCAAAATGAATTCCAACAAGCCTCCGACAGTCAAAAGTAAAGTAATAATGAACATAGACAGCTCTTTCTATGGCAGAGCAACGAAGAAACGATTCAAACAACACTAGGCCCGCCCAACAACCCAACTTGCACATAGCGTGAGTGTTGTGATTAGTCCCAAAGTCAATGTCAGTTAGGGTTGAATAAAACAGTTTCCTAATGGCTGATGGCTAGACTGTACTCATGGAGCAAAACAATTTGCTACCACTAGGGTCCATCTAGATTTCTAGGCAAGGTTTGAATCCTGGCTGCCACCATTCTGGACTAGTTGACAAATGTAAGTTGCTTTGGAGAGAAGCAACTGCTAAATGTATAAATGCAACTATTCAAAACTGTTTTGAATTTTTGATTTTCTGTGCTATAGCCTAGCATGGTGTATCGTGATGCTCTAACGGCTAACACTGAACATGTCATCATATTACTATTGCACATCCACTTATGTCAGTATTGTAACTGTAATATGGATACTTCATAACCCTTTGTAAATGTGTCTTATAGATAAAGACTTTATTAAAGTGGAAATCCATTGTATATCAATAGCCCTGTTGTTCAAGTTCACCAAGTGCTGTAGAAAGGGAAAATAACGAGAAAATTTGATACAACATAAGCCAAGTTTACAAGGATTGAACTGTCCACTAACACTAAGTGAATAAGGCAGGGCTGGCCAACCAGTCGGAGACCAAGAGCCGCATATCTGATTATGTCACAGCAAAGAGCCACATCGGCACACGGGCACATGAACCTGTTACTACTACTACTACTACATTACCCATCCTTCTGACACACACACACACACACACACACACACACCAGTGAGATGAATTGTAAAAGTCACACACCAACATGATCACAGAAATGTACCCCTAAAATAGTAAGCCCTCAGGCCAGCAACATCATACACATGGGCTCACACCCCCAACCATCTCTTCCTCACACACACACACACACACACACACACACACACACACACACACACACAACAAAACAAATCACTGTGTTAAATGTAAGGGAAGTGAACACGCACATAAACATACACACACAAACACAACTTGGACATGATTGTAAGCCGCATGCGGCTCCTGAGCCACAGGTTGGCCACCCCTGGAATAAGGCATAATAACTTAATTTCAGTTTCATTTTGTTATGCCCTATTTAGTCCACATTAGTATCTAGTTATTAGTATCCGCATTAGTATCTAGTTTGTTATTCGGGCATGTAGCATCAAATTTTCTCATTCTTTTTCTTGCAGACAGTATTCGGGTACCTTGAGCAACAGGGCTATTGACTAATTCACACCGGATTTGTCCTTTAAGTCAAGTATTACCTTGTGGATAGAATTTGGAATATTTATCAGGCCGAGGCTTAATATGGCCCTGTAGGCCTACATTTCTGGATTAGTTACACAGCAGACTTCTTCTTTGATTGAGGCCACTCTTGCTCTTGTACTGTCGCCACTCAAGACAAATTCAATTACAGCCTGAGACGGCATTACACAGCACAACACACAGATAAACAACAACAGGCAACTTACCTCCTCCTCCTCATTGATTTCGGGAATGCATTTGTGAGAGTAGATATTATAAATGACATTTTCCAAGGCTGTGACATAGCAGTTGTTGTCCGACGTTGGGACATATTGAAAATGAGTCTTAAGTAAATCCAGAATATGAGGAACTGCGGCTTTGATGTAGCAAATATCACTCTGTAACACAACACAGGAAACAGAAAGCTTGTTTAGAAATACATTTGAAGATATAGGCTTTCTTTAGTGTTTTAGATAAGAACTCTTCATTTGAAGATACATTTCACCTGTTTTCAATCAACACGTTATTTCCAGAATAGTCTTTTTGGAGAGTTGTATTCCTGTGTCACTATGAAATGTGAGTATATCTACTGATGTTTATATAACTGATATCTTTGCCGAATTTAGAATTTGTATAGTTTGTACAAGTTCTATGGAATGTAATGTGTTATTATAAGAGTCTGGAGTCTGGGGAGTGTTTGAAGTGCTAATGCATTTAAATTGCTCAGGTATTAATTGATTATTGTATGTAGCCTATATAACTTAAAGGGCAACTTCTGTCAATTTCAACAAGAGCTCTATTGCCAAGCTACTTGAGACAAGCCAAGCCACTCGAGAGTAAAGACGCAAGACATTTTGGTCAACCATATAGGTTTCCTTGAACAGATAATAAGCACAAACAACTAACCAATGGGGACAGAATTTTGAACTGTATTTTTAAACATCTTAACATGCTCTAAATATCACCACATAAATTATGAAAGGTTGGAAATGAGTGAAAAGGCTTGCTGGACAAACATAAAGTTGACCTTATTGTGACCTTCATCATTTGTAAAGGAAGCAAAACATGTCTCCAGCTGGCTGGTTGTTTATTTCTCCTTGACAACACTGGTTTTCTCCCTGGCGGTAATTTATGTGTTCTGGCCGATTCAGGGCTAGACTGGCATTTCTCTGGATTCCTACTCATTTTGGCCTGCTAGTAGTGATACACTCTTCCAGCCAAATTGGTGCTAGCTCGCTGAGTTATTGCTGCTGAAGCAAGCCTGCCCAGGCAGCTGATAAGAGAAGTGATGTGGGCAATTTACTGATGAAAAGGCCACTGAAGAGGCTACACACGTCTTTATTTACTCATAAGACACAGCCAGGAGTCGTTGTTCCCCTGTAAATGATATTGTTTGCTGCACAAATCTCCATAAATAAAGATGTCAATCAGCCCTTATCCCTGTTGTTTGAGGCTGCCAAGTGCTGTCGGTAGGTGACCGCACAAACACAAACTACAGACAGCCCCTGGCTATCTGAAACAACAGGGTTACAGCTTGATTCACTCCAGATATCCCTTTCACAAGTTTAATTCCATGCATGTCACATCAGCATTCAGCAACATCAGTAGTGGAGGGAAGGGTCCCCACACACATTCTCAAACTTAATTGAGATTTTAAAGTGGTCTGAGGCTGGCTAGGCAACCAAAAAGAATGTAAAGAAAATAAAACTTACCATAAATCCACGCTCTATGAACGTATATTTAATGGAACAGCCATTTGAGAGCTGGTTTTGAATCTGTAAAGAGAGAGTTAAAACAACACTTAGATAGATCAATAGACAGACAGATGTGTATGATGGTGGCTATGGTCATTTAGCGTCTGTCTAAAATTATATGTGTAAGGGTCATTATCGTAGTATATCTCCCGACAAAGTGATCCAAGCAGCCCAACGTGTAGCGGACGGCTGTGTCATCAGCCCAACTAAGGGTCAACTAACCAAACATCTTCCAAAGCTGAGAGCATCAGATAGGTGAGAAGATAACTTTTGTATGTAGGCCTAACCTGCGCCTGCACCCTCAGATCAGCTGACCCATTAGTCTGACCTATCAGTGGCCATCAGTTGATTCACGTGACTCAACCAGGTTGGAACTTGACCAAAGCAGGTACAACTTAGCCCAGAACTCTAAACATACTCTAGCGGTAGCAAATTGAATTTGCTCAGCAAGTACGTCTAGCTATGAGCCGGTTGTACTCAGACATCGGTGGTGTCTATCCAATCACAACGCTGTTAAGTTGTAGTCAGACATTGTGGTGCTTAACCAATCACAACATTCTATCTGGACAGGGAGTTACCCTAGCCATCGTACCCGAGGGTCTATCAGACTACATACTTATCCCATTTCTTAAAACTTCCACTTGTTTTTTAAGTGCCCTTAACAGTAACGTCCCCTCATCAAGTGAAGTGGAATATTTCCCTAATAAATCAGCCAAAGTCCTTCTAAGGCCTATATAAGTGTCTCTGACATAGCATACGTGCTCACTGCTTATTCACATAAGTCACATGCTGCTGGCAACTTTACTGCTACGCTGGAGCTCCACAAGTCTCTCTATAAGCCCCAGATAATTGTGTTCAAGTGATCACCACAATACACATTCAAAACACTGATAAAACAACCTGGAAATTTTTAACGTTAGATGGGCACAAACTCCCTTGAAGCACTTGACTGATAGTGGCTAGCTAGCTGCTAGGCGGCTACATCGTAAAACATTTTCTGACAGTGTTCTAAATGCAGCGGTCCTTTGTGTATTAAACATACTTGAACTTGAACTTGAACTTGAATAACCAAGCCGGTTTTAGCCAAGGAGATACAATATACAGCAATGATGCTGTGCATTGGAAATTCTTCATAACTGAAAATCCTAATTGAATTTATAGAACATTTCTGATTTGAAACAGTAGTCAGTAATGAGTATGTCCTTTCATTCAGTTCATTTGATTTATTTGTGCGGATGAAAAGAGGAGTTTAGTGCACTGAATGGATTTACCAGTTTTCGGAGAGTCAGAAGGTGATCCCGTGTAACAGAATGCTTGCATGAACCCGGTGGAGGTGCCCTGACCACATGAAAGCAGAGGATGAGGAAGAAACTCAGACGCCTTGCCTGTGAATGATCCAAGACAACAATAATAAATATCAATTTACATATTTTATTTAGAGTTGCAGTTTGTTTGCTTTGTATATATTTTTGGTGAAGTATATTGAGACACTGCTCCTTGTTGACCACACTAAACGATTGATTGATTGATTGATTGATTGATTAATTTATTGATTAATTGATTGATTGATTTTGTATCATTGGCCTTAAAATCAGACAGGGGGCCTACTTAAAGGAGACATAGAATGGAAAATCACTTTTACTTTGGCTTTGATGAATTAAGAGAGTTTTTACATGGTCAAAGAGCTATCATGAACATTAGGCATGGTTCTGCCCTCTTTTATTTGGAAATCTTAAATTGAGAAATAGCCACTAAAACATGGGAGAATTAGAACAAAGCCTACAAGTGATGTCAAATAGCACAAAGCCATTGCAGTTCAACTGAGGTTGCCAAAGCGGGCCATTGTTTAGGCAAAAAAACAAACAAAAAAATCAATACACATCTGAAATATGAGGTGTTAATTAGGCTTGTAAAGTATCACTTGGTCTTATTTTTGACAAAGTCCCCTTTAATGTCAAGAACAATATCTTCGGTTATAGTTTTCTTAATGCCCTGAAGTGACCTTTACTCCAGCTGTATAAGATAAGAAAAGTTAGAAAATGCATCTTAAAGGAGATATTGGGTGTGATTCAGTCAGAAACCATATTGTTCCAGGAAGCCTACCTGAATGCTGTCTTGAAGCAAAAGAATGAGAAGATTTGATGCTACATAAACTGAATAGTGATTACTAATTCTGACTGAATGGGGCATCATAAAACAAAACTGAAACTAAGTTGTTATACCCCATTAGTGTTTGTTCTCGGTTCACTGCTTGGCCTATGTTGTATCAAATGTTCTTATTATTTTTCCTATACAGCACTTGGTGAGCTTGAACAACAGGGCTATAGATTGATTTTAACTGGATTTCTCCTTTAAAGGATTTTGACCAGAGCACCACAGAAATATACACAGTCTTGGCCCAGATACGACTGTTGGCTGGGAAATCGGAGATTGGAGTCTCAGAATTTTGGCTTTGGCTGATATTTACACACCCCTATCTGTAGCAACATGAACACTGTAGGCACACCTGAGCCAACAACTAGTTGAATCTTGCCAAATCCTGCAATCCTTCTGCCCAAAACAGAATCAGCCGTCTCTACCAGAGCTATGTCAACTTCAAATAGTTAATGTGTTTTTTTTGTTGTTGTTAGAATAGAATAGAAAAGAATAGAATAGCAAATGCAAAGAGAGCTTAGTATGCCCCCTTCCCTTGTAATATCAGATACCAGGCTTATCAATATAAAGCTAAACACAAATGCCTGACCATTTATTTTTTTACATTTTATTTTTACCTAATGAGTACCTATAAGGATAGATTGTGGCGACATATTTTATCATGAGCTATTAAAGATCAATATAGATATGTTTACTGGGAAACATGTGATTTTCAGCTTTAACCAAATTATTTCATTAACTTTAACATGATTATGCAATCAGCTCCGAATAATCTTAAATCGTGCTTGTTATCCTCCCAAAAATGAAAGCCAAGTCGACTGATAATAGGAGTGGTATACGTTCATTTAAGGTGCGCTCAGGATAAAGCTTTGTCTGTAGCAGTGGATATCCCTCCACTGATAACTCTTCTAATGATGACATTGACATTAATTACAACCAGCCATGTAGTTGAGCGTTGGACATGGCAGTACGGAGTGAGAGTTATTATTTATTTATTTTTATATATTTTATACAGTATACTATGAGGATCCCCCTTCTGAGAAATGGCATTGAGAGGTTGCTTTGAGCATGAGTAAAACTAAGTAGGAAGACAGTGGGTCTGCATTGAGGGAGGAGTTTATTAACTGAGTTTAACAAGTTGATTCTGTTCCCTGCCAGCCATTAATGTCAGACTGATTAAATCACTTTGAGTGCTATTTGAATTCATGCTCATTAGCTACAAGTCCTAATGAAACTCAAGTCCGTCTGACTGTCTCTACTTAACAGGGATGTGACATTTCTGGCTGCCACTCAGCTGAGCTCCATTTGAGCAAACTAGCGGAGCCAATTTGTCTGTCCAAATCCTGGTTGATTTTTAATGTTAACAGTCTTTAAACATTGTAGAATTAACAAAAGACAAAGAACAGAACAGAAAAGAACAATGAATTCCACTTTAAACGGACAAAACGAGTGTAAAACGAGTGAACTGCTTGCATGAAAGGCCACAAAACCTTTCAAACATTTTCCAGAGTCGTAACCATTTCTTTGCAATGTCATGCTGTAACTAGGTCTTCTTTTTTGGGAGTGCTTTCCTCCCCCGCCTCCCATTCAGGACTTCACAGTGTATATCCTGGATTTATGAGTCTTTGAGCTCTAATAGCTCATAATGTCGGCTACTTAAAGCCAGTAGGTGAATGCTGAGTCTGTCGTTCACATGGGAAAGTTTTGTCTAGTGGTTCCGAACTCAAATGTTTGGCTGTGATTTGTATTGAGCTCTGTTGCGCTCAACTGTGTTTTCTTTTGCCCTCAACGGCACTGTCCAGGCAGCACTGCTTGCAAGGCACTATCCGAACCCCTTAACTCTCATCCTAACCCTAGATTTTGGGGTGTAGTACCTAGAAGGCAGCGCTGCCTGGAAGGCACAGTTGGGGGCAACAAAGACCAAAGCCCCTCTGTAGCACTGTCAGTCAGTGCGTCTGCTGTTGAACTGTCAAACCTCAGTGGCCAGAGATCAGTTAGACCCTCATCTCTTGAGGTTATCAGCTCCTGTCATTGCTGAAACTCTAACACATATTTTGAATGTGTCACTTTTCTCTGGTTCTATCCCTGGGGTATGGAATCAGCATTAGTCACCCCTCTACAAGGAGGAGATGTTAAACATGTGGCTATACTGTATGTATGGACAGCACAGGGGTACAGAATATGAGCCAGTGGTGAATTAGTCGGATGATGCTCAAATATTATACAGTATGTTGTATACATTTATCTCTCTGTGAGGTGTTGGACTGATTGTGACACATCAAATAGTTCTTTTCCAAAATGTTATAAATACTCTTACTTTACTTATTTTCTTTTTTTATATATATAAATTTGATATTCAGGTAGGCCTATAACAATGGGCCAGTTTAAAGTGACTTTATCTGATTTGTCCTTACCCAATTTAAACAGCAAAGCTGTCATTTTACTGAGAGGCACATTAAAGATTAATATTTGAATACTTTTAAAAATGGATGTACTGTATCATTTAGGAAAAGAGCTCTTCATCGTATGGACAATATCCATCTAGGCTATCAATGCATCCATCTAGTAAAAATAAAATGTCAGAAGGGCGAGAGATACCAAGAGTACAGTGAGATTTTGGTAAGATTTCATCAATGTCTAAATTTGAACTCCTCAGAATATTAAATTGTCATGTTAATTCAATTTAAGATCAACTTCCATCACACAACAGGCACAATCAAGAATCTTGTAGGCCTTAGGAATTATTTCTCTGAGCAAAAAAAAAAAAAAACAATCTTAAGAATCCTGTTCCTCTGTGCTGTATTTTCCCTGTATCATCCCTGAAACAGGTATATTTGACAAAAACACATTTACTCAGTTTAAATTAAAAAAAAGCCTAAACAATCCACACAATTAATTAATATAACAAATCTAGAGAATTCTCATAACTGTAGAGGAAAGACAAACACATACCTTTTCTCTGTGGCCTGGTTTGAGTGTGTTCATCTGGATAATCTATGCAAACAAAAAATGACAAATCCCTTTTTTAAATGCATTGGAAAATACGTTCCTTGTATTTGGCGCCGTCAGCTTCAGATTGGGGAAATCCAAGGCAATACAACTCTACTCCAAAGGACTGCCTGCAATTTGCAACCATCAAATCGGCGGTGATGGTGATTCGTCGTGTCTGTGTGTCGTACTGTAGTAGTCGGTCTACAGCAGACCGTCGGTATTGAGTGTCTCTTTAAAGACCTCCTTCTTCTGTGGCTGAGCAGGAAATGAGTGAGTCAACCTTTCAAAGATGCAGAACTTCCATTCAGCACTCATGCTGACACACTGAGGGATCTAAGAGGTTTTTGCCTCTCTTATCTTATCACATTCATCTGCAATGCATCTGATCCACAACATCATAACAGTCTGCCTCAGATATTACACATTTGTTAATGGTAGCCTAAGCCTAATTATGCAGTGGCATGCAACATTACTATCTTCTGCTAACTGTTTTTTTTTTTTTTTCCTTTTCTTTCTTTTTTTGCTGGAGGTAAAAGTGCAACTGTCAGACTCCGATAACGTCTGAATGAATTGGAAACTAAATTGTTTAACTCAATGGGAGGGTGGAATATTTATGCGTTCCCGAAATAGCGGAATTTCCCTTTAAAACATGCTGGTATGCAACGACTATAAAATGTTAGCACAAAGGCAGGTGATGAATCGACTCTGTTCATGCACGTCTCACGGAGTGTATTAATTCTGTTTTCTGCTCTTATCTTGGAGCGTCAGCACCAGGGGAGAGGAGAGCCTGGCACAGACATGCCCAGTTGCTCATGCTTTGGGTGTGCACCACTGGGCTTACCAGTAACTGTACACAAAACGCACTGCCTCC
The DNA here is from genome assembly GCA_027497455.2 of Sardinella longiceps. Taxonomy (NCBI): domain Eukaryota; kingdom Metazoa; phylum Chordata; class Actinopteri; order Clupeiformes; family Clupeidae; genus Sardinella; species Sardinella longiceps. Next base: position 3,994,625 of record JAODXP020000013.1, on the reverse strand, counting down.
ACACACAGGCTGCCACCCCTTTCCCAAAAGCAAAGTTGCCAACCAGTCAGCAACTAACTTAGTTAGTTGGCAGTGGGACATTGGATTGCAACCGACATACAGTAGTTGCTAACTTAGTATAAACATCTACCTAGCTCTTATTAATAACCAAGTTGGTTCTCGGAATCGCCATTTGAAAGAAAATGCAAAATGAAAAACATAAAAAATCCATGAACATAAAAATGGCTGATGGCTATAATACTGAAGACTGCATGTTGCGTTCACTTGATGTCGAAAAACAATCAAATTGCCCCTTTCACTTCAGCAAGAGACATGAAGAAACATGCCTGTGGAGGGGGAATCAGCCTTCAGTGTTTCAGCCTTTTATTTTCAATTATACTTAATGGTTATGAATGCTATTAAGCTATTAAACCCTATGAAACGTGTAACAATAATGTATTGCCCTCTCTATTTAAAGCCCTCCATTTCCACCGCTAGTTTACCTTCAGAGCATTTTTTAAATTTTAGTTTTATTTCACTAGCTCGCTCCATATTTTTCCTGAAAAAATCAGAGAACCAACTAATTTAATTGGTGTGTCCTAAACTAGGATATCTTTATTATTTTAAAATAAAAAAACAATATTAACTTTAAAAATCAGAAGAAGTGCATAGACTACACACTATACATCTCTCAAGTTAACAATATCCATCATTCAGAGAAAAATATTTCTTTGTGGTCTTGACTAAAAATCGGTAAAGTTATTTATATCTAGCCTGGTGACGCCATCCTACGCATCCTTTCATCCTTCCGCCCAAAGATTTTGGCTCGTACAGTAGTCTGGCCCAAGCTGCCTAGTTCGGTTCGCGTACAGTTTAGCCAATCAGCAAACAGTTTAGAGCGATGTCTCAGAACTTGCATTGTAGTTCAGCAGCTTGTTGTCCAACAGCGGAACACGTTTGTTATTCTCACCCCTACTTTCGAATTAACTTTACAAAATTGCTACATGACATTAACATCCATGATCTACAGCACTCATTGCCACTATGTCAAAATAGATCGGAATCAGCCAGCGATTTGTTACTACTGAACACAGAGGTTGGAAGCATGAGAGCCAGGTGAGAGCAGTGCACAAAATAGGTCATTTCCAAATGGAAACATATTCCGATTGCATTGTACCAGACTGTATGACGGATTCAACAGTTGGCTTAAAGGCCAGGTTAATTTATATCATTTTGGGGGCCCCCATTGATCTTAGGGACCTCCTTCAGCTTGGAGCTCCAGGCAATTGCCTGGATTGGCTGTCCTGTTGCAACGGCACTGCATGTGGGTAAGCAGAGTGGTTTACTGTGTAAGCTGACAGGTGCTTTCAACAACAACGCTTTGCTGGCTCAATAATATTTTTGGCCCACAGCGGTGCCAGTTCCAGGCAGCAAAAAGGACATACCTAAAAAATTCAAGGCAAGACGTCAACACTGAGGTTCGTGGCCTGGCAGACATTTTTAAAGTGGTTAGTTTGGCGTACTTCCAACCATAGTTTATGAAACTTACAGAGTCAGTCATGTGCCAAAGTCAAAGCAAACTTAATTGTTAATCAAATTTTGCAACCGTAGGCTACATTGCAAGAAGACTGAAATTGTGTTTCTCCGAACTCCAAATGTGCAATAGCAAAGTTAAAAAAAATTGACATAGAACTAAGATATATAACTGTGTTTAAGACATCACCACTCACAAGGACATAAAGTGCAATTACATATCAGGATATCAGGCATGATAAGAGATATCAGTAACAGTAGACAGTAGTCAGTATCAGTAACATAATAACAGGCAATAAAACAGACACTGAGCATACATTGGCATACATCTGGACTGTCAGTGTTACAGAAAGTCCCTTGAGGCATGTTGCTGGAGTGTAATAGTACAATAGTTACAACAACGTGCAATGAGGCAAAAGTGCATGGTGCAAAGTAGAAGCATGGAGATGAAAGTTTGTAAACTTTTATGCAAGGGAGTGTGAATAGAGTTGTGAATGTGAGTAGCAAATGATCAATTCCTCTGAACCTGTACATCCCTACATCACGGCAACTACGGCTCTAGCTCTTCTGCTCTTACAGTCATGAAATGGGTGCTAAATTAGCATTGCAACATGTTTTGGGACCATCCTGCGGAGGATGCACAATACATTCAAATGAGGGGCTGGGGACCTGCCCTCCGGAAATTTTCCATTCCGTTGATGTGATTTCCTGCAATCTGGTGGATTTTGGGGTGGCTTGCTGGTGATATGCATTACCTAAATTACATGTGATTGAGATTCATAATTTCTGTGTAGGCTACTGTTTTGCTAGGCCTTCACAAGTAAATCAGTAAAGCTGAGCACTCAGCTTGTGATCAACAAATAAGGGTGCTTAAACAATAGGCTACAGTATTGAAAATGCTCTCATAATTAGAATAGTGTATTAAAATATGTTCCTGTTTGTGCCAGGCCCCTAGAATTATCCTGACATCCCTCTACTGAGCAAGGTCTGTAGGTCCTGACATGGTCTAATTTGTTGGATAATTGGCTGTAATTTGTTGCATTAGGCTACATACAGTAATTGTAGTCCATCTTAAATTTATCAGGATGTAGTATATTCTCTGGTGCTATTTCGTTAGGCAATGTAATGAGCTGCCCTTGGACGGAGGAGAACATTTGGAAAGATCCTCCAAGCTGGCTAAATTACAGGAATTTCAAACAGATTGTTTTATGGCGATTGAAATATGACCAGCTACTGTAGGCAGGGTTGATAATTTTTCAGAATACTGCACACACCAGCCAAGTGTCAACTTGATGAGCTTTTGTTAAATCACCGAGTCCCATAATTCAACACAGTTAAATAAGGTTAGAAGACATCTTGATCACAAGTTACAACTTTGCTAAAATGTGATTGTCAGCCTCTCTGAAAAATTGTAACCTTGGACTAGAGTTCATTTAAGTTTCACATCAATGTACAAATATGCTTGCCTGGTAGTTCCCATGCTCCTTTGCACGCTTATTTCATTTCACTCTGCAAAGCAGCATGGTGACCATGGCCAATTTTCTTGCCTGCTGTCGGTATGCAATCACAGAACAACAAGGGACTAGCACGGCCCTCGATTGCATTTTACGTCACGTGGTGGCTCTGGTATTAGCTCTGAGCTATGTACAAATGCTATGATAGACATTCGTAGCGCCCAATAAACGGCTCTGGATAATTGTAAACTACGCTTCCGCTATGAGAAAAGCAATAGGTGGGTCTCCAGACTAAATATCACTTGATTTTTGTTTGGCGTTCGCCAGGGTACAAGTATATGGCCTTAGAATTAGCCTGGGGCTCCATTTCATTTCACTCTGCAAAGCAGGGTAACGCTTTAATTTACAGCCCGTGAAGTACTAGGTAAGTATTAGTAAGTATTAGGTAAGAATGGTGTAACAAAAAAGTATCAAGGGATAAATACTGAGTACTTTCAGCGTAGGTTTGCTGGAATAACACACGTTCACGCTTTACTTTACAGCCCGTGAAGTGCTGGGTAAGTACAGGTAAGAGTAATGTAACAAAATAGAACTTTATGTGTAATATTGCCATAATTACAAAATAAGAGGTAGCCTAGATGCATAGTATAGCCTACAGGAAAGGCATGTGTGGATTCACTTCATTTTACAGCCCCCACATCCAATATTAGGGTGTAGTTAAAAGTAGTTTTGGAGTATTTAGATAATTCCACTGTACTTGTTCTTTACTTTTCAATAGGGTAGCCTACCTAAGTGGTGTAGCATCAGTGTGCGCGTCCTATATGCAGAAGGTTTGTGAGGGCCGAGAGCGGTATTGCAGACAGATAAAGATTATCTCGCAACGGCAGCAACTATGTTGTTTGATCGCTAAGTTGTTTGTTCAGCGTTAAACTAATGATGTGTTATTCCAGCAAATTTACACTGTAAGTACTCAGTAATTTATCCCTTGATACTTTTTTGTTAAACCATTCTTACCTAATACTTACCTAGTACTTCACGGGCTGTAAATTAAAGCGTTACCCAAAGCAGCATGGTGACCAAGGCCGATTTTCTCGCCTGCTTTAGGTATCCAATCACAGAACAAAAAGGGACTACCGCGACGCTCGATCGGATTTTACGTCATCTCCATCTTGTTCTCTTATGACCTATCATTGTTTCTCTCTATGCCTACATGTATAAGCCCGTCCTCCGATTTGGTGCCATGCCCTTGTGTCAGCAGTGACTGCCCTTTTGACAGCCTATCCAATTTCTATTGGGTAGGCCTTTTTTTTTTTTTAACAGTGACGGTTGAACAGATGTGAAATGACGAGTAGGACATTGACCAATCACAATCTAACAGTATAATAAGATTAAAAGAAAAATTCAAACAGTCTATTTTTATGATCTCAGCTTGTATACACACTGCACTGTATTTCTCTTTGATGACTGTTGGCATGTGATGAATTGTCTCATGATACTGAGGGAAGCATACAATTCTCTTCTTGAAGTGTAACAAAAGGGGATTGTGGAAGTGTGTGTGTGTGTGTGTGTGTGTGTGTGTGTGTGTGTGTGTGTGTGTGTGCTTGTCCATCCCCCTCCACCTTGAGGCATACTAGACCAGAGGTTCTCTGTGTGTACTGACTGGTGCCTGTGAAATAGATGCCAGTAAATTCTCAGACTGAATCAGCGGGAGTCAGATGGTGAGACGGCCTGTTTGCAGAGCAGTAAAAAACAATCTTTTGTTGAGCCAATTGTCATGGCTGTAAACAGAGCAAAACAAATAGCCTGACATTAAAACTTTACTGAGACATCATCTTTGAGACTTTGTCTGCCATGTTGGGGTGTGTGTGTTTTACAGCCCATAGATATTAAGACCAAGAACACACACTTGGCCTCTCTACAAAAAGCCATAATTAATCAGTAGTGCATTTTTTATTAACCATCACTGGCTAACAACGACTGTAATCTCCTTAGAACATTTGCTTGCAAATGTTGGGTGGGTCTATAAAAGGGTGGGTCTACAAAAGCTAGTTCCAATGCTAAATCTCAAACATGCTTGGAAAATACTGTGGAAAGAACAACTCAAGATCAGTCGCTCCAGCCAGGCTACATACTTGTCTGTATCATGCCAATGAAGTGCCTTTAAGGTAAAAAAAAAAATAAAATGAAAGGAATTCTTCTTCTTGCCTAGCCAAGACTACTTATATGAAAGGTGGGCACAGGTATTTTTTCTGTATGGTACAGTAGGCTTATCCATTCACAAACCTGCAGGCATCTGTTTCCCAAAAGCATAGTTGCTTAGCAGTTAGCATCTTAGTTAGTTGGCAATGGGGAATTGCATTGCAACCAACAAAGTCGCTAACTTAGTTAGCTCCACATCAGAGATATCTGGTGCCATGCCAAGAGTATTGAGTGAGAAATTGTGATGGAACAATGTTGGTGGAACTACAAAAACACCTCATTATGGGTAACTCTCCCAAGACATCTGCAACGTTGTTGTAAATACATAATTTTACTGTTACCAATTTCATTGTTGTTAAATAAAATATTTCAAAACTTGTGTCTCCTACAAGGTATCACCATAGAAGCCATTATCTGAGTCCGAGAGAATGAGTCAGTTGTGTTGGCGCACAGCACATGCAAGACAGAATGTATCTAATAAACAAGATAATTAAATTGAGCTTGGGCAATGTCCATGTCAGGTTTGGTTTTGTAACATCAAATACACCATGTTGTGCAATCACTTATTCCTGACTCTTTTAATACAGTTGCTTCCAGACATTCTGTTCATTATTTTAGCTGGAATTGGTTTTCGGTTTTCCCTCCCATCTTGAATGCTTTGATATTATCACCGTTTCAAATAGGCCAATCAGTTCATCATCAGTTTCCAGAACCCTGGTAAAATAGGTTAACTAATGATCATTTGAGACGGTCTTTGATTCTGTTTTGAAGTATTTGGAAATACCGTACACCTGAGCATACTAGGCTATTCCTGCTGTATCTTTCTTCTTGGCTTGCATGTAATCAAAAGTCTACATAACTTGGTTTCGCCATTCATCTCATTTTTGTGCAATTACACATGATTAAGCTTAATCAAATATAATGTAACCGCCAATGTTTGTGGATTCAAACGACATCAAATGTCAAATGTCTTCTATGTCAAACTTAATGAATGCAACAGCATACTTTTAAGGACAGTGTTTCCAAAACAAAGTTCCTATTCATAACCCCTCAAAAAAGTAGTGTGTGGAATCCAGCGTTTGTCAATTACTAAAAATAACGCTATGAGAAGACAGAAGTTCTTCATTGTTTACACTTGGCACAGTGATGCTAAACCTATGTGACCATGGCAAGAACTGGTTTGGTAAGAGGTTGCCTTGAAGTGAAAGAATGCGTGGTATTCGTAACAGTGAAAATCCCCAATTAAAACTTTCTCTACATGAAATGAAAGAAATGACAGGGGGGCAGAGGGCAGAAGAGGCAGGACTCAACTATTGGAGGAAGTGTGTCGGCTGCCACTCTGGACTGTGTCTTAGACATGTGGCCAACAAACCTATAGTAGGCTTTGTCATCTTCCTCCTGAACAGGGTATATCTGACTGAATACAACACATCTGACCAAATGCAACACAGTACATATCTGACTAACACTTTGATTTAATAAAAATGGGATATTTGGTATTTTCACTCATTATGGCAGTAATGAGGCAGTCTTGCAGATCAGAGTACTTCATATGAACACCCCCAGAAACACATACATTTAGATATCACGACATCAGAGAAAAACTGTAGGATGCTCTCTACCTGTCAATCTTCATGCAAAGCAAGGCGTTAATAAGGGCCCGAGACAAAACAAAGCCACAGACGAGTGTGAGTGGACTGAAATATTAAGTTGGATTGAATTAGTTACAGCTGACCAAACACAGACTCAAATGACCTCTCCTTAAGCACCCCCTTGCCTTCTACCCCCCCCCCCCCATCCTAACCCCGCCATCCTGGCCTCCCTCTGGCCACAGCTGATAATTGACAGCCTGCAGAGTGTGTCTGCGACACTCTGAGGTTACATCACCGGGGGTCTGCACTGTACGGCTCGGCCACTGCCACTGCTACAGGGACTAGTCTCTATTCACACACGGGAAAACCACTCACTCAAGGTATGTTACACTATGCTTTCTTTCTTTCCCTATGCCATGAAGTGAAGGGTAGAGCTGCAGATTACAAATACATACTGTAGTTGTCACTGGTGGCTGTACTGTACTGTATTGTGTTTGGTTGTGCGAGAAATAAAAAGTTTTCTCTGCTCAAAAGAAATAATCAAGAGCACATTTTGAGGAGATCCTGTGGGATTAGTAAAAGTGAAGGTGTAAACTTGTCATTTATTTGCACACACTACAAGGAATGTTAACTTGCAATCAATTAGCAACATTTTTACAGTCTGCGTTTAAGTTTACAATTGATTTGTTTGTTGGATAAGATGAATGGAAACCAAGGCGGTAAATGGATACCAATGCATGTCTAGCATCACATGAAAACTGTGAAACTTTAAAGAGAGCTTTATCACATGTTAAGTTACGTTGCAAAATGGATAATTATGGGACTTCTTTTAAAATTCTGCCTGGTAATTTTAGTCTGCTACTGTTATATTTCCAGGATGGGTTTAGATTCCATTCACACGTTTGTGTCAGCCTCCAAGGCAAACATTCTTTCCGTAGTCCTCAAAACAGCCAATAATAGCTCCTTTAGTTCAATTTAAACAGGGTCCCAAAGGTCAGCCCTTGGGTCCTCACAAAGATATTCATTACACTGACAATGTTGAAATGTTGTGGTTTGGATCTTGATCTGGCCTGAAACATGGCATTGAGAGAACGCTTTAAAAAAAAAAATGCATTACTGTAATGTTAATGTAACACAAACATAGACATCTTATCCTAGACTTCTGTGAGGGTAGAGAACAGAGTTGACCTCAAAAGGTCAAGTAAACATTGGAACAACTGCCTAAGTCTGGGGACTGTGCAGGCCACAAACACTGCAGCCAAATTCCTTTAACTCCTTCTCCTTAAAGGCCTGACTGAAAACACCTACAGAGATGATGCATTACTTCACTGGTTGTACATTTGTGTGACAAAAGGAGATATAAATGAGCTGGTCCTGTAAACAAGAAGGTATAGACAGAATGTTAGGAGGTCGAGGTTGTTTCTCTACATTTATTTATAGGCCTACATGAATTTCATCAATGTCCTTCTACCTACCCATCTGTCCACATTGTCCTCTGAAGCGAGCATCAGTGTATTTCTCTCTGAGGTAATTCTCTGTTTGCCCTGCAGATGGTGCTGTTAGCAGTTGTGCTTGTGGTGTTCAGCCTAGCTGCAGGGAGTGACAGCGCCCCACCTGTGGACTCAGAGCCTGTCATCTATGACCTGGAGAACTATGATGAGGGGCTCTGGGATCTCAATAACTATGTGGAAGGTTACGACTATGAAGAGGTGAGGTCACCAACACATCACATGGTTGGAATAAATAGGACCTATTTGAAGAGTTCAGATGCAAAACCCCCTAAACACCATTTTTGTGAAAACTGAGTTAATGATATTGTGTGAATCCTGTATAAATCTAGAATATGTAAATGAAATGTTTTTGTGAAAAAATAAAATGTGCCTAAAATATCTGTTTACAATCAAAACACTGTAAACGCCTGATAAAAATGGCCTTTTTCTCAAAAAATGGTCAAGTGGAGTTAGGGGGTTTTGCATCTGAACTCTTCATTTGTTTCTTACCTAAATTCTCTGTGAAAACTCTGAAAACCTTGGTCAATCTATGTATCAGGCCACCGACTGTATGGGTACTTCACTAGGCCCCAGGCAGGTGGGTTGAGCTCATGAGACGTGGATCTGCCCAAGCTTTCTTCCTAAAAATGAATTATTAGTAAGTGAAGGGAGTTTTTCCTTGCTCGTTACTCATGGGTGCTCCCCGTACTGTCTGTAAAACACTGTGAGACAATGTATTGTATTTGTGCACTCTAATTTGCGCTTTGAATAACATTGAATTGAACTGAATTGAATTAAATGTTCTTACCTACTCTTCAACCAGTATTTACTTCATGTGCTTCGTATTTAGGTTTTGATGTTAATCAAATCTTCTGTTTGTGTCTTTTCTGTTCCTTAGATAGAAGTGGGCACCATTGCTCCCCCTCCTTCTCCCACCCTTGAGCCACCTGCTTCCATCCCCGACTCTGAGATTGTGCTAGAGGCAGCGACTCAGCCTCCGCTCCCCACCCAGGCCTCCACCCCGCCCACTCTAGACTTCACTGGCCCCGGGTTGTTTGGACCCGAAACAGGACTAGGTGAATTCCAGCAATTATATCTGCAATTTCACTTTAACCCCCTCTGTGGTAGGCCTACAGTACATTGTGGACACGTTTGGAATTAATATCACACCTAAAATTGCATTTAAAGAGTAGAATGAATAAATGTAATCTTTAGGTGAGGTGTAAGGAGCCCAATGGCGTGTGTTAATTTGTCCAAGGGTCACATCACTGTAGGCCCATCGCCCTTCTTGTAGGAATGTGATGTTGGAAAGATTAAGCAGATAGCGTTCATGCCTACTTACTCCACATTTCTCTATCCCTTGATACTTTATATGCTGCAGCTCTTATCTACTTCTTACCCAGTAGTACTTCACAGGTTGTGCAGCAATCTAAGTGTTAGCTAATAATGTTTACACTGACCGTAAGCCCTTCTTACCCAGTAGTACTTCACAGGTTGTGCAGCAATCTAAGTGTTAACTAATAATGTTTACACTGACCGTAAGCCCTTCTTACCCAGTAGTACTTCACAGGTTGTGCAGCAATCTAAGTGTTAACTAATAATGTTTACACTGACCGTAAGCCCTTCTTACCCAGTAGTACTTCACAGGTTGTGCAGCAATCTAAGTGTTAACTCCTAATGTCCTAATGTCTGACTGTAAGCCCTTGTTACCCAGTAGTACTTCACAGGTTGTGCAGCAATCTAAGTGTTAGCTAATAATGTTTACACTGACCGTAAGCCCTTCTTACCCAGTAGTACTTCACAGGTTGTGCAGCAATCTAAGTGTTAGCTCCTAATGTTTAATCTGGCTGTAAGCCCTGCAAAGTCAAAGACATTAGTGCCATTCAGTCAGGTAGTTACAACGTGAAATCATGCCAGAGCTGTCTTTGGGTCATTTAGGCTGTAGAATGAAATCTGAAAAAGGAATTCACTCATATTTACCAAGACATTTTATTGGCATCATGGATGTGATAGAAAGTCAATTTGCTGTGGAATTCTCCACATACAAAAACGTGTCATTGTGGCATAATATTCTTTAAGACTTCAGGCCAATTCAGACTGAAGATCTACAACGAGATGAGACCATATTAGAGAGGAGTTGCAGCGGTGTGAATCAATTGTCGCAGGTTGCTGCAAGCAGTTGCAAGCAGTTGCAAAAGATTTGACATGTGAAATCACAGTTTCGGAGTTTGAGAACATTGCAGGTTATTAAAAAGTCACAGCCCCTCTCGTCGCAGATCTTTGGTCTGTTGCCACCTTTCCAGTTTTTACAATAAGTATGTGAACCATTTTCATTCTATTATGGTATACTTTTTTGTCTTCCACAACAGATATGCCCACCTGCTTGCTGTGTGTGTGTATAAGTGGAAGCGTCTACTGCGATGATGCTGACTTGGACCAGATCCCTCCCCTGCCAAAAGACACCACACACTTCTACGCCCGCTTCAACAAGATCAAACAAGTTCAAGCCAGGAACTTTGTCAACTTGAGTAAGAATAACATATTCAATGGATATGGATCTTGAGCTTTTGTTTGTACAATGCAAGACAGAGTGCATTGATAACAACTCTGTCAGTACACTTTCAATCGTTCATTACATTGTTTTATAAACAGAATCCATCTCACAAGGCAGATTTTTACACTGACAATGATGAGAAATGTATTTCAGTCTGAGTCAGTCAGTCTATAACTGTTACTCTTCTTCCCAGATCAACTGAAACGCATTGACCTGACAGGAAATCAGATCTCTTCAATTGAGGAGGACACTTTCCGATCCATGTCAGGATTACAAGATCTTCTCCTGACAGACAATCGTCTTCAGACGTTACCTGAACTCCCCAAAAGCATCAAGTATTTGGATGTCAGCAACAACCAGTTGAAAAGTGTTGGAATCCATGAAGAAGCATTTAAGGTCAGCCCTGAACTTTAATGTGTGGTCCTTCAAGACTTGTATTTGTCCAAAACAAATCTATTAGAATACATTGCCTTGAAATGCGTGTCTTTCGAATAACGTTAACCATTAACCTTGGCACTGTAGAAATGCATGTAATTTAATCTTACCTTTGGATGATTAGAACCCAGTGTTTGTTATCCAATGCTATCTGAAAATCTGACTTTTCTCTGCAGGTCCGTTTGATAATGGTCCATTAGAGCTCTTTAGCTATGTCCCTGAATCCCAGAGGCCAATCCCATCAGGTTTAGAGCTCATTAGCTACGTTCCTTAATCCCAAGCACCAATCAAACCAGGCTCAGAGACGTGAAGGGAGTCTCAGGGCGGGTTTAAAACAATGCGCAGTTGAAGCAAATTTGGCAAACAACAACAATGCTCTGATTGGTCATTGTAATAGACATCCATTAGTGCCCCCTTGGGAAACCGTGCCAGATCATATACTACATCTTCCTTAAAGTGGGTACTGTACAAACAAAACTCTCTCTCCAACTTCTTCTCGGAACCCTCTTTACAGAATCCACAGGCATCCAGACAGGCTGCGGGGTGGACATGCTATTTCAATTTAGAATTTCTCTGTTTCCTAAAGTGCACATGTGCAGTAGGTCATGGACAGCGCACTGTTGTTTGCATTCAGTAATCATAACTGTTGACAAATGCCAAAGCCAATCTCTGGTTTTCATGACAATGAAAGATGAAAAGTGAGGAAACTAGACACCCCCATGAGGACCCCCATTGCAGGACACACTGAAGCTAAACTGGATAGAGGCTTTGGCATTATGTTTGTGTTCTAATCAAGAGTGCCTTGTGCCATGTTATATATTCTGTAATTACTGAATGCCTGGAATTCTCCCCACAGGACATGAGCAACCTTCAGTTCCTCTATCTCTCCAAGAACCAATTAGACTACGTCCCTGTTCCCCTGCCCGAGAGCTTACGAGCAATCCATCTCCAGGTAAGCACTCCAAACTCCCAAGAAATTCTTATGGAATTGCATAGCTTTTTCCTGATGGCTCTAGAAAAATCGTCTCCTCTCCTCCACATCATCTCTGACATGCCCAGACATTCTTTAATCAGTCTATTATGCTTTGAGTTCTGCACAGGGTGTCTCCCCAGTTGTGTGAAGACAAATTGGTCTTTTGTCTTTCTTATCAGATGTGTGGTCTTATTTAATTAGGCCTAGATTCTCTAGAGGTATGGAGTTAACTGATGGGAGAGGCTTTATCAGTGGGCACATCTGTTTAGCTGTGGTTGTCATGGTTGGAGGAGAACAGGCATGTAGATATAATTAGGTGACTAGAGATGATGTTTCTCTGCACCAGTGATTATGGTTTTCATTTCCTATGGTCGGTTATTCACACCGTTACCACCGTAAACCACTCATGTGGTTTTATATTTGCTGTGTGAATGCAGAGAGCATTTAACAATTAAGCTCTGTTTTATTTGAAATGAGTTTATTTATTTATCTGTATTGAGAGAATCTTATAAGAGGAAGAATCTAAGAGATTCTCTTTTAAGACTGCAGGGATTGCTTTAGTTAGAGCATTTGAAAGAAGACAAGGAACAGGTTAGACAACACAAAATAGGGCATACGTAGACTTGTACTACAGCATTGGCTATAATAATTCAAAAGGAGAGGTGGGGTGGAAAGTTTAAATTAAATATGACCGTCGAATGGCAACAGAATAAAAAAAATGCCGGCACAGAGAGAGAGAGAGAGAGAGAGAGAGAGAGAGAGAGAGAGAGAGAGAGAGAGAGAGAAGTGCAAGAGTGCACACATAGACAGATCATATTGTCCATACTGAGTTGTTTCCAGTGCTTGTCCATTCTCTTCCTCTTCTGGCCTCCATGGAAGGCTGATGATTGAGGCGCATAGCACCTATAGATCAGATTGAGATAACTGCCTGACCCTGCCATGAACTCTGCACACACACCCTGAGGTCATGCCATTGATTGATTCAGAAGATGCTCTTTCTCAAACGTGGATCATTTGTACTGGGAGTGACGTACATGTTGCCTTGGAGGGCTATCTCATGACATTTCCTCTTAGGGCAAAGCTTTGATTGTCATCAGTGGGTGGGTTCATCTCCATCATGAGAGCAAGTTCACTTCCTGTGTTGTATGCTACCTTGAGGGAGTTTATCATGTTCCTTCCTGTACTGGGGTCACTTTGAAATATCAGTTGCGGGTAGTCTGCTCTGTATTTTGGTCTATTTGAAGAGCACAGACCTGTAAACATCAGCTCCAACACAACAGACACTGCTAAAAGAAAACCAATCTTTTCATTGTCTTTTTGCAATTTAGTCATCACATCAACATCAAAAGGTGTATTTAAACATTTTGAAAGTAAAAGCGAAAAAAAGCTAGTTGTCAATGTAAATATTACTATTTACAGTATATTCCTAGCCTTTCTTTGTTTTGTATATTTAATGACTGTAGAAAGACTGAAATGGCCGGGCCAAGATCTGCTCAGATCATGAAAGTAGTACCAGCGAAAAGGCATGGGAAATTTGCTGATTAAAGTACAACTGAAAATATATGTAGCAGATGAAAAAAATCTGTGTGTGTGTGTGTGTGTGTGTGTGTGTGTGTATGTGTTCACTTTTGATTTCTTTAATTGCTATGTACATAATGTAGCTTGCAATTCTGATGCAATAAACTATTTAGATGAGGCAATGGCTGCTATATTCCAGGATGGGCACATAGAAAACGTAATGGTGTCTTGGCGCAGTTATCTAAACTCCTCTGGCTCTCTCTAGGGCAGTCTATTGTGTCCGTGAGAAACACAGAAGGCCAGGCTAGATCCTAATGAGTCTGCTGTCCTGTGTTTGTTTCCTTCCCAGAACAACAACATCCAGACGCTCCACGAGGACACTTTCTGTAATCGCCACAACATCCACTATGTTCGACAAGCCCTGGAGGACATTAGGCTCGATGGCAACCCGCTGGATGTTAACATCTTCCCCCGTGCTTATGTTTGCTTGCCGCGCCTTCCAGTCGGGAATGCACACTAACCAAAGAACACCACAAGAGCAACATGTCACCACAGCTTGTCAAATTTAGCCTATACTGTAGATACATTCTTTCTCATGAATCTTTTCAGTTAAAAATGGGGTTGTAGTACCGACAATTCACCACTTGTTGGCAGACTTCTCCCATTTATCTTACACATAGCCTTGCTGGTTCAGGGGACCTCAGCTCCTGTACATCTGAGAGTGGCTCTCTCACAGAATAAGTAAAATATGTGACTGTTGTAGAATATATTATATCTTCATTGTGTATGCTTTTATTGTTTCTTTTGTAATTAGTAGCAACATTGAGGGCTTTTCATATTGAGCCACAGTAGGTGAGATGGGTTTCGTTTTCAACTGGAGCCATTTGTGCACTCCAAGTGAATGCCTGTGTTCCCAAGCAACTAAAAAAATAATAACGTCGATATTTTAGCCATGTTCAAAAAAAAAAAAAAAATCATATGCACCTAATTTTTTTTGAAGACAAAATGTTTGGCACTTTTAGAAAATAATGAATGTCTTGCTGACAGATTGTGAAGTCTACAGAATTACAGCTACTGTGTGTTATTTGGCACACAAGTCAAGAGTCTGTGTTTGTTTGCTTGTTTGCGTGTGTGTGTGTGGGTGTGTGTGTGTGTGTGTGTGTGTGTGTGCGTGCGTGCGAAAATATTCGCTAATTGCATGGAGCGGAAATCAGCAAAGGTTTTAATTCCTTTTGGCTCTGAGGAGCCCCAGTCCAGTCCCATGATCCCCTCCTGTCCACTCTGGTGCTGATTTAATTACTGTGGGTGTGTGTGTAGGGTAGAGTGAGGACTGGGCTTAGTGAAAGGGTTAAATCTGTGATGGTTGTTACATCAGTGTGTGATATCATTCAAACAGCGGATTAGCGCTGTCCTGCTGGGTTAAACAGAAAACAATCTAAGTCACCACAAGGCCAAAGTGTCATGTCCACATCTCAACTCTGTAGGCTAGCGTAACACACACACACACACACATCATGTCCACATCTCAACTCTGTAGGCTAGCGTAACACACACACACACACACACACACACATCCACACATGTCCATTGACCCCAGAGCTAATAACACATCTCACGTTATTCAGTAGTTCTTAAAAAAAAAAAAAAAAAAAAAAAGGATAGTCGCTCCCAAGCAAGTGGAAGCTATCTTTTATCATCACAGAGATCTCCATTTTCTGGTGATAAATGAGTCTCACCACCACGATGATAATTTGCTCAAGGCTGCTGCTCATCTAGTCACTGCCACAGGAGAGTGTGATAAAACCGTGCAGTTGGGGAGGTGAGAGAGAGAGGGAAGAGAGAGAGAGAGAGAGAGAGGATGGAGGGAGAGAGGATGGGAGGGGGAGAAGAGGGGAGGAGAGATGGATTAAGAAGAAGAGTATCAAACCAAGGCCAGGCAGAGGATCAGTGGGATGGCTCCCTCCTTTCCTCTCTTCTCTTCTCTTCTCTCCTCTCATCTTTTGGAGTCTGTCTCTTTTGTCAGCCTTGCGCTGCCAGGGGCCGCCATGTGCCTGTGCCTGTACAGTGTCTCTCCCACAGACTCTATTCTCCTCTCACAAGTCCCTCCATTTATTCATCTCTCTCTCTCTCTCTCTTTATTCTCTCTTTCCTTCTCTCTTTTTCATACACCCTTTCTTGCTCATAAACAGTAAATGCATACACTCACACTCTCAATCTCATTTTCTCTCTCTCTCTCTCTCTCTCTCTCTCTCTCACACACACACACACACACACACATACACACACATTGTCTCTCTTTGTCACACACAACCACACACACACACACACACACACTTACTTCATGACTCACCTGATGAATAAAAATGTGACAATACGTCTCATGTCTCCCCCTCACCTCATCGTCCTATGTTGGTGTGTGTGTGTGTGTGTGTGTGTGTGTGTGTGTGTGTGTGTGTGTGTGTGTGTGTGTGTGTGTGTCAGGGGGCATTGCAGGGATGAGGTTTACTTTGGGTGGAGGTGGACGAGTGTGTGGGAGTAATGTAGGGACAGCAGTGTACATGTGTGTGTGTGTGTGTGTGTGTGTGTGTGTGTGTATAGGTGTGTGTGTGTGTATGAGAGAGAGACAGACAGAGAGAGCAGGATGGATGGCAGAAAAAAGGGGCTGAAGGAAAAGAGTGTAGCCATCTCAGCTCCATGCCTGCTGCTTTGGGGGGAAGGGGAAAAGAGTGGTTCTCCCAGGACTGCCTCCACGGACAACTCCCTCCCTCCCGCCCGCCCTCCCAGCAGCATGATCCTCCCTTCTCCTGCTTCTGCTATCACCCCCCACCCCCCCCCAACACACACAAACACACACCGCCATTGCACCCTTCCCAGTCTCCCGTCATGTCTACGCCCAACAAGTTGAGGTGGCACTGGCACTCCCCTGCCGAGATGTATGGGTGCTCTGTCATGACTGGGTGCCTTCCTGCCCTCTGTATAACCAGGGTCATTCAATCTTTCTCTCTCTCACTCCCTCTCTCTCTCTATCTTTCACTCCCTCTCTCTCTCTCTATCTTTCACTCTCTCTCTCTCTCTCTCTCTCTATCTTTCTCTCTCCCTCTCCCTTTCTCGCTTGCCTGTCTCATTTACTCCAGTAGCAGTCGGGAATGGATTTACGCTCTGTTTTGCACCCATTAACTGTCTGTCATTCTCTCTCATGCATACTCTCTCTTTCACACACACACACACACACACACACACACACACACACACACACACACACACACACACACACACACACACACACACAGATTCTCTCAGTCTCCCAACCACCCCTCCTCCTCCAGGAGGCAATCCTCCCCTCCCTTTTCTCTTTCCCCCCATAACATGCAATCCTCCTTTCCTCCCTCCCTCCCTTCTCTCTCTCTGTCCCCCCACCAGCATGCAATCCTTCCCTTCCTCCTCTCTCTCATTTCTCCTTCTCATCCCTCTCTCCTTCTCTCTCTCTCTCCCTCTGTATTTATATATAAAATAAAGTCTTACCTCATTTAATGCTTTTCGAAACAGAATCTCTCTCTCTCTCTCTCTCTCTCTCTCTCTCTCTCTCTCTCTCTCTCTCTCTCTCAAATTCTCTTTTTCTCTCTCCCTCTCTCTCTGGGCTGTTGCAGCTGTTGCTGTGTTGCTTCCCTGTGAGTGCATGAAGGTGACCTTGCAGATTGCCTGCCTGCCTGCCTGCCTGCGCTCATGTATTGATTGAGTAGCCTAGCCTGGGAGGACCCGGGGGCTTCCCTCCTACTCCTAGGGTGCAGGCTGCAACCTAGGTTCATCTGGTGCACTGGAGTGACGGCATGCATGCTGCAGTGTGTGTGTGTGTGTGTGTGTGTGTGTGTGTGTAGAGAGAGAGAGAGAGTGTGTGTGTGTGTGTGTGTGTGGGAGGCACAGAGAGGAAAGAAGGGGTGAGCCAGGAACATGCGTCCCTCCATCCTGCTGCCTGACAGAAAGCGAGCACACCCCTCTGCCATCAAATCATACAGACTCTCTCTCTCTCTCTCACACACACACACACACACACACACACACACACACACACACACACACACAGACAACATCCACAATCAACCCACCCCTCCCATCCCTGGGACGTACACAACCAGCTTCATCACTCCCTGCCTACACAGACCCACCCACCCACGCATGCACACAGACGCATTCACATATACACACACACATACACACACACACAAGCACAAGCACACACTTGCACACCCACGCTTTCCAGAGAAAAATGACCATACATGATATGGGAATGAAAGATGTAGGAGACTGCAGCTGTTCCTCTGCGAGGATAGAGGTGGATGCATATATGGATATATATATATATATATATATATATATATATATATACTGTACATCTAAAATAAAGTCTTACCTCATTCAATGCTTTACGAAACAGAATCTGTATAATCTGGAACTGTCTTGCCCATAATTGTCAAACAATGCATGCTGTAATTATGGCAGTATTGTGCAACTAAAAAGAGCCTTCCTTAGAATAGAGCTAGTTTGCAAAACAAGGGAGGGAAGGGATGCTGTATTCATAGCTTTGTGTGCATAATTACTTCCTTTTGAGACACTGCTGAAGTTACAGACAATTAAGTACTGACGAAATGGCCGCCGTATGCAAATTAGTATTTGAGTGATTATTAATGGGGAAAACACCAAAGCAGTTATGGCCATTAAAAAAAAAAGAAAAAGAAAAAGAAAAAGATAGAAATGAAAATAAGTAAGTAGTTGCAGTGAAAGGTTGAGAGAACAGTGATGGTGGAGAGGAAGAGAATGATGAAGAGGAAGAAAAAGGAGAAAAAGAAGAAGAAGAAAAGATGAGGGAATGGTTAGGCTGCAGGCTCTCGTGTGGGAGGGAGGGCGAGCGGTGTGGGGGCGAGCGAACGAGCGGACTCGTGTTTTGCCATCAATAATGGCAGCTGCAGCAGTGCAGGAGAAGGAGGCAGGTCACTGGCATCCTGATTTTATTCACAAGCACAGAGAGAGAGAGAGAGAGAGAGAGAGAGAGAGAGAGAGAGAGAGAGAGAGAGAGAGAGAGAGGAGGCGGAGGCTGAGAGCCCTGAGCAGGTCTACTGATGCCAGAAACCATGGAAGAGAGAGAGAGAGAGAGAGAGAGAGAGAGAGAGAGAGAGAGAGAGAGAGGCTGAGATCCCTGAACAATTCTGCTGCTACCAGAAACCATGGAAAGGAGAGAGTGAAAGAGAGAGAGAGAGAGAGAGAGAGAGAGAGAGAGAGAGAGAGAGAGAGAGAGAGAGAGAGAGAGAGAGATTGAGGTGAGTTGAATGATGTAGTATTGAAAGGGGTCAAAGAAAGTGCAGCGTAGATATCGAGTAAAACAGAATGAGGAGAAACCTATCCAAGCAACATTCCACACGGAGAAAAAAACACTAACCTGAGGTCAGAGTGAATGGACACTGAGAAGCTCCTGAACTGGCAAATACCCGTAGGCTAGTACTGTATTCTTCTCCACAGTCCGCACATACCACACTTGATGCACACATGCGCGTGAAGAAAATTACATTGTCATTGGGACCTGCGCCTTGATTTTGTAACTGTGCACACAAATGCCACGTGCACCAAGCAAGCACTCTCTACTGTTAGCAGGTAAAACTGTTCACTATTGTTCACTGCTCATAATATTAATTTGTGGAGTATCCACAAGAAAAAAGTTTCTAAGACCGTTAGTTACTAATGGGTTGTTAGTTACAGTATGGTTGAGGTTTAGAAACTGAATTATGTTGCTGTGGCAGAGCACAGGACTCCGACACCCATCTCCAGACAACTACAGAAAAATGAATGTCTGATTGCTGCGGTGCGCACAGACGTGCTAAAACGTGCGTGTGGAAGTATATACTGTTCCTTTAATGTTGAACATCCTTACTACAGACCCCCATTTTGGTCCGTTACCAAATCTCCTCCCAACCCTGTGCTATCTAGACCTGTCTCCACATGTAACCAACTATGCCTTGTCCACAACCCTATAACTCGTCATCTATTGAAGGAGAGTTCTTGAGTATTATATAGGCAAACATTTGCTTGTTGGATGACCGGATGGTTTTTTTTTTCTTTTTGGACAAGGGAGTATTATTTGTTAGCTACATGACATGCAAACACAGCTACTCATAGAGCTTCCTCTGGGCCTGTGTAGGCTATATTTATTAGACTATTTATTAGACACTTTTCCTAGTTAAAACATGACTCTTCTACGTAAAATTAAACTGTTTTCTAGACTGATCTACATGTATATTCTCATTCTGGCGTAATAATCAAGGTATAACCATAAGATCAGTGATTTGCCCTGAGCCTTTTTGAATTGAGCAGATGGAGGAACTATTTTCAGATGTGGTGGCAAATAACCGGCCACATAGTTTTATGATTTAAATCATTTTTATTGTCATGACATATTATTACTGTTATTGTGACAAAAAAAATGTCCTCTTTTCATGGAGTTGCCTATTTCAGTAACTGTATAATGTGTAATAATAATAACAATAATAATGTGTAACTGGCTTCTTCATTCTTCTTTCGTGTAGAGAGGAGTGTTAGTTGTCTTGGGATTGTGTGCAGTGAAGAGTGAAGCAGTGTTGTGCTGAGCGAGTGGTGGTGGTGGTGGTGGTGGGGAGACACACTCACAGCTCCAGCTGCAGGCAGGTGGTCAGAAAGAGGAGACCCATGGGGCATGAAAGGGGAATTCCAGCGCTGACAACAGCCAGCCAGCCAGCCACTGCTGGACTCCACATAGCTTCAGCCTAGTTTATAGCCTACTAGTCTGTGTCATAGACTGTTTCTCAAAGTTGTGAATGCTTCCTAGGTAGCACACTCGCCATGCCGTACACTTCAAAAACGAGGTTCCATCAGTGCATCCTTGAAAAATCTATGAACAAAGGCCTCTGTCCTTGCTAGAATTTACAAGGATCCTTGACATTGGAGCAGTACTTGGCGACAGACAATGACGTGGAATGCTCAAAAAAGCAGCCTTCCAAGCACACTTCCTTGACTTTGAGAAACACTCATACCAAAGATCATGGAATACTCTCTCTGCTCATACTGTACATAGACATACAGACCCATAGACTACACATATGCTAAATCCATCTGCAACACTGCATCTATCTAAACAAATTGCCTATATCCCAAATAGTTGTGAAAAGTCACCTAGTGTGTCTTTAAAGAATAGATGAGAGATGCTTTTCTCAAGCCAGTCATTTCAAACGAATTGGAATCTTCAAATACATCAGGCCATGAAATGAAATACTCTGACATCAAAATAATAATCAAAAAGATTGTCACCTGCCCTATGGGTAGGATTGTGCAAACCCCAATGCAGTCCAAGTCCATTGAGAAAAGCATCTCTCATCTATTCCTTAAAGGCACACTAGGTGACTTTTCACAACTATTTGAGATAGAGGATTCGTTATGATACCATCTCCCAATTAATTTGGAAGACATACTGTATAGTCACATGAAGGGTGGATAAAGGCAAGTTCCTATTCCTACCAGACAGTAGTTTTGGGTGGGGGATAGGAAATAAAAACCTATAAACTCAATAATAAAAACTCAAAATAAAAAAATAAAAATAGTCAAAGCACAACATTTTCTTTCTTCTTCTTCTTTTTTTTTTTTTGCTATCAGACATCATTAGAATAATTAGCATGTAGTCGTGCCAGCAAGAAGACATAAGACAAATATTTGTATGCCTTTTATGTGGCTAGTTCATTAGTTTTGCAGCAGAAACTGCCCAGTGTTCCTTTAAATAAGTAAGACTAAGTAAGCAAGGCCTCCTCTTCCACAGTACAGTGACCACTAGACAAGAAGTGGGGCTAAACAAGAAGCATGCTGCTCTGGCAATCACAACTCAGCAGTAATGTGGCTTGGCTTGGGCTCCTGTGCCCCCCACGTGGATCCATATTATGACCACACCACTGTGATGCACTAAATGGTTTCCACACAGTGGCCATTACATACAGTACAGCAGACTACAAACTTCTACACAAACAGTTTTACATGAGCACCTCTATAGACTCAAAAGAAGTTGTTGTTGTTGATGCGGTTCCCTGATGGTATTTTTTCTGTGTTCCCGTGGAAGTAGGACATTCTTTGCAGCACCCTGCTGGGCATATGTGATGTATCTTCTCCCTCTCCGAGACAAGAATGGCACTCAGCACATTCAACACACTCAAATCACGTAGCACAAGTGAGCTGCCTCTGATCTGTTATCATCCACAACAGCTGCACAGACCAGAGCTGGCTTTCCCAAAGGCACCTTAACCCCTGGTAGTGCTTAAAGTCCCTCTTCAGAACATCTGAAGGTTTCTCAGGCCATTTCCCAAAAGCATTGTTATTTAAGAAACATTACAGATGTTTGCAGATTTATAAGTGATCCATCCACTGCACAAGCATGTTTGGGAAACACACATGAAAGCCAAACAAATATTCTCAAGATCAATCGTAAAGAACATGGATAAAGAACATATGTATATTGATGATACACTGTACATCGTTATCGAGATACTGGGCCCTGTAGCGGACTATAGAGGCTCCAGGCTCTCTCTCACGTCCTGTGGAGAGGGAAGGGCAGGGCAGACAGACGGTGAGGGAGATTGGCCTGATGGTATCGGTGACTGGACTGAACGCTGACTCATCCGAGAGCTCCTGAAACCCCCTGGAGGGATGTTGACAGACACTAACAGACATAATGAAGTCCTCTAGTGCAGTCAGTGTCTCTCTCCCTCTCCTGTTCTCTCTCTCCCTTTCTCTCTCTCTCTCTCTCTCTCTCTCTCTCTTGCTCCCTGTCTTTTTATCTATCTTGGCACAAAAGCAGAAACAAAGCCTGGGGCCTGAGAAGTGCTGCTGTGGGTAGCACCGGCCTCTCCTGTCCTTTTGTGGTAGACAGACGGTGTGGAGCATAAACACTCAGTGAGACTGTGCAGGGACCAGACTAGTCACTGAGCATGAAATAAACCCACTGAAATAAAAGGTCGGTAAATTTAACTGCCAAGTTCTAAGAAGTCCAAGCTTGATTTTTTAAATTTATAACACTGAATGACTATTAACTACTAATTAACTCACTATTACTTAATTAACTAACCTAGTGTTTTTCTCAAATAGATGTTATGTCAATAGAAGTTTTTATACCTCCACACTATGACTTTGAAGAAAGTTTGTATGATAATTTAGAATCATTAAATACTCATTACATATTATTGGTTATTATGACTAATTCTGAAAAGATTTCATCTTTTTCAGTTACCAGTGCAAAGTACTGAGAATACAAGTGCATGTTAGGGGCTTATTTACCTGTGCCACTGAATGATACATTTTGAAACATTTGGATTTTCAGAAGCATATTGCTAGTTGGAGCCAGAAGTGCTGAGACTCTCTGCTGCTATCTGCTCCGTTGTCATTTGGGCTTTTAGTCTGTCATACCAAACGCAGGCTCCAGTTGGCCTGATCCACGGTGTGTTAATAACAAGCAGAACATTTGACATTTGTCTCTGTCTGTCTGTCAGCAGCTGTGCTCCACTGACCTGGATCCAGACTCGGCCTCTTCTCTTCTCTACGGCTCTACAGCCTCCCACTTCCTGTGTTGGGGATAGGGGCTGAACTTAGCACCATCACAGCTGTGTGCTTGATCACACTTGGCTTAATGTTGCCACAAAGCACATCAACACAGAGCTAAGTAAGTAAAATGGCTGAACAACCAGTCTGATGTGTCCTTCAGATAAGTGCTGGCTTTAATCTGTTTACTGCCTGAGGCTAGAATCAAGCTTTGGCCCTCTTATCTAAAATAGTCAGGAAAAAGTTAGAAACTGAGGGAAAGAAATGCATTGCGATGCCACTCTGAAATTTGGTGCCCTTTGTTGAGTGGTTTCAGCCTGACAAGCCATGGGTGAAAAACTGAAAACGCTTGGAAAAATAGAACTTGTTTCTATTTCAAAAAAGCAGCACGGGAGCTGCGCGGTTCACCGCTCAGAAACCGGACAGGAGCCGCGCAGAACACGCGTGCAGTCTGAATGACCTAACCTGTTAACATGTATTCTAAATGAAATCGCCCCAAAACCGTGCCTGCACCGCTTACGCACCGCTCACGCACAGGTTTGTGTGTAAATCGGCCGTAAGCCTGTCCAATGACTCCCTGTCCAGATAGAATGTTGTAATAGGCTAAACACCACTGATGTCTGAATACAACCTATGGCTGATGGCTAGACGTACTCGCTGAGTAAATTCAATTTGCTACCACTAGAGCACATCTAGAGTTCTAGGCTATAGAGTGGTCTAGGAACCGGTCTTTCCTCAGAAGCTGGTTTGGAGTAATTTGGTTTATGAAGATATATTTACTCATGTGGCGCTGCAGCTCCACCCCCCTGTGCTAATCCTGTGGAGGCTGCACGCTACATAGCCTTAAACCTGAATGAGCGCTGATTAATTATTCACTATTCCTTTCATTTTTCATGCATATTAATGTATTTAACGCGTGGCCTCCGGATATGTCTCACAAGCACAACTGATTCTGGACAGATGCTATATTCTCAGATTGATTCACGCAATTTCACATGAAAGTCCCCCCAGCAGGAATATAAAATGGCTCTTCTGGGGGAGATTTTTCTCCCCTTTCTCTCTCTATTTCTCTCTTTCTGCTACTGACAGATTCCTGGTCGAGCTGAAGAATGGTTTCAAAATGTAATTACAGATAAGGGCTTCTTAAAATGTTCCTCTACACCTGAGCAAACACAGAGTCTCTCTCTCTCTCTCTCTCCCTTTCACTGTGTGCCATGGGAATGTAAACACCACCCAACTGAGAATCCATTGGAAGATAATGCTACACTAGTTTTATGAGAACGCAATTCTGTCTCGAGGTTCATCCAGCCGTTCCTTCCTCGCCTATCTTATAACTATATTTCAACTCCTCGTTGACAACTTTATGATATCAGCTTACTCTAGATACAGGCTTGGGCAGTCATCCATTTTTCATATGGAATGTCGTCTTCAGTAGGCCTACAACTTGCAAACGCTGGCTGTTGCATCAGAAGTGAGAATTTCCACTAGTATAAAGAAAAAGACTCACGATCCAGACATGAAACAGTTTAAGGGTTTACAATAATGCCTTTGGCACATCTCTCAGAAGAGGTGCAATATGTGGCATAAAACACTAAAAAGCAACAACTCCATAACAGTCAAATAAGGTTGTTGTTACCTTTTATCAAACGGAAAGAGTTACTACAGCAGGAGTTTGCCCCGAGGAACCGAACCATAAAAGCTGGAGAGTTCAGAGTCCAAAGCGAAATTGTGTTGAAGGGAAGGAAATCTCTGCAATGGGTCAGGCACCAATATTATCAAAGATCATGGAATAGTGAGCTCCGCTTGAATCCTCTCTGATATTATACTTCAGGCCACGGAATATAGACACGGAAAATCTAAAACGAAAAATTTGAACTGTATGTTGCACCTTTTTCCAACTCTGTGAGTGGTCAATTAATGCTGTTGACCAAGGTCAGAGATATGCCAGTCAGTAATGTGGTAAAGCTTTATGGCGGTCACCTAAAGTGACCTCTGGCCTTTAGTCTCTGCTCTCTCTCTCTCTCTCTCTCTCTCTCTCTCTCTCTCTCTCTCCTGGGTGCTGGAATGCTCACTGTGTCTCTTTCTCTCTCCCTCCCTCCCTCTCTCCCCTGGGTACTCGGATGCTCTCTCTCTCTCTCTCTCTCTCTCTCTCTCTCTCTCTCTCTCTCTTCTCTCCCCTCCCCATACTGTCTCTCTGTCTCTGCGTCACTATCTGATTACCCAGAGACACCTCTGCAAGTCTTGACACCTGTGATCAAAGGCCTGCAGGGCACATCATCCCGTCATAAACAGCACAGGACACGGGATCAGACACAGGAAAGGCTGTTGGGGGAGTGTGTGGTTGGTGTGTGTGTGTGTGTGTGTGTGTGTGTGCATGTGCGTGTGTGTGTGTGTGTGTGGGGGGGGGGGGTGGTTAGGCAGGGGTGAGGCCGTCACTTTCCTTGTCAATCTGATCGCCAGTGACAGCAAAACTGTCACCCTGGGCCGCCACCCGCACTCACTGGTCTCTCCAGGAAGTGGCAGTTCCATTGTCTTCCACCAGGGGCCAGTAGTGAGCGGTCAGCTCAATGGTGTTCGTTTTTAAGGGGGAGAGAGAGACAGAGTGTGTGTGTGTGTGTGTGTGTGTGTGTGTGTGTGTGTGTGTGTGTGTGCGTGTGTGTGTGTGTGCAAGCTCAACACTGGACCACGCTCTGTGTTGCTGGCATCAATATGCAGGCCGTGACTCCAATGCCTTACTGACAGCCGGCTGTCCTCTCAACCCCCACCCACTCAGCCTGCCACCCACCCACCGACCCATCTACACACACACACACACACACACACACACACAGAGAAACACATACACACACACACACGAAGAGAGAAACACACACACACACAGGAACACATTCACACACATACACATTCACACACACTCATACACATCACACACACACTCAATCACACACACACACACAGAGGAACACATTCACACACATACACTCATTCACACACACACCCATATACACATCACACTCATACACTCATTCACACATAGACACACACACACACTCATACACATTCACACACCCACACACAACAAACACACATTGGCTGCTTGTGCTGCTGTGTTGCTAGGGAGGGTGTACCGGCACTCATCAATCAATCCACCTGCTTTCTGCAATTCAGACATTCAGGGGGAAAAAAAGCCAAACAAAAAGGGGCGTGGCCCACAAGTGGCGAGCAGAACGGAGTCGACCGGAGCGGAGCAGAACACAACACAACACAACACAACACAAACCCCTGAGCTATTAACAAGGCGGCCTGACAGGATCAACTGGCCCAGGCGGGTCATTACCCGATCCAGCCTTGGCTAATGTATAACCGCGCGTATGACCCATGCATGCAGCTAGCAGCCAACCACACCCAGGAGCTGAGCTGAGCTGAGCTGTCAGCTCTCATATCGGCCCTGTCGTTTGTTCCTACTTCATAGTCAGAGCACACACACACCACACGCAGAACAGAAAGACTGCAGAATTGAACATTAAGAGACCCCACCCCATTTGAAGCCCCCCCCCCCCGCCCCCTCCCTTTTTTTGGTTGCCAGAGCTGCTGATGAATTGGGTGCTGTGTGTGTTTGTGTGCAGTGACTAATAGAATCATTTATAGATAATGAATGGAAGCTTGTTTGCTGCTCACTGATGTGTTCATGTCTTGCTGGAGTTAACAGGCACAATTATGCCATAGGATCGAGCCAAGGGCTCCTATGACTCTTACATTAGGATGCCTAGGATGCCCACACACACACACACACACACACACACACACACACACACACACACACATGCTGAGGCATGTTTTTTTCTGAATGTACAGAATGTATAGTGTCCTTAGAGGGCTCTATTCATCTATTTCCTTAATGCCTTCCTTTGTACTGTATATACAGTATATGACACTGACATAAGGACGCATACACACACACACACACACACACACACACACACACACACACACATTTTTCACAGTATTTATGACTGGAGAACTCCATTTTGCCACTTAGTGACACTGTTCTTCTTTCTGCGTTTAATTTTCTGCTTGTGTGTGTGTGTGTGTGTGTGTGTGTGTGTGTGTGTGTGTGTGTGTGTGTGTGTGTGGGCGTTGGACAAAATTGTAAAGTTATATGTCTTGCCCTTGCGTGGTTCATCTCTTCATGTCAGAAGTCTACTTATTACAAATATTATCTAATAATGTCTCCAAAAAGAGGAACCAATAGCATACTACACACATTCCAAGCTCAAACACAAGCCCTATAGTGCTCTACTCGTGAAGCCTTAGGGCCTTGACTTACAAGCCTATGCAGGGCAGCACATGTATGGTGTTGACGCTGCTTGACAATGCAGTAGCAGGGCCTGGCCAAATTTAAGTTTTGCCCCTTCACCACATTTGCCCCCCACCACGGATATTACTGGTGCCTCTAGGCGATACGCCTAGTCTCGTCTATGCTCTAGTAACCTGGCCCTGCTAAGCGTAGGCATAGGAGATCCTGGAAAAATGATTTGTGAAAGCTAGGCTGTACTGTATAAACTATTCAGAAATCCAATGTTCAGAACTCCCCTGAAGCCACACCTCCAGAGAAGGGGGAGGGACAAACGGCAATTGGGTTTGATAGACATATCACCATCCAATCATTTTTACTGGTTCTAGACTTTGCTGCCCTAGGCCAAATTTAAGTTTTGCCCCCTTTTTCCTAGAAATATAAGAGAAAAACTGAAGATATATAGTAATAACTGTAATAATATTTGGTGTCCTAGGCGATCGCCTAGTTCGTCTATGCCTAGAACCGGCCCTGCAAGGATGAGATCCTGGAAAAATGATTTGTGAAAGCTAGGCATTTGAATATACTGTTTAAACTATTCAGATATCCAATGCCCTCTCTTCAGAATTCCTCTGAAGCCACACCTCCAGAGAAAATGAACGAATAGGGAAGGGGGAGGGAGAAAACGGCAGTTGGGTTTGATAGATATATCACCATCCAATCCTTTTTGCTGCTTTCTTAAAGTTATTGGATGTTGTTGTTTTTTCCTGTCCTGTTCATTTATTTTTACATTGGAGCATTTAATTAATTAATTTTAATCGAAGTATGTAATTTTAAGCAATATAATAATAAATGTTCCAGGAAAGTGCCGTATACCCCAGCTTTTATGCATAGAAGATACTGTGGAAAAGCATAGGTCTTCCCTCCTTGTCTATGCGTCTAAGAGTAGGTCTGCCTGAGATTTCCCTCCTTGTCTCCCCTCGTGTGCTGCTCAGCGGGGTTCCCTCAGTGTGATACCTGCACCTGCAATTATGTCGGGTTTGTCAGCATGCCGTCAATTTCCTGAGCACCAGCTGAATCGTGCTGTTTATTGTCCAAATTCAAGGATGTGTCCGGGGGGGTTTGGGGGGAGTTTTAGGAAAGGAGTGAGACGTGAGCAGCAAGCGTTATCACAGTGCTGCGTCACCCACAGGGTGGAGGTGAACCACGGTAGCGGCGCTTGGAGTAAAGCATTACGGCTGCTGATCACATAGCCCAGCTAGGAACAGACAGACAGATTTGAAAGAGTGCCCTTGTGTAGAGTGAGATAAAGCTCTCCTTAATTTAAACTCTCATTCATGCTGGCCGCAGGCGGAGCAATCCACAGTTTTACCACTGGCCCTTTATCTCTATGTTTGCCAACGAACAACAACAACAAAAATACCCTTTCCTGATTTGAAACTTAAAAGTAGTCATAAAACAAGATTTGTACGACTAAAATTGTACGTTTGTCATGGTCACCATCTCAGTATGAGTGTGTCTTGTGTATAATACTATTTGTGTATAACACTATTTGCATTAAGGATGAAGTTACTTACTAATTAATTGCTTACTTATTAATTGCTTGTCAATCAATATTTTGTTTGGAGTCTATCACAGAGCTTGGAGTCAGCTGAAGTTTGCCAATAGTGAGTTTCAGAGACGTGGGATGTGGGATATTTATCCAAAGTATGGGTTTCAGGATTTAGATGGACAGCGTTTTTGTGATTAGCATGACTCAAGCGAGCTGATTTGTACTGGCTGATTAGCTGTGATGAGGGGATGAGTTGAGTGGATTGGACTGATTTGGGATATAGGGTCTATAGTACTGGGCTGAGAGGTTAAGTAAGCCATCGGGAGATGCATCTAAGTCAGGAAGAGCAGAGGAGGAAGAGGAAGAGGAGGAGGAAGAGGAGGAAGAGGGGTCATCAGTTTCAGGTTTCCTCTCCAGACTAACAGATAAGAGGGTCTCACCCATAAGAGGTCCTCTAGCAAGCTTATTATTTTTCACTTCCTGCCAGAAGAGGACTTTAAAGGGCCACGGCACCTCCCTACTACATCACCAGTCTCCCTTCCTGATGGGAGGGGCTTCAAGTCAGGCTCCACCCCCATCCCCACCCCCAACACACTCACACTGCAGCCGCAGAGCACCCCACGATTGGTGAATCCCTTGTGAACGTATAAAGAAGTCACCACTATAGGGATTGTTTATTGGGTTAGGTTGGGTTTGGTTGTGTTGGGTGGGGTTGGGGGGGGCAAGTATTGTGGGCTGTCTGGGGGGGGGGGGGGGTGGGCTTTGACTGTAAATGATTGAGGATCTCTCGCTGGGCTGTAGATCACGTTTGCGCGGTCAGGGACCAGGGTCTTCCACTGTGCCGGGCGATCAGCTGACCCATTCCGGTCCATCCCCATGGTGATGCGACTCCCTGCTCCCTGCTCTGCCTGAATTCTAAGCAGCCATAAATTGAAGCGGGCCTCCCGGCCCAATTGATTTTTCCTTGGAGGCCTACAGTTGTAAAGGAGGGGGATGGTGGATTATTTATGGCCTACCGTAAATGACACCTTTACGGGCCGCTCTCTTTACGTGCACAGTACAAACCACAGCCTTCTGGCCCATGATATCATTTTCTAAATAAGAATGGCTTGCATTGCATGTAGGGCATGAGAGCGTAGGTGTGATTGTGTGTGTGTGTGTGTGTGTGTGTGTGTGTGTGTGTGTGTGTGTGTGTGTGTGTGTGTGTGTGTGTGTGTGTGTGTGTGTGTGTGTTGTGTGTGTCTGTGTTGAATGTTGTGTGTGTTTGTGTCTGTTTGTACGTGTGTATGAGAGAGAGAAGGAGAGAGAAAGACACAGAGAGAGAGAGAGAGAGAGAGAGAGAGAGAGAGCACAATGTTTTGAGTTGCTATAGCCTACTGCATGTGAAGTCGACACAAATGGTCATCCAGTGCGCAGTAAGCAGCACTTTTGAGGACAAATTGAGGAATGGATTTCAGTGCTTCATTAGAGAAACCCATCATCATCAACACATTACTGTCAGTTGGTCCACGCTGCCTGCCTATCTGTGCTTTGGAGAATATTTAAATGTGGGCCAGTGGCTCACTGGCTGCTGGGATTAGCCTTGTTTCTTAGCATAGCTTCTTAGGATGATGTAAAATTCCTATACATGTTTGCCAAACATCACTCTTCAAAAGGCATAATATTGTGTGAGGATAAAGTACAGATCACATTGAGACACTTCCATGTTCCATGTTCCATGTTCCATCTCCAACCATTTTCATTCAGTCCTCGCATCTTCTCCAATAACTTTATAGAATATAACAGGAAATATGAGCATTACTGTATATGGCTGGTCCTCAAACCTGAAACGCAATTACTCTTTGGACCAGCACCTTCACAGCCCTGCTCTTGCCTTTAACACACACACACACACACACACACACACACACACACACACACACACACACACACACACACACACACATACATATACACACACATATACAGTCACACACAGAGACACACACACACACACACACACACACACACACACACACACACACACACACACACATCCTCAAGAGCATCTTGCCTCAGCGTCCGTCTCCCAGGCAGGCAGGCAGGCAGGCAGGCAGGCAGGCAAAGTGAGTGAGCGAGTGAGTCAGGGGAATGTGTGAAAGGTCAGGAGGATTACTGTCTTCCCTCTGACTGCTGTTTCCTCCACCTCTCCACTGATCACCAGCAGATGAGCCCAGCGTGGCTACTATACTATATGCCATTTCCAGCAGCCTGCCTGCCTGCCTCTCTGTCTGTCCTTTCTCTGAATGCCATGTCCATTTGCAGCTTCCCATTCATTCATTCTGAGGAAGGCCAAGTCCCAATTTCATTTGAGGATTACACAATCTCTTGGCTTAGAGCATTTAAATCAATACTGGCGTGTGTCTGCAGTGAAGTGTCACTAAGCTGTCAAAAATTAAAATAAAATAAAATAAAATAAAATCACTGAGGTCATTAATTTACCACTTTCCTTTGTTTATGCTTGCCGGCTTGTAGCCCATTGGACCTAATTGGAATCAATTAATTTTTTTTTGCTTTTTGTAGCCATGACATCACCTTGCCGTTGGGTGCTTCTGATACCCTCCCAGAAAACATCAACAAACTTAAAATAACAAACTTAAAATAGTTTTTCTCTCCCGCAGGAGTATCAGTTGATGAAAAAGAAAACATGCCCTTATCCCAAATGTTGATGTGCCCCCATAGTAAGTGTTTATGTGTACTTAAGCCCCAGCCCCATCGCTTGGCTGTTGTGTTGTGCGTACGCCCAGTGAGAACCTGAGAGAACGGCACTCTCACAGGAACCTTTCTCCCTACACCCATGGGTGAAAGTAAGCCCATACGCACCTATACTAAGTATATAGGTATAAGATTGACAGGTGGTACGCAGTAGTGGTAAGAGAAGAGAGTTTCTGCTAACCAAAAACCTGTATTACTGTAAAAAAAAAAAAGTCACATGCGCTGATTACCTGAAAAGCACATCTACCAACAATATGACATTGGAAATAAGCAAAATTCTGTTCATCAAATGTGTAAGTCAATTCATTCATTTGGTGGATAGACACCTCCGCAGATTGGGATGTCGGGGGAGTGGAGTCTGCTGTTAACCATACTCCATCCATCCATACCATACATAGCACTGGCCTACTAAAATGTATTTATTTATTTTTTTCTCGAAAGAGTGTCAATAAAGTTGTAGCACCGGTAAAAGATTTAAACTACATTCACCCCTGCCTATACCATTCCACCGTTAAAGCTCTCATGGTTAATTCTCTGGGGTATTGGCAAGGGAGTGTATTTTACACAGTGCAGGGTTAAAATCACTCAGATAGAGGGTTAAAATAACTCAGATTCATTCATTTTAAAATATTTATAAGGAAAAGAAATCGCAAAAGGGAAACCTTAAGCAAGACTAAAAAAGAAAAAAAAAACAGGAATGAGGTTGTTCATCCATTATGGCTGTTATGAGAGGTAGACTATCTCCCAAGTGAGTTGCTGTAAACCAGTCATGCTACAAACATGGCTTGTGGTTTTGACCGTTGTCTTGTTTTCAAGGCATGACGTGTGCCCTTATTTAGACTTAAATATTTCATAATTCACTGGGAATGAGCTCTAAAAACAACCAGTCATACAGTGTGTGTGTGTGTGTGTGTGTGTGTGTGTGTGTGTGTGTGTGTGTGTGTGTGTGAGAGAGAGAGAGAGAGAGAGAGAGAGAGAGTGAGAGTGTGAGTGTGTGTGTGTGTGTGTGTGTGTGTATGTGTGTGTGTGTGTATGTGTGTGTCCAGATAACCACAGAAAAGGCTGATTGTTGACACAACCTCTGATTGTGGGGAGGGGGCCATAATATACTATATGTGTCCCAATCCTCCCATACACTGTAGGCCACGCCTGTGCGATCATACATCACTCTTAGTCACACGACAAACTCTGGCCTCTTCGAAGCCTTTGTGAAACAGCATTCCCATTGCTGTTATCAAGGAGCACTCTGAAAAGAACGGAATGAAGCAAGCACTTTCATGACTTTCAGCAATGCTAAGAATGTCATATTTACCTTTCCACTGCTTTCAGGAATTATTTGCTTTTCATTATAGGGGAGACCACATTGAGAATGGACTCTGACAGCATTACATAAGCCCAAACATGTGACTGGAAGCTAGGATTTAGAAATGTTTTTTCTTACATTAATTAACAGTAAGCAATATTACTTGAATGACTGTAGGGTAAACTGTTTATTCCCAAAATAGCTCAAGTCCTTACTTTTGTCATATCCTGTTGCCATATTTGTTTGACATACATAATCCGACACATTCCCTAAAATACAGATCTCTCCAATAATTGGATGATAAATGACGTGTGCCTGTCACATTTTTAACTTTTCATGTTATACGGCATTTTGCCAGTTTCACTTGCTGGCTTCACCACTCACTTCATCTGTTTGTTCATAAATGTAAGCCTTAAGGTGTCAGTTCTACCAAGAGTATTGCTTTCTTCATAGCTTCTATCTAGAGGTAGACCGATATATCGGTGTGGCCGATATATCGGCCATTTTTGGACCATTCTTAACTTATCGGCCCATATCGGTATCAGCCTCCCACATATCGGTTTTAGCCGATATTTGTTTAAATGCACTAAATATCTTATTTCACTCAAACACACATTCAGATAGAATATTTTATCATCCTTGCACTTAATTACTTCAATTCGCATTTATGGTGGCCTAGGTTGAATTCTCCCTATCTCTCTGAATGGTCTTTTTTCTAAATTTTACAGAGATTGAGCAGGCAACTCAATGTGTTTCTTTTCGATATTATTTGGAAATATTTGTCCTTCTATAAATCTGTCAATTAGCAGTCCAGTCAAACAGGTTAGAAATTACAATATTGGCCCAAAATATCAGCCATATATCGGTTATCGGCCACCCAGAGGCAATAAATATGGATATCGGTATCGCCCCTAAAAAAAGCATATCGGTCAACCCCTACTTCTATCCCATCAATGCTGTTCTTTCTTACAATTCTTTAAGAAAATATTCCACAGGGTTATTCACAGTCTAACCTCGAGTTGCATGGGTTAAAGTAGGCTATTTTAGTCTAATTCGCATGCTTTTTGCTAATCTGGCAACCCCAATTTTAGCAATGGCTAAAATGCTAAAATGATAACGCTAACTATCATCTGGACCTGGGGGGCCACCACCAGTCTCGACGTCCCAGACAACAACAGAGACCGACCATTCCTCCTCCAATACCCTGGACACTCCATGTCCAATGGTCTCCTTATAACAACATCAATTGGTATGGTCTCCATGCAGGGGGAAGGCAGAAGTAGAGATCAGTTTGCCACAAGGCCGATCAATATCAGGAGCCTCTGCCAAAATACTTTAACCAAACTGTCAATATCAGTATTGATTTCATTCTCTGTACCATTCCTTACCCTCTCATGGATTTCAGTAACCCTGATATCACTTCAATCTTGTTCACAGAGTCTTTAGGGATAAAAACATATTATATTGATTTTATTTTATACTCCTCACTTAGCACCTTATGTATCAATATTAGGCCTTTGTGTTATGAATTTAATATTTAGGAGCCAAAGCTGAATAATTTCACTCTATTACGAACAATGAGATGTAAAGAAATCTTGAATCTGGAATATATAGCTGTACTGAAACCTCTAGACAGCTCTTCTAAAATCAAAATAAAATCATGTGACTTTAACTGACGTTTTCAGTGAGATACGGTTACGTCAACCGATGACAGACAGACCACGGTGAGAGAACTATCAATAGCCATATGAGGAAGCAGATTTGATTTTTTCATTTATTTCTTGTGAACGATGGCTTTCATTTCTGAGTCATTGGCAGGGGTAGAAAATGGCATACACAGTAACTTCCCCTCTCTCTCTCACGCTATTATGCCACCTCAGCTCCCTGTGATCAAACCTGACGCTTTGTTCAACTTTTGACATGTATTTGTTTGCCAATGAGCTGGCAAAATGTAGCTGTAAAAAATTAATCTTAGCTCATCTATTATTAACACACACACGGTTAATTATAGATGGCCATGTAATGGTGAGGGGGCTAATGAAACTGTGTCATGGTGATAATTAATAAGGTCTGCCCGTCTCTGGCACTGACTGACTGACTGTGTCCACCTACCATGTCAATCTGCCACAGCTCAGGGGAGTCCTCTCACCTGCCATAAACCTACTGGCCTTTTCACAGACTCTCTCTCTCTTCTTCCTTCTCTCTCTCTCTCTCTCTCTCTCTCTCTCTCTCTCTCTCTCTCTCGTCCTCTGTCTTCTCTCTTTATCTCCTCCTGTCACTCAGTCTTAAGCTTTCCCCCAGACATATCACTCTGTTTCTTTCTCTTTTTTTTAATCACTGAATTATTTGGATGTTTTAATGGTTGGTGGGTTTTTTTTTTTTTTTTTGAGACAAGCATTCCCCCTGTTGTGGCATTATGGAAACTGTCGCTTGTGTGTTCTGTGTTCTGCCAAAGAGCTCCATGGATATACACGCTACACAGGGATTGATGGATACCGAGCGAGACCACGCTATATAATCCAGAAAGGGTTGCCTGAGAGGGATCTGAGGCTTGTTGCTCCAGGAAGCTGCAATTCTTCTTTTTCTTCTTCTTCTTCTTCTTTTTTTTCATTCTGCTATGTCAGAGTTTCTCATTTCTCACTTGGTCCCCTCACTACCGCCCCCCCCCCCCCACCCACCAAGGCCAACCCCCACCACCAGATCCCCCCACACACCCCACCCAACTGCACTGCAGATGCCTGCATCATAAGCAGGGTGTGACACTCAGGGAAACTGGATAACCAGGCGTGGACACTGGCCGATAGATAGCTCATTTACACCATTTAGCTTCTTTGTCAGCCACACCAATGCTTTGTACGCCTTCTGTATTCCTTCATATTGTGCTTCTTTCATCATTCCCCAATCCTCCCTCTCTCTCTTTCTCTCTCTCTCTCTTTCTCACACATACACACACTCTCTTCCCTTCCTCCCTCTTTCTCTCCATCTCTCTCTCTCACACACACACACACACTCTCGTCCCTACTGCCCCCTTCTATCTCTCTCTCTCTCTCTCACACACACACACACACACACACACACACACTCTCTCTCTCTCTCTCTCTCTCTCTCTCTCTCTCTCTCTCTCTCTCTTAGCTACTCCCTCTCTCTCTCTGCACCCCTTCACACAGGCTGTTGGCCTGTGAATGTGACAGCAAATCAATGATGTGAATGCTCGGGAGAGAAGTATGTCATGGATTTCCTATGGAAGCTGTCACTGGGAAATAAATAAATAAATATATGCACACTGGTAAAATGACGTAGTCCTAGAATAAAACACAAGAGGTAGCCTATATTACACAGATGCAGGATTACATTTCATTCTCTAAACTGTCTAATGGCAAACAGTGGGCTTACATCTCTTAGGCCTGACTGTTAGCATGGGATTCAATGTCTCCCATGTGCATCTGTAGGTTAGATGATGTGGCATATAGATCTGATGTCTACAGGTTGAATGCACAGGCGTGGATCATCATCGATGCCTGATGGTGCATGGTCTGACCTGAGGGACTCTGGTACACATTGGACCATAATGTATTACATTTGTACAATAGACTTTGACTAAAGCCGTTTTTTTTTTTTTCAATGGAAATGTAAAATGAAATAAATTTTTCATTGAGGAGGAAGGTACTGTCTATGGAAAGCTTACCCATCAGATAAATTCTAATAAATCGAAATCCTAGTATTACTGTAAGCTTAAGGAATAGTTAAGCCAAAATCAAGTCAACCGTTTCAATGGCCTCCATTTAGGTAATGATAATTTATGATTCTGTTTCATTACTACAGTAAAGCATGCTTTGCAAGCCAAAATCATTTTCGAATGGTTAATGACAGATCTGCAAGACATAAACTAGTTGTACTATGTACAGATAAGCTACAAAAGGCACAGAGTAAAACAATGTAATAACACCCATAGATCTATGATGAAAACAAGCCAGAAATGTAGGCTACTAGTAAATGTATGTAAAGGTAATGTAAAAAAGAATTAAGAAAATAAACAGCCTGACAGAAAGAACCAACAACATTGTAAACCCCAGTGCTGTAGGATTAAAACAAAGAAAGGAAATGTCTACTTAGTAACCAGCTCTTTGATCTATGCTTCCCTTCGTACGAGGGTCTGGGATCTCGGCTATTGAGAAATGAGAGATGTTTGTATCGATGAGAGATGTTTGGAGCTCTTGACTGATAGCTTATCGTATTCTCACTCTGCATTATTATTTTTTTCTGATTGAATCAGACAGGATGCGTCTGATGCGAACATGGCCAAATTATGGAGTACTGGAGGGAGATGGCCAGGCTAGGTGTTTAGTGGAGTTTAGTTTGAAGCTGTACCCGGCAAGTCTACGTAATTCCGAGACATCAGCAAAAAAAAAAAAAAAAAAATCATACAACTCGGTGTTCCCTCCCCCATCCATTGCATCCACTTTTTCATGTATTATTTCCAGAATAATGTGACAATTTTTCTAAATTTGACTTTAAAAGAGCTGAGGACATTGACAAATATTGGTAGCAGTGCAAGGCATTTCTTGTGCTGAGATAGATCGCTTTAGCAGCCTTTTACCTTTTACTTGTGTTTTATTCTCTAGGCTGTGGCAAATTGTCACTGTTTCATAGCATCAGGCTGTTCAACAGGGAGGCTATGTGTGTGTGTGTGTGTGTGTGTGTGTGTGTGTGTGTGTGTGTGTGTGTGTGTGTCACATGGTTCACAGTGATGCCACTGCTGCTCGGAATCCATGTTTCTCCCAGTTCTGTCCTGTCTGTGATGCCAAAGGCGCTTCTGCTGCCAGGAAACTGAGTTTGAGTCAGCAACACTGAGGGGAGAGGATGGAGTATAGCTTTCTATCTCTCTCTCGCTCTCTCCCTCACTCCCTCTCTCCTGGGTGTGGGACTACAGCCAAAGCTGTCACCAGTGACGACAGGAAGGAGAGTAGGGAACTGCTGGGATTCCCTGCTAGGTCAGGCCAAAAGAGAGAGAGAGAGAGAGAGAGAGAGAGAGAGAGAGAGAGAGAGAGAGAGAAAATACTGACTACAGTAGGGGAAAGCGAGATAAGGTAATTCTCTACACTAAATCCGGAGATTAATTACGTTGGAGAATTACTTCTGGAAGGAGGTTTGGTTTGTAGCGATAAAGGAGTGAGTGAGCTACAACCGTACTCTATATTGCAGGAATAGAACTGACCCACTTATTTATGTTTCATGTGGACCCAAGGTTTGATGCTTGTTTAGAGGAGAGCATCTCCATTGGAGATTAATGGGGGAATACTGTAGGCTGGCCAAGATGAACTGGAATACACCTATCAATACCCTCAAGTGTTATTAAGAGAATTCTTTTCAGACAAACAACAACAACCAGGACTTGGCTTACTGTATTGTACATAAGGAGAGCACGCTGTGCAAAACTGATAGGCCTAGCCTAGCCTGATTGCCATCGACTTTCAAAGCTCTGCGAGACTTTGGTCTGACCAAGAGCCTATAGCACTGTAATTTCTCAAAGCGTATGGTTTTGCATTTTTATGGAACTCAGAAATCCGTTCAGATCAGCAGCTGGCCAGACCAGGCTTCTGAAATCAGTGTCAGACTAAAGACCAGACTTCTTCTCACAACTGCTTCCATTTAACCAATCAATTTCAATCAGCATATTCCAAACTGTTAGATTATTGTTCCACCTCTGCCACTTCGATTGCTGCAGCTGCCTCACATTTTGAATGGTCTGTAGCAGGCAACTATCAGGCATTAATATCAATGAATTAGTCAAGAATTGTATTACTGGCTATTTTCACACTTTGTTAATATTTATAAGCTACTTAATCCTTTAAATTGTCTTTCATAAGAACATAATGAGACATTTGATGGGAAATGTCTTTTGCTCGTTAACAAGCCAGCTATGCCCTTAGCAATAAGAAATTACAAATCTTTTTGTCTCTTGTGAACAAACTGCGGTTAAAGCCTAACTGATGAGGTTATAATTCACACACACAGGCTTGTCTCATACGGTCTGCAGCAGCAACTTCAGACAATCGTCTGACAAAAGAATTGCGTTTAATACGTCACCTCGACCAAAACCCCCACTATGATTTGTTCAGTAAAGTGGTGTTGCATGTAGGCCTACTGTATGTACCTCTTTGTTATTGGGCTTGAAAGCTGAGGGGAAACCCTGAGAGAGAGAGAGAGAGAGAGAGAGAGAGAGAGAGAGAGAGAGAGAGAGAGAGAGAGAGAGAGAGAGAGGAGGCCTACTGTACTCTGTACTCTACTCTACTTCTCTCCCCAAACTGCATGTGTGCCCTGCTGTGCCATCAGCTGAGAAACCCAGCTGTGAAAAGACCTGGAAATCTATAGAAATGGGATTATGTGTATTTGGAGAAATTTCTCTGATTAGGCTCCAGAATTTCACACACACACACACACACACACACACACACACACACACACACACACACACACACACACACACACACACACACACACACACACACACACACACCAGAACTGATTTGGGCAACAGAAGCTGACTAGCCAGCCAGCTGTCCCTCCCAACCATCAACGATATAGAGCCTCTTCACTTCTGGCTCTCACTTGAACCTTTAAACTGATGCTACTGCTTTAGCGAGCCACAGATTATCTTATCATGTTTTTGCAGGACAGACTCTGTGAGAGATGGATCATTTTCTTTGTGGACAGTTTTACAGAGCTGAGCAGCAATGAGATTGTTTCAGCGTTTCAAGCGAAGTCTCAATGAATGTAGGGAGGAGAAGTGGGATTCAAACAGGATGACTTGAAATGTGAGCTCTCAGATTAATACTGATGCAATAACAGCCAGTGCTTTGTGTAGGCATTCATTCTTAATATGCTCTTAAATGGAGGCTTTTTTTTAACTCATGGTTCATAACAATAATATATGCCTGTTTGAGTGGTTGTTACGTTGTACGAGTAACGAGTAAAGTAAGTTTAGGTAAATTGGCTAAATGCAGTGTACAATCTATTATTTAATGAGGACTTTACATTTACATTTACATTTATGCATTTAGCAGACGCTTTAATCCAAAGCGATTTACACAAGATGTTTAACAATCAAGCTACATAGGAGTGCTAGACGAAATTATCTTCTATCTGGGTCTTTAGGTCTGAAATCCATCCATGGCTAATTGCAAGCACAGGAGAGCAGCAAATGTACACTAGAATATATGCATGAGTTCTAGAGAGGTACTTTGTAGAGCTACAGTAAATAGCATTGTCATATGCAGTCATATTCCTCTCTTGGGTTCAATGATGAGTTCACTGTGATTTCCCCTGTTACTGATACTTTCCCCTTGAGCATAACAGCTGTGCTATGGTAACTAGCTAAAAGGGAAGTAGACCACACAACAAATTTTTTCGTGTTAAATAACTAGCAATGTGTTGAACACACGCGCACACACACACACACACACACACACACACACACACACACACACACACATCTGTGTTTCCACATGCTCAAACCGGTTTTTCACAGCTGAATAGTTTGAACAGAGACCAGGCCATCAACAAAAACATCACGTTTGATTTCCACAGAAACCAAATTAGTGCAGTTCCAACTGTGACAGTGATTACTATAATAATTAACTACACCACAATGCATGACCGCATAGCATATGAATACATAGCTATATAATGTACCGAAATATCCTACCATATAGCATCATTAATCATTAGAACTAGAAGCTACTCAACATCAGCACAGAATAACTATACTGTACGTCATTTCAATATCATATTTGCCTCATATCTTTGTAAAAACACATCGAACTATCGCTGTGTATAAAATGTGCTACCGTAATTTCCCGACTATTAGCCGCGGCTTATATATTGATTTCGCAAAATTTCTTCCGCTATGAGGTTAAAACAGGGGGGCAGTTAATATGGTGTTAATATGGTTTTGTTTTTTTTAACTTGCATAAAACACTGTTCTGCGGCTTATACACAATGCGGCTTATATGCGGGAAATTACTGTATATAAATAACCTTGCCAAATGCCTTGCCTTTCGTGTACAGACTAAATCCTTTTCTTACATTTTTTTTACATTATAAATCATACTGTATCTGTAGGCTGTAGTCAGAAAGCCAAACCCCAACACAAAATGCATGGCTGCCTTGCCTCTCATGGAAGCTAATTATTAACCTCAGTGTGAATGCGCTGACTGAAACAGTTAAGACATTCCCCCAGTCAGCCCCAAGATATGCTTATGTAAGGGCAATCATGTATGACTCTAGCATGTGACAACTGGAGCGTCATGACACATTCTGAGACTGAGGCTGATCCTCGGCACGCTATGATCCCCTTTCGTATGCAGGTGGCACGCCTGCTTCCATTCATCCATCCATCCATCCTTCCATCGGCTTTGCAGCTGTTTGCATGGGGGACTACTAGAATCACACTGCATGTCTGAAACATCTGCATCTCTGGTGGAATTTAGATTTTTTTCCCCTCTTGAACAAAGAGTTCATGTATTTTTTGCACAAAACTGTGCCTTAAAAAGAATATTCTGATTGGTTTATATAGACATGAGTACTACAAACAGCTCATTAGGATAAGCATAGGTCAGGAAGCCAAACCAGTTCTAGACTCAACAAGAATTTGGTCAGAGTAAATGTTTTGGCCAAAGACAACAAAAAAACACACCACATGAAAACATTACACCAAACAAACTTCACTGAGAATTGGAAGCCGAAATTCCCTCCTACCCACGGAGCAGAGAGAGACTGTGCTTGGAGAGATGACCACAAGTTCAAAACAGAGACTGTGGGACTTGCCCTTCCTATATGGTCACTGCCATTAGAAACCTGAAAATCGAATGCTTCAATCCACTGGAATTGTAGCCTATGCCTCTCATTATCCCCTATTTTCCATTATCCACTTATCAATGCCAGCATGTTTTCCAGATCATGGTCAGGGGGTCTTTCTGAATACAAAATTGAGATAGATAACATAGTTATTACCTCCACCAAGGAGGTTATGTTGTCGACGGCATGTGTGCGTCTGTCTGTGTACAACATAACACAAAGAGTACTGCACGAATTTAGATTAAATTTTCAGACGTACTAGTGTATATTGGCAAGTAAGAACTGATTTAATTTTGGTGATCCAGAACACCATCAGGAATTTATATCGTGTCTGTGACCACATTGCCATTTTTTTTAAAGACCCTTGGCAGTATTTTCTGATTTATAGATATCCCTAATCCCACTTATGGTGATACCTGTAAGTTAAAAATGTAACTATATTCACCTGTAGTGTCTCTCCTTGACAATCAGACAGATAAACTGAATCGAAAATGGCAGTTATATTGATAAAATCCTATGAGTTCTTCTCATGCCTAAGCATTCCTGTCCACGCCTGCTGCTTGCCCATCGGCATGCCCACATATCCCAAGACACTTGACATCTGACACTTGACCTTTGTGACCTGAGCAAGGCAGTTTGCAGCAAAGATCTACTCTGTTGCATGAATCTTACTAAACATTTCTCCCTCCTGCTTCACTGATGGTGTTGTGGAGAAGGGTGACTTTGAATGACATCTAATCACCGTCTGAATACGGTATCCAAAATGGAGATTTTCAAGCTTCAAACTGACTTCTTTGACCTAATTAAGGAATTGATCAAATGTCTTCCACTGTAATTTACATGTAAACAAGTTTATAGCTGTCACATATATACTGTAGATCACAAACAGACCTAGACTAGCATGAAGGATAGCTGATGGACTCAAGCGTAATATCATTGTTATAATTATTCACTGTTGGTGAGAGAGGCTCGGCACCTGTACAGAATCTCTCTCTGGGAAAGGGAAGATTTGTTCATACTGTATTAGTGATAGAAAACAGATCTGTAAACAGTTACATTTTGCGGCAAGATCCATAAAGATGGTTCTGCATGGTGGAATATGTAGGCCTATCCTATGCATGTACAAACCCAATCTGAAATTGTTGGAACGCGTGCTACATGTAAAGTGGCAATGAAAACAGAGTACTATTTCTTTCAAAGCATACAAACCATAAATCTGATACAGAATAGTGCCAAGAAAACATATAAAGTGTTGAAACCGGGTAAAATTATTGTTTTGGGGGGCATATATGCAACATGTCTCAAAAAGCTGTCAGGATCAATAGAATACTGTAAAAGAATAATGCTAAAAATAACACAAGGAGAAATATTTCCAGACTCATTAGCGTACCAGGATGAATGTTGGCTATACAGCATATAAGACTATCAAGGAGAGGCCAAGTCTTTCACAATTAATGATGTGGAGTGCATTACCCATTTATAACAAAAATATTGGAATAGCCTATTGTATATTGTATATAAATAAAAAATACTTTAAAATTACAATAATAACTCATACAACAACAACAACAACCAACAAAGAATCCAGTTTCGATTAAGCTACTGTCATTCTTTTACTAGCCTATTTCTCTTTGCTTGTTCTAACCAGGTGTGTGCATGTGGGCATGTGTCTTTATGTGTGTCCTTGCTACTCCCCCCTAAACATTGCTTGTATGTTTTTAAGTTCATAACATTTATTATTTTTCTATTTTATTTACAACTTACACAACGTCTCAAATTAAGAATTGGGGTTTCACTTCTCCAAAAATTATTCATCACGTCAATTTACTATGTAAGATTATGGCACAACAGATGTCATAGCTTAAAAACTAGTTATTTAGATGCCACAAGGCCTTGTCATTGGGTAGCACACTGTTGTCCATTTCATTTT
Source organism: Sardinella longiceps (assembly GCA_027497455.2). NCBI lineage: Eukaryota > Metazoa > Chordata > Actinopteri > Clupeiformes > Clupeidae > Sardinella > Sardinella longiceps. The sequence continues at coordinate 3,950,612 of JAODXP020000013.1, read as the reverse complement.
ATGACTTAGGCCTATGAGAAACCTATAGGCTAAATAATTCGTATTTTATTTGTAATATAGAAATATCACTAACTGCAGATTTATTGACTTTCCATGCCACCATTGAATCATCTTTTTTGTTTTCTCTTTGTAAGGACTATTGCACTAAACCGTTGCTTGCTTTCAGTTTAAGTTCATCTTTAGTCCACCTTAAATGACTATTCCCAAATTAGTCCCTCCCTCTCCTCGCTGCTCGCCTACCGTCCTGCCTGCCACTCGGTCATCGTGAACAATCCCCTTTCGTTTTCGAGGCACGGCGATGGCTCGTAAGAACAGCATCCGAAGACATTTTCGCGGACCCCTGGCGTGGTAGCGACTCACCATACTTTTACCGTGTTTCTTTTAGGTCAAAGGGAATACACCCTCATCAGTAGACTATAGGGGCAGAAAAAGTCAAGAATTCACTTGGATCTCCGTGCTCTCAGACTGACTTACATCCTGGTTCTCCTAGTGATATTTTCATCTTTTTTTTCGGAAAGTAAAGACTGTGTGGATTGTTTTGCCTCACTTTTGCCTGCTTTAGTTTTCAGTGACAAGTTGTGTAATATCTCCATTCAACTTTGGCCATATTTAATTCACAAAAAGCCTTTTAACAGAGCAGAGGGGAAAATCAATTCCATCAGATTTTCTGAACTCATTTTCCGCATCTGTGCAGTCCTGTTGACAAGTTAGGTTTCACGCGCGGGGAAAACAAGGGCGTCTTGTGAATATCTCTAAACATACTGGCCATTCCTCGATAAACAAACGTAATCTTGAAGAAAGCCTCGCTCTTTCGTCAGTTCAGTTCACTAACAGTGAACAGCCTAGGAGACGTCATAGGTCCAGACGAGAGGGTGCAACAGGGATTCCGCTCAAGCAGGAAAGGGGATTTCTACCGCCCAAGACTCGGGGTTAGAATGTATTGATTGTCAGATTTGAAGAGGCAAAACCACTTGGACTCACTGATTTCCAGCTGCTTGGGAGCTGCGGCGTCATCTCATCCAAACGGTATGTTCTTATTCTTTTTCCATTTCACTTTGCCCGTTCTAGCCAGGTGTGTGCATGCGTGCATATGTGTTTATGTGTGTGACTGGTTGGGAAGGCTGTGTGCGTGTGTTTGTGAGCATTTTCTTCCGTCACACACTCCTACCGCACTCGCATATTGCTTTGCGTGTCGTTGTGAACTAATCTTAATCATGTTTGGCTTAATACTTGAGGAGATAGACCGTCGAATCCGCTCAATACATCTCTTTGTGTTGGATATTTTGATTGAGTCCAGGTGGAATGCCACCGCTCTGAAAAAAGAGAGTCATACATTCGTTACAGCAACCTGTTTTTCCGGCCCCTCATACCAGGCAAACCAGAAGACATTCAAGAGTAGCCCCACTGGTGTCACGCCATGATAGTATGGGGCGAGTCGATGCGCAGAGATGAACGCTGTCTTACTCCGAATGGAAGAATTGATGTAGCCTACTGCATGCTTATTACCATTAAGGAGTCAAAATTCAAAGTAGATTTTATTTTCAGGAAATAACAGCTACTAGATATTTGCATTGTCTCTCATTACCAGCGTGTATATTTTGAGTAGGCTAGTCGGCTGATGACAAGATCTCTGCGAACCTAATATTGTTAACATGAGGAGAGAAGTGATCCTCGTTTAATTAAGTGGCTGATTGCAGTAAAAATCCATTCTTCTGACGTCACATGAAAAGGATGGAAAGGGGCGTAATCAAGACGCACGAGCACTTTGTTCTGTTTCTAATGTTAAGCCAATAGCGCAGAAAGTTTACAGCGCTTCTTAATGCAGCACTTGAACTGAGCGTTGTTCTATGGGCGAAGTTGATAGTGTTAGGGCACAGCGTATTCGCTTCATAGTTATATGAATCTAAACAAACATCGCCTTTAAGAAATTGCTTGAGCAATCTGAACAAACCTCATCTGTTTGAACAGTCACTGTGTAGCCATGTTGCGCCTCGCCCGTGAACTGGGTGTGCGCTCACACTGTTGTTTTTTAAAGGGGATTCCTTTGACGAAAGCACATGCCTGTTGCAGCATTCATTGAAACAACTGCCCAAGGCTCTAGCGGGCAATGCACACAACGTTAAACCAGTTGTGATTAAAATAAACTTGCATTATGTCATGAATGCTTATGTGTGATGTTGAGCGGTGCTTCGTTTACAAAAGCCAAAAAAAAAAGAAAAGAAAAAAAAAAAAAAATACTGTCGGAAGAAAGCGATGTAATGTGTTGCTGCACATTATCTAGAGCTAATATAAAACCTCCGCTGTGTCCTTTGCGATATTGCCACGACAATCCATGGCAATTGCAGTGTTATAAATTACAAACGTTTATTATTCGGAAGTCCGTGTTAGATGTGTTAACGGCAGTTGTGTCCTGTCTGCCCAGGTCTATGGGGAATTCGATTCACAGGCAACTAACCTCAGATTAATCAACATGACCTGCATTTTTGCCGTAAAATCGGACTGTGGCACTAAATTAATTAAATAATGAAAAGAGCACACACCACACAGATATTAAGAAAATGCAAATTAAGCCACACCATTATTAAAGGGAGGGGAAAAAGAACTTTGGGGATTTCATAGCATTAGCCTACATAGAATTAGACCATCCTATTCATTAATTATTGTCAGTGAATGAAAAGCACTCTCTCCTGCTCTTAGTGATGGAATGAATTTTGTTCATTTCCGAGCATCATTCCAATTTAATTTTTTTAGTTGCATTATACCATGTCCATGGCACAGATACTGATGACGTTCAGATAAATTGGGGCCTACAGGTTTACAAAAAAAAAAAAAACAACCCAATACAAACATCCATTTCAGATATCACAATGTGGGCGATAACTGCCTGACAAACCTTGATCAGCTTGCCCAGGGCTGCTGGAAACTCTGCCAGGGGGGGCTCTATCTGGTGGGACTCGGCCGTCTTCTCGTCAGATCGTGCTCGTTCAGAGCCGGGGGTGTCTCTCTCTCTCTCTCTCTCTCTCTCTCTCTCTCTCTCTCTCTCTCTCTCTCTCTCTCTCTCTCTCTCTCTCTGTGTCTCTCTTTCTCTCTCTCTCTCAGCCACTGCTGCAGACCGATGCCATCCATGTTCTGTTGTGCATATCAAGCTGTGTTTACTTTCTCGGCATCTGTTCTCTCTAATTAAGAGACTGCGCTCTGATCAGCTCTGCCCCATTTTGTTTATAGAGCTTAACTTTGCAGAGGAAAAGCTTCAAGCTGCCCTCGGAAAAGCCTCCCCTTCCTCTTGCTGCGCCTCTGCCATAAATGGCAGTGGTACTGTTGCAATGGGATGCAGTTGAGAGGGAGAATATATAGGATTCGGAGCACAGCATGGTCCACTAAGCTGTCTATGATATGTCTGTTCAGACATCCCAAAACAGATGGGAGGGCAACTCAGACGGTAAAATAGACCAGCTTTTCCAGCGCACACCTGATGCAGCACTTGGAATGGAATCACTGCAACTGAATTGAAAAACACACCCCTAAGCTATGCAATGTACCAAAGCCTAACTTCCCCTTGTTAAGGAATGATATAACCACATATCCCTTCAGGGCATAATACTCTCTGAATGTACAACTGTGGCTCAACACTATTACTGTTCATAGTCCTTTGTTGCAACTATGTTGCATATTCATATCGTTATTGGTCATTCAGATACGATGTGAGACCTTACCAGCCAGGCCCCATTTGATTCTAAATAGCCTCAAGTAATGTGTAAATCTTAGTTATTTTATGAACTTGTACTCTACTGATCTCATGTAAAAACATTCATGGCTATTCCAAGCATAGCATATTCATTGGAGATCTCCCTGGAGCAGGGGTTCTCAAAGTTTTGATATGTGAGGGCCAATTGAGGGACCCAATGTAGACCTGGAGGACCTGCACTTTACGTAATATTTTCCTTCAGTGATATTTTCCTCTTTGAATTGTTATGACTCCATTTTCAATGACCACCTTTACATGCTGGGACTGGTTTAAACAGAATATTGGCAGTATTAGGTTTGTGTCAGAAACCGGAATACAGCCAAATTGATTGATGTCAGTCAGAATGAGGAGTTTATGTGCCTCACACCAAACTGAATATTGGCAATATTGTGGCTAAAACAGGTATATTCCCTGCATGTAACTGTGGTCAATGAGGCACTGAATGCATCATCAGCTTCTTTCCCCAAGGGCCATTGAGGCCACCGCCGATACAAACCCTCCATTCACTTTCATCACTGTGACCTTTGACCCGGAAGAAATCTAATGTAATACAGTACACGTTTTGCTCTAGTGGCTTAATCTTAAGGTTCAGTGGCAGTAAAGGTGTTATTATCGCGCATTACAGAGAGATTCTTGGTAGCATTTATTTTTATGCTCTTATTTTATTACTTGGAAAGAGACATTCTAAATCACAACACACACACACACACACACAGGCACACATCAAAATATAAATGGTGTCAAACTGACTTTTTTGCATCTGTCAGACTTGTAAGGAGATCCACCTGAGGCAGAATGTGTTTAGATGATAAAAGTCGAGTCGAGATGGATGTTTGGAGACCAGACAGGAAGTGTGTATTATTGAGACTTGAGAAGGTGGCCTTCTTCATCTAGGCTCCTCAGGGCTCACAAGCCTCCAGCGATTTAAGAGTCACACAAAGAAAGTCAGTCAGTGTTGGAAGTGTCCGCAATAGGATTGCGTGATCCTGTTGTCGACAGGTCAAGACAAATTAGCACGCAAGGGCGCAGAGTTAGCAGATTGATGTAAGCCATTGTTTATTTTCAACAGTTCTTTCTGCTTAGCTTTGTGCTGAATCAGGGCCAGTACAACACACCTCATGGGCTTAGTGGGCTGTTTGTGGTAAACTCCACTCCCACGTCCGTTCACCATAGAGTCTTTGGTGACTCCTAACTGTAGGTCACTCAGTAATGCAGAGATGGATTGACATGCCAGAGGATCTGTGTGTCTGTCTGTCTGTCTGTCTGTCTATGTGTCCTGGAGTCTCCTCACAGTCATTATCGCACCAAAGGCCAAAAAAACTTGCACTGTCACAACTCAAGACTGTGTGAGTGACCCTGCTCTTGCTTCTCTGGCTTGGTGCCTGTCCACAGGGATAGCCCCGGGTCGAAACTGCAAGGTTATAAGTGGCACTCTTGGCAGTGCTAAAAACAAAGATGGAGGGACATCACCGGAGGATCATGCCTGAAATGGCCTACAAACGTGCTACTTTTAGCACTCTGCTCTGTGTGACCTTATTGCCATAGTTGCAACAGGCTTACAATGGAGTTCCCTACAGCGCTCAGTGTCATAGCTATGACTGCTTTCTGAATGAACTTGTTTTCCTCTATCTCTGAAGAAATATGAGGCGGCATAGCAAAGCCTGTGCCCATATTTATAGAACCAATTTAGTTCAATTGAGTCTACACTACAATGCTTTGTAGTGGTGTAGGAAATGACATGCGTAAGATGATAGCCCATTTAAAGAATGGAGCTGTCATAACTTAAGTTAAGTTCAATGTCCTTTGATGGGCAGACTACATTCTCCTTCTTTTTTCAAGACTGGAGGTTTGTGTTTTTAATTAATTTGAATTAAGCACAAGAATCTTTTTTATTTACTTCTGATTTGATGTTTTATTTCCCATGGAAACATTGTCAGAAGCAAATGCAGTTCTGTTCCCCATCTGTAATTTGTATTCCTGCAGTGTAGTGCAGGGCTGTAGTCCTACACAAGTGGCTAAAAAAGCCAGCCAGCTGATGATGGTTTCGTAACAGATGACACTTAGGTGGGTGGGGAACACTATGACAAAAAGGACAGAGGAACAGAGGAGGGAGTACACACACACACACACACACACACACACACACAGAGAGAGAGAGTGCAGAGTTAAACAGGCAGCCAGGCACTGAGCTGGAGCCAGAAAGAGGAAATGGAAACTAGGATTACTTCCTCGTGCTGCTCTTTTTTTTACGTACGTTTTCTTTCCTACAGCACGTGAACGTCAGGGCCTGCATAGAGAGGCGTAGTTCTGTTTCCCCCGGGCGGCAGCATTTATCAGGTCAAAGGCCCATCCAACCTAATGCTCCCATTTTTTTTATTTGGCCTTTCAGTGATAGTGGCAGTTGGTTGTGGTTCTCTAGCGTGTAGTAGTGAAATGTTTAGCCAAGGCGTGGTCCCAACACTGAGACCTTGGCTGGTTACCAAACAACTTGACTTTGGTACAGTCCACCCTGGGCCATAAGCCCCTCCCCGGGCTTGTAGATGACTTCCTGTTAGTTACGTGTAAATGGTCAAACTGGACAGGGAGTCCACTTGACTATAGTGGTGCATTATTGCAATAGAGTTTAATGAACCCAAGAGATTGTTTTTAGAGCAGGATACAAGTGGTGTTTCCCACCATTATATTAGGATAATGGATGTAATTGTCAGTATTGAGTTTGCTGGGAAATAATACATTATTTGGCTGTTATCATGATCATTGACAGATGAAATATTTTAGGTGTGTCTGTAGGGGTTTAATCTGGGTTTGGTGGTTTGCCCATGGACTTCATTCATGGCCGGTCGTTTAGACTGTTAGTCCGTTGGATTGTCAGTCAAGGTTATGTTAATGAAATGAATTCCCTAACTGGAAATGTGTGTCTGTCTATGTTGTGTTACGGTAATGCTTATCTTCAAGCAGAGAGGCGCTGAATTAGAGGGGGGATTGTTAGGTGTTTAAGAAAGCAAATCCTCAACATCCAAAGGACCAACCACACATAAAGAAGAAGAAGAAGAAGAAGAAGAAGCTCTTGTGGAATAGCCCCTGGTCTTGCACCCCCCACTCCCCTGCTCTTCCTACTTGGGTTAATGTGGTTGTGCGCGTGACAAGCTTTGCTCCAGATTCAGCGCATGCATTCAGCACTGCACACAAATGTGGCTGTCTGTTGAAGCATGACCATCTCCAGCTGAAATGCCCATTTATGTATTACAAAAATGCCATACTTTGTCTCATGAGGAGGGAAAAAAAAGCCAAAAAGAAAAGCATGTGCTGTCATGGGCTCTGTCAGCTCACGCTCTGGGTATGCTAAGCCTGCTAAGTGGGCAAATTTGTTTTCTCTGCATCTGCCACATCTTGTGACACTGGGGAGAGGGAAATAACATTGGGGCACAGTCACCTGAGTCTGAGTAAAGTGTTTGTGCTGTCCAGTAGGTTCAGTCTGAGGGTGTGTGTGTGTGTGTGTGTGTGTGTGTTCCCCATCAACAATCAGCATGCCAGGCGAGGAGAATATTTTGTAAATGAAGTGTTTTTGCTGTCCAGTCGGTTCAGACTGAGTGTGTGTGTGTGTGTGTGTGTGTGTGTGTGTGTGTGCTCCCCATCAACAATCAGCAGGCCAGGCAAGGAGAATATTTTATTCACAGCGAGGGCCGAGACTGGGGTGCTGGCTAGCGTGGGGTGAAGATGGACCTATGGTGTTATTTGCGGTGGGAGTTGCAACAGCGGCCAGTAAAGGCTCATTATAGAGCTGCTGCATGAGGAGGAGAGGAGAGGAGAGGAGAGGAGACTCCCACATGTGTGTCCATCTCCAGCAGACACAGCAGAGGTGGACAGGAGCTTTTAAGCAGAGTCACTGGCAGATTCACTGGCTAGCATGCAACACATGTATGATGCAAACGACTTTGGGTGACCTCCCCTCTATCCAATACAAATATTAATAGAACACACACACACACACACACACACACACACACACACACACACACACACACACACACATACAGAGAGAGAGGGAGAGAGAGCTAGAGGCATAGTAAAAAATATCTAGTCTTCACCGATTTTTGGGAAAGTATCACAGACATAAGGGATCTTTTAATCAAGTCAAAGGTATGGTGTTGAAATTCTTATTGCTGTTATTTTTTTTAGTATTTGCTTGAAAGCCATGAAGTCTGTGGAGTTGTTTAGAGTAATCTTTACTCCTGCATTCTAGCAAGTACTGTAAGCTGAACATTATTGCTCAGAATAGCACCGAAGCACTTATACTGACATTCATCGACCACGTTAGCGGTTTACATTTCACATTGCATACAGTAGATGGAGCGCAGCCAAGAGGAGAGGGAACAGTGGCCTTGGTATTATCTCTCCACGTCAGGTTGTAATGTGTGTGTGTGTGTGTGTGTGTGTGTGTGTGTGTGTGTGTGTGAGAGAGCGAGAGAGAGAGAGAGAGAGAGTGTGTGTGTGTGTGTGTTTGTGTTTAACGTTGCTGTTTGAGCAAGCACTAATGGTAGCCAGGTAAAAGGTCAACAGCTATGCTGGAGATGTAATGATTGGTGTCGTCGGAGCATGCAGTCTGTATTAGCGATACCATGATTATGTATATTGCTGCACAGATTGCGTTAGCGCAGCAGCGTTGTCTCCATGTTAGGGGTTGGGCAATTTCTAGTGCTGTTGACAGTGTTTCCGTTGTCTCGTTTGTCCAAGGAAATTGTGGAAACATGCTAAAAATGTGTTTCCTGATTCTGTTCTTGTTATATTCTTGAATGCTTGCTATATAGACAGACAGAGAGATCTTTGTGTGTGTGTGTGTGAGAGAGAGAGAGAGAGAGAGAGAGAGAGAGAGTGAGAGAGGAGAAAAGTGAAAGTGTAATGCTCCCGCAGTGATTTAGCTACGTAGTTATGGGCATAATGCAGAGATAAGAGTCCTGAAACCATGGGAACATCACCATAAACCCTGAAGAGTCATGCACATTAGCTGACTGTCTTAGTGTGTGTGTGTGTGTGTGTGTGTGTGTGTGTGTGTGTGTGTGTGTGTGTGTGTGTGTCCCTCCTCCTACTCTGTCTCTGTGGTGTCGTCACTTAATTCCAGCTGGAAGGCGAGACGGCATGTGAAGACATAAGGGCCTACAGGACTGGGTTGGGCAAGTCTCTGGCCCTCTCGTCCCTCTCGTTCTCAACTCTCTCTCTACCTCATTCTCTCCATTTTGTTCTTTAAATCTCTCATTGTCTTTCTCTGTCCTCTCTCCATCTGTCTCTCTCACCATTCCTCTCTCTCTCTCTCTGTCTCTCTCATTCTCTCTATCCTGCTCTTTCAATCTCTCATTGTCTCCATGTCTCTCTCTCTCTCTCTCTCTCTCTCTCTCTCTCTCTCGCTCTCTCTGTTGCATGACAACATGAAGAGAGATGATGTGCAGTCTCTGTCTCTGCTCCATTCAGAGGGTAGGAGAGGAGAAGAGTGGAGAGGTATCCTGTAAAAAAAAAAAAGCCCTTGGACAGCTCATGTTCTTCGCTTCCATTTTGTCCATCACCCACAATAGTGGCACACTTCAGACACTGCTGGTAGTACAAGGAGGGATGATATCTGACACAGCATGTCGCCTTTAGGTGCAAAGCCTTGGCTGTTTTCCACTGTGAGTATAACCTAGAACATGGGATCTGTGGCTAAATGAAATGTCTGGGTTTTTAGGCCTTCTGATGGCACTTAAAGGTACTCTAAGATGTACCGCACATTAGCAGGCAACCACACTCACGCCCTTAGCAGACACACAATACCACAGAGTGGCAGGCACCGTGCCCAAGTCCATAAACTCCCCACATTGCATAAACGTTACATTAAAGGGAAACTGTGCAGTTTTTGCTGTAAACTAGTGAACTAGCGACATAAAAGGCATAGTCTTTCTGGCACAACTTGTGTAGAACATGCTTATGATGCTGAGCAAAAACTGTAACTAGGTTTTCTTTAACTTTGAGGTGCTTTCCTACCCCCCGCCCAGAATACACAGTGGATATCCTGGATGGCTGTTGGGGAATAAAACTTGCATTTAACCACCCTTTATATGAATATAATGTATGTCATCCAAATTAATTTGCAGCTACCAAAATAAATTATCTGATTAAAAAAGGATACCTCAGACAAGAGGTGAAAAGTTGCCTAGTGCTCCTCTAAATCATCCTTTGATGAACTCAAAAAGCTTATGTATCTAGAATGACATAAGCTCTCTGCTCTATCATTGGACGTGACAGAAATTGAAATTGGCAATAGCCCTCTAGTGATGTCTCACAGCACATGGTAATGTGCGCTAAGCTAAGCGTTTTCCAGTGGAAAATGCCAAAAACGTGATTGAGAGATTACATGTGTAATAATAACGAGCAAGTGTTGAAATCAAGTCGTAGTATAGTCCTGTGCTGTGCAGATTTTGTCAGAGGTCTTGTGTAATCTCAGACTATTTCCTCACTGAGTCAGCAGAGTGTTTTGTACAAGTATAGGCAAGGGAACTACAATCATCTTGTTTAGCTTGAAGGTGCTGTCTGTCTGACATTCCAATGCCATAAACATTTGTCAGATTGACTTACTGTTACCCTCATGAGCTGTTTGCTGTCTGTTCAGTGATTTTTCAGACAATAGAAACCCTGGATACACAGATGCTCATTCACTCTCTAGCCTCATAGCCATGAAGACAAACCTAGCAGTTTGTATTTAGCCATTACCAAATCTCAGCTAGTCATCAACACATGGCTTACACAAGAGCAGAACAGAATGAAAGCGTGCAGTTTGATTGCATGCTAAGCACAAATATCAGTGAACTCTCACAAACACATAACTGCTGAATTGATCAATCCTAATTCCAGTTCATTACTGTCTAACAGGTTTCTTATAGCATGCACAACACCACGCCTGTAATGGCTGTCTGCCTATTGCGAGCCAGCTAATCTCCTCGTGCGTGTCCGCGTCCGTGTCCACCCATCCTCTACGGGCAACTAAACAAAGTTGATGGAAAACGCTGAGCGATGGCATGCCGAATGAATAGTGGGAAGTCCAATCCCCCTGTGCTACTCTGGACGTATTTTGTAAACAAAAGAGGGTGCCGAGCGTCGGCACTTCCCCCTCGCCCTCCCCCCACCCCACCCAGTGGACTGCCCTGCCAAGC
>JAODXP020000013.1:3889689-3934689 GCA_027497455.2 Sardinella longiceps | reverse complement strand
GGACTGAGAATACTGGCACAGCCGTACGGCGGGAGGGAGGGGCAGTAGGCCAGTGGCAGACTTTGGGCCGGGTGTGTGTGTCTGCCAGGCCAGCCAGTGTGTCCTGTCCACCAGGCCTGAGTTGGGTTGGGCAGCCCAGTGCAAAGCTGAGCCCAATATGCCAAGCCAGGCTTGTTTATAGGTATATATTAGTAGGTCGTTTGGCATTTCCGGCCATCAGCATTTACCTTCTAGTCTTCACTGAGGTAGTGAAAGCTGGGCAGCCTTACCACCTGCTGTCCATGGGAAGAGGGCCACATTTATACAATCGATTGGTGGATGTTTGTTTAGAACAGACTTCCCCCTCCTGGTTCTTGATTTACCAGGGGGTGGTCTGTGTTTTGGTGGTCTGTGTGTTCAAGACTTAAAATAAGGTATTCTGGGAAATTAAGAGTTGTGTTGTTTGTGTGTGTGTGTGTGTGTGTGTGGAGAGGAGGGGGGGGGGGGGGGTTGAAGCGTTTTTCTACCATCACAATAATACATTAAAGATGCATATACTACTTTAGCACATCTACATAGAGTAACTAGTGTCATTATCACTGATAGATAGCTGTTGCCATTAGTATTAATTGGGCCTCATACTGGTTTGCCGGAGTGATGGCCATTAGTAGAAGTATCACTCAACTGTTTCTGTGTGGCTGATTTATCAGGCATAAGCACGCTAGCTACGACTGAAAGTGCACAAATGGCCAATCTGCTTACCGCCTGATAAGAGTAGCCTAGGCCTTGGCTTGTCGTAAGGGACCATTTTTCGCTGTTGCGTAAGGAAAGGAAATTACACATGGAAATTGATCAAGGTACATTTGTCTTGTAAGATAATAGGCTGACTAATTTTTCTGCTGTGCAGTAATGCTACAACCATAGTGTTAATAGAACTCTTAATCATGTGATTAATTCTTGTCCAGTCAGCAGTTTGCAAAAGGAAATGGTGTTCTTGTTAGACGGTATCTTTCCATATCAGCATGTGCTGAAGTCCCTCTGTAGTGCACAGCTTGGAGTTGTTTAATGCAGGAGCTAGAGTGTGGACTAGCTAACGTATGGATTAGCTAGCCTGACCGCAGTGGCCTAATTAGCCTAGCTGGTGGTTAGGCAGCAAAACTGTTGTGCACACATCTATTAACACAGCTTAATGTTAAGTTACTCTGTCTTCCGTTGATTTAATTCACCTGGAACTCAATTCATATTTGTGACTTAGCCCAGTGGCGAATTTAAACTTAAAACAAATAGGCCTAACAAAAAGATTGAAATGTGTGTAAATTACCTCAGGCCCCGTTGTTTCAGTAGCTGGGCTGGCGAAAGCTGAGTGTTTGAGGAAAACAGTAAATCTGACTAGATGCCCAAGCACATGCCGCAGTCTAATTAGATTTCATATAAAACCTGGTGACTCACAAGCCATGGGATGGAGTTAAGGGACCCGGGTTGGAAAATTAAAGTGACTACACTGAGCTTCTGTTCTCGTTATTTGTCCGGAGAGAGATTCCTTGCCCATCAAGCCAGATGCATGACAAGTGTCATTTAAATGCCTTCGCTCTGATTATCGCTGCCAGCCCTAACAGGCTTTAATTTTACAAAAAGGGGCGTTTGGGGGGAGAGAAAAGATGTGGAGCGAATAGCTCTGCTGGGGAATGGCTGGGTTATTGCATATTACAGCTTTAAGCAGTTTGTTTAGCAGATGCACAATATTGTCCAGAGACCTCACCGCCTCTGCTGGAAGCTCAGTGTTGCCCTCCTCTCTATGCAATGAATGAACTTGGCTGACTTTGAACCAACGCCACACACACACACACACACACACACACACACACACACACACACACACACACACACAAACTCACAGAGCACCACACCGGCTTAAGACAAAAGTCGTATTGGCATCTGTGCCTATCGTATTCCATTGTTTGTCTCCATGGAATCCTGAGATCAAAAGGTTGGATTGTTCTCTCCACAATTCTTTTCTACATTCACTATAGCCCACATGAAAACTCCAAAGTCAAGACCTAGAGAGGGAGAGAGAGGGAGAGTGATGAGAGAGAGAGAGAGAGATAGAGAGAGAGAGAGATGTACTGAGAAATAGAGACATGTCTGTCTTCTGTCTCCTCTGTCGTCTCAGTACTAAAGTTCTAAACAGTGTCACTGGTGCTTGTGGTGTTGGCGCACACTGGCAGCGGTCCTCATAGGGCCTGCTCTCTCTCTCTCTTGTTTCTGTTTGTTTCTGTCAGTGCTGTGGATCTCCTGAGAGCCCTGGCTTGTTTCTATTATGACTACAGCTCGGGCTAATGGGGCCGCCCCGCTCCAGCTTAGCCAAATGGGGTCGTGCAGCCGCTCAACATCTCTCAAACACACAGCAATATGTCACAGATGTAGACTGTTTACTTGAATGCTTGCTTATTTGGCCCTATCAATGTTTACTCATTGAGTTCAAGGTTTCTTTTTGTTATTTATTTATTTTTTTGTTCTTTTTGTTATTTTGCCATTAAAGTATGCTAATAACATGTGCAGCTAAGCAGTGTTTAGCAGTCAGAGTTAAATTTAAACATCACTTTTTTTTTTCTTTTGTTTCTGTCCCTATCACCACCAATGACTGTTAGTAAAGTCAAATCAAGTGGTTTATTAGTCATTTCAGCCATACACACTGCACACACTGAGACGGATCAAGCGGTTTTGCATTTGGACCGTATAAAAATTACATTCAAGACAAAGACATTCAAGGCAGTGCATTATAAGCCAGACAAAGGAAATGGACAGACAACACAAGACAGGGCAGAAGTAGACTACAGCACTACAGCTGTGGCTATGATAATTTAAGAGGAGGCAGTGAGGTGGAGGTTGAATGTTTAATTTCAAAATGAGAAAAAAAAGAAAAGAACTGGAAACTGTCAGAAAAAGGACAGCATGGAACTTCAAGCACCTAATGAAAAACCAGCAGAAAGCCGACAGCATGATAGCTATGAATAGACAATGAATGTGTATGTGCATATTGGTATGTGTGTGTGTGTGTGTGTGTGTGTGTGTGTGTGTGTGTGTGTGTGTGTGTGTGAGGGGGGAAGGGGGGGGGGGTGTTTCAGCACAATTTCAGTGGGAATTGCGTAGTGGATGTGGAGTTTAAGGTAATGTGTTGTTTCTATAGTAACAGTATGTTTATTCAGCTTTAATAAGTATCAAACAGCAAGCGATAGGGAACAAGTGATGGTAGGAACATACTAGGGAGAAAAAAAGGGCTAACTGGTCAGGACTCAAATAATAGCTCACAGCTTAGGGGTCGCAGGGGGTCACCCGTGGGAGTTCATGAGCTGAGCGTGTCCTGGGGCGAGGTCTGCTCGGCCGGACCAAAGGGTCAGTCAAGGTGTCCAGAAGTGCACCAGGGTGAACCTAGGGAGGGGAGGGGAGGGGAAGGGAGAAGGGTGGAGGACGTGGAGGACGTGGAGGTGGGAAATGGCTTGATTAGGTCTGTCATGCAGCTGTAGCACCACAGAGAACCCCAGAGAGGCTGGTGAATGGAGGGAGAGGGAAGAGAAGAGAGAGGGAGAGAGAGAGGGAAGGACTGAGGCAGGGAGGGGGAGGAGGAGGAGGACTGGCACTGGGACAGAAAAGGAGGGGGTGTGGGTGAAGTGAAAGGCCCACACACACACGCAAACACACACACACGCCGAGTAAGGGAACTCCCTTTTAGCAAACGTAGTGTAACCCGGGTGCCAAATAAAGATTTTTATCACAAGCATGTTTCATTTAAGGACGCTCAGATTTCACCTTGAACCTGTTCTACTGTAGGTGGGAAGTACATGTAGTAATCTCCTTTTCTTCCTCGTCTGTGTGCTCGGAGGGAAAGGCCATGCCTTAATGTTCGGTGACATGATCATTTTATGAGTCACCATGACTCCATGCTTCTATTTTCATTTATTTCCATTCTGGAGTCATTATCATTCCATTATCTCGTCTTTTTCTTTCGCAACGAGTCTCTGTGACTCTCGTTTCTTCCCTCGTTGCTCTCTGATCTTTTCTGACTTCCTCTTTTCATGTTCTCTCTCTCTCTCTCTCTCTCTCTCTCTCTCTCTCTCTCTCTCTCTCTCTTTTCTCTCTCATTTTCCTCTCTCTCTCTGTGTGTCTCATTTTCACCGACTTTTGCTGGCTGGTTGGTTACAGGACGGAATTTCCACTTCCTCTGTGCGGGTCACATGACTGCAGTCTGGGTGTGGTCTGCTGAAGATAGTGTCTGCTGGGTTGGCAGAGGACTGGGACTCGCTTTTGCATACTCCCACACACTCACACGAAAAAACACACGGCCCTCCTTAAAAGGCCCAGGCACAGGCCTGTGTGTGTGTGTGTATATGTGTGTGTGTGTGTGTGTGTGTGTGTGTGTGTGTGTGTGTGTGTGTGTGTGTGTGTGTGTGTGTGTGTTTATGTGTGTGCAGGGAGGAAAGTTTTTTCCACCATAAAAGGCCTTGGATGTGTGTGTGTGTGTGTATATATATATATAGGAGAGCATGATCTACTGTAAGTGTTGAATATTTCAACAACATACAGATGAAATGAAACGAAGCATCTTGTAGGGGCAAAGTGCTCTTCGGCTGGATGGCTACTGCCTGCGGGGTGGCACAGATTGAGTGCTAGAGAGAGAGAGAGAGAGAGAGAGAAAGAGAGAGAGGGGGGAAGAAATGTGTTTTCTGGGAATGAATGAAATGAATGAAACCTGTACTTATGAGATCTCAGCACCCTCCACGACACCACACTGCATGCCTTGGTGTATTACGTAATTACGGCACGCGTGTGCATTGTTCTTTTTTTCTGTCTTCACATGGGTGTGATTCCTGTGTTCCTGCAGTACTGTGTTTGGTGCAGGGTCTCTGTGTGTGTGTGTGTGTGTGTGTGTGTGTGTGTGTGTGTGTGTGTGTGTGTGTGTGAGAGAGAGAGAGAGAGAGAGCAAGAGAGAGAGAGAGAGAGAATGTGTATGTTGTTTATGAGAGAGAGAGAGTGACAGAGTGAGGTGAGTGAGAGAAGAAAGAGGGAGAGGGAGACAGAGGGGAGAAAGAGTATGTGTGTGTGTGTATATACATTATATGTGTGTACATACGTGTGTGTGTGCATGTGTGTGTGTGCGTGTGGCTGTGACGGCAGCGGCAGCTACCAGCTCACAGCTCACAGCTGCGAGGCTCCGCATTCCCCGCTTTAGTATGCAAGGCAGGTGAAGCTGCAGAGTCAGTGCGCAAGCCCCCCACCCTACACCCCCCTTCCCCACCCCACCCCACCCCTCACTCCCCTCCCCTCACTCCCCCAGCCCCTGCACATTCTGGGCATGGCATTCACCAGACCCCCGGCCTCGCTCTACCCTCTCTCTCTCTCTCTCTCTCTCTCTCTCTCTCTCTCTCTCTCTCTCTCTCTCTCTCTCTCTCTCTCTCTCTCTCTCTCTCTCTCTTCTCTCTCTTTTTTCTCTGTCGTCCTCTCTCTCTTTTCTGGGCATGGACCCCCGGCCTCGCTTTACCCCTTTCCCCTCTCTCTCTCTTCTCTCCTCTCTCTCTTCTCTCTCTCTTCTCTCCTCTCTCTCTTTTCTCTGTCGTCCCTCGCCAGCCTCCGTCTCGCCTTTGTTCCCCACTAACATTTATCATTTATCTGCCACCTTAACATCCGCCAGCTTCCTCGTTTTTATTCTGCTTTGTGTTTTGTTATTTTATTTTATTTTATTTATTTATTTGTTTTTTGTGTGTGTCCTTGCTCTTGCTCTTGGTCCTGGGGAGTGTGTCACATCTATCTTTTTTCTGCTTTCTTTCTTTCATATTCTCCTGATCTTTTCTTTATTTATATTCCTCTCTAATCTGTGTGCCACTTTGTCGTTTCAATAGCACACTCCACACCACCTCCCCTGCCACAAATGGCGTTTTTAGTGTTTGTGTGTGTGTGTGTGTGTGTGTGTGTGTGTGTGTGTGTGTGTGTGTGTGTGTAGGAGGGGGACACCCATAGACATGAATGCGAAACAAGGTGTGTGTAGGTGTGTGTGTGTGGGCTGGCGCTGAGCGCCCAAGATGGCAGCAGACTCGTAGACGGACTCGCACCAGCTTAGAGCCAGGGCTGTTTAGCCGTGCTATAGCTTGGTGGTGCCATCAGAGATGGCTTTGCTTTTGTGCTGTGGGAGAGAGGGGGAGAGAGAGAGGCTGATGATGATGACTGCATTGGCAGCATTCACAGCTACTGAACATTACATTTCTCCTCATACAGCACTTGCTAAGAAATCACACTGCCATCCACAATACATTTCAATATTTGTTTGAATTTGAAAAGAAATTATGAGGTGCTCGGTGGTCTTACTTACAGTCTATCAGATATATATATATATATATATTTTGTCTGAAGAATATGCCACACTTCATAAATAAAAGATTAGTTACATAGCTGGAGTCATTTAGTATGTTTACTCTGGCAACAACAGCTGCAAAAAAAGGGAAAGAAATGAGTGACCGTGTTTCACAAGCCCGCATAGCCTCTTAACATGGAGAATCTCATCTGTTTTTGGATGCTGCATGCCCTTCTCCTCCAACAAGGTTAGACTCTTATGAGATTTGAGGGCTGGTGAGTACACACAGTCTGTCCTTGACATTCCAAATGTCCAAATTACATTTTCATGTGATAACAGAGCAGTCTGTCACACACCAATTAATCCCCCTGAAGATGCCAACAAACAGGCTACTTGCTGCTAATTCTTTTCGCTCTCAGTCTCACGCGTTTACAAGCCTCTCTTGTAGGTTCTTTGGGAAAGAAGCACCAGTGATTTGCGTGCCTGCCATGCCACTCGAGTGTGGAGCTCTCTAAAACATCCAAAGTGTTTCAACAATTCCACACTGGGCTGGAATATTTGCTATATTCAAATGAGTAGCTGTGTGCATTTCCTACCTTCTGGCCAGGTGCAGGACAAATGAAATAGTATCCAAGGCAAGAAAAAACGTAATGCCCACAAAACTGATTAAACTCCCATTTTTATTAATGAAGACCAGCAACGTTTCAACCCTGTGGGGTCTTCTTCAGACGGAAATATACAGTATGCCAACTATTTGCCTGAAGAGGACCAAAGAGGGTTGAAACGCAGCTGATCTTCATTACTAAATATAGGAGTTTAATCAGCGTTGCAGACATTAATGTTTTTTCTTGCTCTGAAATATCTACTCCCACCTCTCTGTAAACAATCTCCCTCTCATCTCCGTAACAGAAACATCGCCGTGCTCCCAGCACACAACACAGTGCAGCACAACACAACACGACACAGCACAACACAACACAGCACAATAGGGCTGCAGGCTGAGTATACTGAACGTGGCCCAATATTATGACACTCTCTCAGCATGGGGTCTCAGTGTGGCTCCCTAGTTCTGGCTGGGTCTGTGGACGGATGGATGCCCTGCCTGCCGAGAGCTCTCTTCATGTGGCTCGCCCACCCGTACACCTCAGGGTCTCTCACCGTCATCATCATCATAACATCATACCATCATACCTGACCAATTAAGCAAATTGCACTTACATCAGCCAGCCCTGCCATGCTAAGCTAGTGATGCTGTAGTACCTGTAACCGGGTTAACTCATGAGAAGAGAATTAGGTTCTTCATGTTATTTGGCCATTTTGTCTGGGTGCCATTGGCTGGCGCGGTTGATTGATGTGGTTTTGATCTCCCATGGCAGGGCATGGTGTACCTTAGCTGTAATTTAATGGTGATCATCAGTGATCAGGCAGCTCGAGCAGTATTAATCACGGGAAGTGCACCCGTCTCTCTTTTGGATTTAGCCGGAGAGGGAAAGGTCAAGATCACATCCCGTCCTTCCCAAAAAGAGGACAAACTGAAAAAAAAAGAACTGAAAATAAAAGAAAAAAAAATTCACCTTTTTGAGGTGCGAGCTCGCAAGCAGACACCAAAACCTTTAATAAATGTGATGCATTTATGAACCTATCCCACAATCCTTTGCATCGCCAGAGGGACCTGTGGGATTTTCTGTGTCCCTCTCCGGCTCTATCTCTCTTTCTGGGGGCGTGCTTTGTGTTGCTAAATCGTCTCTTTGTCACTCCGATGACGTGTTTGCCCCTGGGCAATACAGTAAATCTGTGTGTGTGTGTGTGTGTAACAGAAATATAATCAAAAGGAGAGATGGAACAGGAAATGCAGAATGGTTCCAGCAGACTACAAGGCAGATGTGTAGTTTCAAGTCCACCAGAAGCTCAGCAGTTCTCAAAGAAAGCAAACATTGTCTATCCTCCTCCTCTCTCTCTCTCTCTCTCTCTCTCTCTCTCTCTCTCTCTCTCTCTCTCTCTCTCTCTCTCTCTCTTCCCTGTTTAATAATCAGTGTTAGTAGCACTACTATGCTAAGCGTACTGTGGCCGAGCACTAGTGTACTGTACCTGGATGCGGTACATGGAGGCTTGGGCGAGTGGCTCCATAAGAGAGCTAATCAGTGCAGGTCTCTCATCAGTACACACACACTCATTTGTTTTTGCATTTTCCATCCTCTCTGCTCTCCACTCAACTCCATTCCCTCCCTCCATCTCTCTCTCTCTCTCTCTCTCTCCCCCCACTATATTCCTCTTCTCTCTCTCTCTCTCTCTCTCTCTCTCTCTCTCTCTCTCTCTCTCTCAGTCTCTCTCTCTCGTTGCCTGTTTAGCAGCCCTGAACACGGAGAGGAGATGTTTGTACAGCTCAACAGGTCACAGCTCACAGCTTTCAGGCTCGTTCGCTCTCTCGTTCGCTCTCACTCTCTCGTTCGCTCGCTCGCTCTCTCGCTGGCTCGCCTCGGCGCTGCTGCTTAGCTGGACGAGGAGCGGATGAATATTTATGAGGCCCCTGGTGTGGGCGACGAGGGCACGCATCACCTCCATCTCCGCTGTTGCTGCCGCCGCCGCCACCGCCACCACGGCAACTAGCTCCATTCCAAAGTTTGTCCTCCGGCATTATGGGATGGGGGGGGGGGGTGGGGGGGAGGGAGGGAGAGAGAGAGAGAGAGAGAGAGAGAGAGAGAGAGAGAGAGAGAGATATGAAAAAAATGTGTGTGAGAGTTGCATTTCACAAAGGAAGTACTTCAGTCGATTCAAACTAAGTAGGGTATGGGGCACAATGTTTGCATGCATTACTTTAATCCATATGTGTGTGATTGTGTGTGTGTGTGTGTGTGTGTGTGTGTGTTAGTGATTTCGAGAGAAAGGGAGGAGAGAGCATATGTATACTGAACTGTATATATATATATATATATATATATATATATATAGACGCTATTATCTATAGCGAGTGTATTTACAAGAGACTGTGGGGGAGGGAAGGAGGAGGGGGAGGGGGGCAGTGAGTGTTGTAAGAGAAGAGGAGACTATTTGACTATTTGCCTGCATCAGTTCTCAATGCTTTTGTATTGCAAATTAAGGCTGCTTTTTGTGGACAAAATGACATCTGATACCTAGCCATGTTTGTTTTTTTTTCCCCCCAAAAAGAGATGCAGGTGATCACAGGCTGTAAAGGTTGTAAATCTTTGCGAGGCTACCTGGACAGGTGCTGTCATAGGCTATAGGTTACTGCTGTTCCAGGCTGTACCTGTCCGCTGACGGATCCCATTGGCTTTGCATGGAGCTTTGGCAAAATGCATTGTGGGTCCATCAGTCCCAACAGCTCCATTGCGTCCGTCTAAAAAGTTGAAAAACGTTAAACTTTTCAGGTAGATATGGATCCATCAACCAATCAAAATTGATTCCCCCTGCATCCGACACGCCCTCTGTCGTCCGTCAATGGGCATGTAGAGTCTGAAACAGGAGTTAGCAGGCCAAGCCCGCTAATATTAATCGACCTCAGAACAGCGTAGCTAGTTTCTCCCTCATTCTATTGGGTGGAGCTCCATGCCATTAAGTAGGCTAGCCAAGGCTTTTTGTGTCAGAGGAGGGAATGATTCCTAATGTCCTTATTTCCAGACCATATTAATAAGCTCATGCAGGGAGCTTTCATGCTTTCCATCACAACTCCTGGTCAACTTGTGAACGGTTCGCGCTGTAGACCCCAGGGCTACCATTGCCATTTTTAAGAGCTTCTCTCTCTCTCTCTCTCTCTCTCTCTCTCTCTCTCTCTCTCTCTCTCTCTCTCTCTCTCTCTCTCTATATATATATATATATATATATATATATATATATATATATATGGGCAATTCCAGCGTTATGGACGTGACATTTTCGTGCATTATTGATGAACAAAAGGCCACATAACCTCCGCAAACCTAGCAGTATTTCACAATTTTTTTCATATTCTTCTGCAAACTCCATGGCTGAATACAGGCAAACAGAAAAAATTAATATCATGATTTGCATCATAAGAATATGAGCCTTTCAATTTGCGTTATGGACGTGACGAAAAACGGACAAACTTTTGAGAGCGCGTAGTTTTTGCTGTGAAGTGTGTGAAATTTCTAGAGAAATGTAAATATTACTACATTCATACCAAACAGGACACCTCAGTAAAGACAGAGAAAGACTTAATTCCAAATGTAAATGTAAAAAAGTTGGTTTTCATTGGGAGAAATGGCGTTATGGATGTGACGTTATGGACGTGACGTCTGGAAAAACCCTCCAAAACGATACAAAACAATTGTAAACGGTGGATTTTAACCTGTAACAAGAGAAATAGTAATATAACAAATAGTATTGCAGCTTTGTGTGTGTTATCACCCACTTATGCCCATTATAAGCCCCTCCATAGACTTACATTATAGCTGAATAGGGTAAAAATTTTAACAAACAGATAACCTTTCGAAACTTGCTCAGTTGAATATTTACATAGAGACAATACTTTTTTGTATTGGAAGTTTTCTGAAATAATTTGTATGTCCATGTAGGTGAGACTTGAAGTTTTAAGGTGAGGTTTACTTTTTCGTGGAATTGCCCATATATATATATATATCAGTGGCGGCTGCTGGTTTTTCAGATAGGGAAGCTCAGATTGCGCGATCGGTATTTTTTCTTTTTTTTCATTTAAACTATTTAATTCTGTTTTTAATGTCATGGGCTGTCACATTTGTCAGGTTTATTTTTTTCTATTGAAATATGCATAATTTAATTGTAGTAATTTAATTGCATTTGAATGACAACATACACTATATAGTGGCTTAAACTATTTAAATTATTCGGATGCAAAACCCTCCCAAGTCAATTTGCAATGAATTACCAGAAATAATTCCCTAATAATTCCTTTAAACATGCTTTATTATTGGAGCCATATTATAGGGTTCTCTTTTTCAAGAGGTTAAAATAATGTCTGACCTCAAAACACACATCTGTAAAGTACCATGACTCTGTTTTGGTCCCCTTCTCTTGTCTCGTTCATGATGAGCTGCTACGTTCTCATTTCAGAGCTGGCCGTAGTAACCATAGCAACATTTGTTTACAGATCTCTTGCCTGAAAATTTGGCTAATCACTATCAGACGAAGATTAGCTATCTTTGCTAGCTCTATTAAGTGACAGAGGCAAGAATCACTGATGAAAATCAAAAGTCACTTGTGAGTTCGTGTGTACATCAATCAATGAACTAAATAATAGAGAATAAAATCATGGACATGGGCAAAGTATTATTAATAACGATAACACAGACAAAGAGAGTAAATTTGTTGTTGGTACAGGCTCAACATTGCTTAGCTTGTCTATTAGCCGGTAGCCTTCCAAACAGGAACAGTGTGAGAGAGACAGAATGCCAATCAAAGAGGTCCAAGTATCTTGTCAAATCATGAAACGGAAGCGAGTTGTCCGAGCCCGCCCTCTCCCATTGACCCTCAGTGAAACAGAGCTTCCCTGGAAATGACGTATTTTGCGTATTTTTGCCGAATTAGCCAATAAACGCCGGGTAGCGTTGTCCATGGCCGGGAGTTGTAACGGCTCTGTGAGCGAAGCAGGTTGTCAATGGGATTCTAATGGCAAAACTTTCGTGAGTTTAGAGACCCGAAATTACATTTCTGAACAACGAAATCGAAACAGTTTGAAACGGTGTTGATATTAATAGACAATAGAAGTGACTGACACACGTTTAGCATGTTTTATTAATAGTATGTACGTTTTTTTTTGGAGAAATTTTAGGGGAAGCTGAGGTTCCCTTGCTGTCTTATGATAGCCGCCTCTGATATATATATATATCTTGAAGCAGCAGTGTTAATCACAGCTTTGTGTTTACTTGATGAGGGATTTATTTCCATGCAATGTAACATATAAGACCCAAAAAAAGCCAAATCTGAGGAATGATTTGTGTGTGTGTGTGTGTGAGAGAGAGAGAGAGAGAGAGAGAGAGAGAGAGAGAGAGAGAGAGAGAGAGATTTCTCTGGTCTCATGACGGACCCAGCCCATTGTCACCGTGGGCGTTTCTCTTCCTGATTGTCCATCCGCTCAGCGAGTGTTCTGGTGTTTCGATAGTGGCAGCGTTGTACCTTCCTCATCCTTGATCTGTGCGATTACAGGATGGGGGTGGGACCGGTGGGTGTGTGTTGGGGGGAGGGGGATGGTTGGGCTGGGCACTGCGAGTGGAACAGGATTAGGTCAGTTTACACAATGATTTAGTTAATGAATGGGTGCCCCACACACCCACCCACCCGCCTGCACGCCTGCCTGCCTGCCTGCCCAGTGAAGAGATGACACAGTGGGCCTGCCTGCCTGGAGAAAGTGGAGCAGCCCGACTCTGCTCTCTTCTGCTCTCCCTTCCTCGCCTCTCCTCTCCTTCAATCTCCTCTTCTTTCCTCTCTTCTCGCTCTCCTCTCCTTTCCTCTCCTCGCCCCTCCCCTCCTCTTCACTCTCTTCTCTTTTCCTCTCCTCTCCTCTCCTCGCCTCTCCTCTCCTCTCCTCTTCTCTCCTCTCCTCTCCCTTCTCCTCTTCTCTTCTCTTCTCTTCTCTTCTCTTCTCTTCTCTTCTCATCTCTTCTCTTCTCTTCTCTCTTCTCTCACTGCCTTATCTAGGCTGAGCTGCTTGGTCTGGTCTCCTAGGCCTTGCCTGGGCTGCACTGCACTGGTCTTCAAACAGGGCAAATGCTGCTACTGCTGTTGGGAAGAGGTGGTGGGGAGTGGGGGATGGGGATGGGGGCAGCCTAGCCTGGCTGGCAGAGCTGGATGGAGGGATGGAGGGATGGATGGAGGGATGGGTGGATGGGTGTAATGGGACCTCTGGATTCAAACGGCACTACAGCCATTTGATGTGGGCTAGAGTGCTGCCCTCGGGGCCTCGGACACTACGAGACCCCAATTACCAGCTACAGGCTTGCCCTGGCTAGTGTATGGATGTGTGTGTGTGTGTGTGGGTGGGGGGGGGGTGTCTATATGTGTGTGTGTGTATGTGGGTCTATGTAGGTCTGTGTGTGTGTCTGTGTGTGTGTTAAATTAATGTGTGTGTGTGTGTGTGTGTGTGTGTGTGTGTGAGTGTGCACATTCATGTGTTTTTGTGTGTGTGTGTGTGTGTGTGTGTGTGTGTGTGTGTGTGTGCGTGTCAGGTTTTGTGTGTACATTACAGTTATGGCTCAGCGCTTCATCTTTAATCATTGCAAGCACACATCACATCAAAATGTGACCTCTAGATTGCATGCTCGTGTTGTGTGTGTGTGTGTGTGTGTGTGTGTGTGTGTGTGTGTGTGTGTGTGTGTGTGTGTGTGTGTGTGTGTGTGTGTGTGTGTGTGTGTGGAACCTGACCATTCACAGTGGCATGCGCATTAGCTTTCGACTCATTGATCCGGTTTGAATGATGTGCATTTACTCAGTGCTTTCTGTCTCTCTGCCAAAAAAAAAAAAAAAAAAAAACGAGACAAAATGGTGACTGGCCCTGTCCATACAATCCCAGCAGGGCAGGGCATTCTCAGTAAGCCACCCTTTGTGCGGACGCTTTGGATCAATGAAGCCTCCCTTTTTGTTTGCCCACCACCACGGTTTGTTAAAGACTTAAGTCATTAGCCCAGTGCAGTGCAGTTGCATTTTATGCAGAACAAACTCTTGCACTCATGACATGTAAACAACATTGTTTTATTTTTTATTTGTTTATTCAGGAAAGCATTCTATCATACCGTTGATAAAGGGCAGATATCATTTGTCCTTTGTTGTTGTGTTACTATCATAGCAGTAGTACCGTAGAACTCAAAGTGGCGTATCAGTATAGGCTTTGGAAAAAAAAAAAAAAGTCTGTCGCAGTGAGAGATGCAAGCGATTAAGGCACTAATTTGCGACATTCATTTCATGAAGAGTAAGCTGCTGGCACAAGTGCCTGCCTGCTAGCATCTTACCTTATCTGTAATTGCATGATAACATGGTTAACTGCAGGCTGGGGGTGAGCAAATTCAAACCCAACATTATGTATACAAATGAGGTTGGCTGAAAATGTCAGGCTAGCCGATGTACTGTACTCTAGCTCTCGTTGCTAACAAGTGTGCCGACACAAGAGTCAGTACATCTTACCTGCTGTCCTTGCTCTCTAATGACCTCGCCCGAACAGAAATGTCAGAGCGTTCATTTAGTGTCTGCTTCAGCCAGCCTGCTTAGCCTCTTCCCCTGCCACCTCCGCCTCAACACTTCCCCAACAATCCACCCCTGTTTGACTGGAGAGGTTGTTGTCTGTGACCTACTGAGGAACTGCTTATTTACGATGCTTTGCTGTGGGTGTGATTTAAGTAAGACTGCTGTCTGAGTATTTTTTGTTTTGTTTTTTTGCCTTTGCCTTTTACTCTTTGTACCTTTGTCAGACACTAAAGACATGAAGAACTAGCGGTACTACCTACCTACTAAGTAACTGGTTATGTACAATGCTTGCTATGGTTGTGCTTAAATAAGACTTGTGTTTGAATTGTTGTTTTTTTTTGCCTTTGTCTTTTAGACACTACAGACGTGGAGAATCCGCGCTACGGAGAGGAACGTCGGGGTGAAAGCATGTTGCACCAGTCCAGCTGCTCCCCCAAAGCTGCCCGTCTCTGATCCCAGAACAGTGTCCTGACCCCCCCAAAATCCCTTTTTCTCAGACTCAGACTTCAGCCACTGACTCCAGATCAGCCTACAGATCTGCTGAACTGCACAGCACAGCAAAGCACTGCCTGAGGGTTTTCCTCTCTCTTTCTCCCCCTTTGTACCTTGAACCACCTGTTTACTGCTGTCCAGTCTTAAGGTTTACATCTCACCGTCCGAGTCCTTCACTCAACTCAACGGCCTATAGCATCCCAAAATGGCTAACAACACTGCGGACCACGCCACGGCCAACTCGGTGGGAGATGGCGGCCAGGAAGGCGAGTTTGGCATCACGGTGATGGACCTCCGTGAGCTGATGGAGCTGAGGGGTCCTGAAGCGGTCGCCAAGATCACTGAGCGTTACGGAGACGTGCAGGGAATCTGCCGCAGGCTCAAGACCTCGCCTATCGAAGGTGAGTACTGTATAGGGTTGGGTATCGAGAACCAATTCCAATTCAGAACTGGTTCAAAATGATCAATTCCGTCGATATTGTACGTCTCCAAACGTTATCAATTCTCTTATCAATTCTTTAGTTTCTCTGCCCGCACGTCGCGGTGCATTAGCGCCACGTGCTAACTGCAATTTTCATAGCAAGCTATCACATTAACTCCAGTGATTCACATATATACCTACCATATTGAGGAGACAGAGACATGTAGCTGTTCTCAAGCCTATAAAGACTGCCTTTGTTTTGGCATGAACTAGGCTACTCAGGAATCGATAAGAGTATTGATAAGGAATTGGATTGATAGGCAGAATTGATAATAGCATAGATATTGATAAAATCTTATCAATGCCCATCCCTAGTACTGTAGATGGGTGTATAGAGCTTAGGAACGGGGAGCTCCTTCTGGGAATTTGGTCACAGTTCGGCCACCATAATGTGAGGCCAGTTTACACCTTTGCCGCTGAGAATGCACTGAAAAAGGGTGGTTTGTTATCGTCTCATTTTCATAACGCAAAGCAAAATAACGTCTGAAAATGGGCTCTTTCCCCTCTACACTACTGATGGATGGAAAGAAAGATTCCAAAAGGAGAGCAGGTAGCGTGGCCTCACAAAATGTCGCCGATTCTACCGTATTCTACTTAGCATGAGAGGTTAATTGACGTCAGATTCCTAAGCTCTATACTTTAATCTGTAGCGCAGCACAGATTTAATACACAGCTCAACCCAGCACACAGACACACCATGCACCACCAGTGGACAGACAGAGAGACACACACTGTGATCTACACTCACACACACACACACACACACACACACACACACACACACACACACACACACACACACACACACACACACACACACACACACAGGCATGCAGTCTGTTCCCTCGATCACAAGCAACCAGGCATACAAAAACACAAACTGTACACACACACAAACACACACACAGGCATGCAGTCTGTTTCCTCGAGCACAAGCAACCAGGCATACAAAAACACAAACTATACACACACTGTAATCTACACTCGCTCACAAACACACACACACGTACACACACACAGACATGCAGTCTATTCCTTTAGCACAAGCAACCAGGCATACAAAAACACAAACTGTACACACACACACACACACACACACACACACACGCACGCATACACACGCACACACACACAAATACACACACAAATATACATTTCTACACTATTGATTGCAGAAGTCTGTGATAGCTATGTAATAACAGTCATTTGGTTTTAATTGTGTCCAATATGTTGTCGTACCGCTCATTCATGCATGTCTTTTTGTATTTATCATTCCAAATTAGAGCTTCTCACTAATCTCAAACTGACGCTCATTGTTATGAAACGCCTTTGACTGTTTACTCTGCCTGATGTTTATACCAACTCATGACGTTGCCCAGTGGTGTCCAAACACTTACACGTCGTTGTGTTTGTCACGTAGGTCTCTCTGGAAACCCAGTGGACCTGGAGAAGCGCCACGCGGCGTTCGGAAAGAACTTCATCCCTCCCAAAAAGCCCAAGACGTTCCTGCAGCTGGTGTGGGAGGCTCTGCAGGACCTCACCCTGATCATCCTGGAGATCGCCGCCATCATCTCCCTGGGCCTCTCCTTCTACCATCCCCCAGGGGGCGACAGCGAGGGTAAGGCTCATCCCGTGCCCACCCATGTCCCCCACCCCCCCGGGGGACGTTTCCCCAGATAGCAGCGAGCTCTGGCCTTGCCTTACTGGCTGGCGTGGATCCGCCCTCTGTCCGAGGGTTGCCAGATATTATCCCGCAGTATCTTCCTTCCTGAGGCCCGATGCATTTCCTTTTTTTTCTGTTTTAACGAGGGGAAAGGGTTTGTAATGTCGGTTCCAGCGCAGATAATAGAGGCAGGCTTTCAGGAGCGGGGAAACAGAGCAGACAGCCGTGTGGTTCCACGGGGTGGTGGGGTGAGGGAGGTGGGAAGTTAAGCCAAACTGAGAGAGAAAAAAATGAAATCTAACCACAAGACTGGCAATGAACAAGCAGTGATAACAAGTAGAACATGTAACATCGATTTGCTCTAGTTTGCTCTCTCTCTCTCTCTCTTTTACCCTCTCTCTCTCTTTCTGAGCTAAAAGTTCTTCAGAATTTTTCCCGAGCAGCGGGGAGGCGAGGTGATTATTTGCATAGCGCTCGCTCTTTCTCTCTCTCGCTCCTGGAGAGGAGCGTAAACCCAAGGGAGCAGCAGCTTAGCGCTTTTTTTAATAGCTTGTGTCACACTTGCCTTCCTTTCCCAAATAGCCAGTAGTGGATTGAGCAGCATTGTTCTAAATGATTGCATGCCTGGGAAGCTGCCCTCAGACCCTCATTTTTCCTCTGTCTGTCTGTCTGTCTGTCTGTCTGTCTGTCTGTCGACTTCACTTTTACTTTATTTTTTCCTCGAGTGTCTGACAGACAACTTTCCTCATTTCCCTCACCACACTCTCTCACTCTCTTACTCCCTCTCTCTCACTCTTACTCTCTCTCTCTCTCTCTCTCTCTCTCTCTCTCTCTCTCTCTCTCTAACTCTCACTGTCACTCACACACACATACACACACATACACAAAAACACACACACACACACTCACTCTCTCTTTCTATTTATTTCTGGCCTTTAGCATGTGGTCAGGCATCGGGCGGCGTGCACGACGAGGGCGAATCCCAGGCCGGCTGGATCGAGGGAGCGGCCATCCTCTGTTCGGTCATCATTGTGGTGCTGGTGACGGCCTTCAACGACTGGAGCAAGGAGAAGCAATTCCGAGGGCTCCAGAGCCGCATCGAGCAAGAGCAGAAGTTCACCGTCATCCGCAAGGGCCAGGTCATCCAGATCCCCGTGGCCGAGATCGTCGTCGGGGACATCGCTCAGATCAAATACGGTGAGGGCATCCATGTTGTTCCTCGATATTTTTACTCCTCACAGATGACCAAACTGGTGCCATCACTGCACTGGTTAAGCTAATGGGCAAAAAGGCAAAAATATGCCTTTGTTAGGTTCCAGTGCTGCTGCAAGTTAAGCTAACATACAGCACCAGTTATCAATCAATCAGTTCCTTATTTTAGACTCCATACCAGCGTCCATAGCATAGCAAATGTAAATACAGAATGAATAGATAAAAAAAGACACTTATCACAAGACATAAATTATTATTACTGTATTAGCAATCCCTCCAATGTTTCCTTAGCTTAGAGGAGTACCTCAAGGCACTCTTTGATGGATTCACTACGTTCTCAATAATCACATTAGTTGAACTGTCCAAGCCGCACGTAAATTTGCCCACAACTGAATGTGGGGATTTTTTGAAAGACGCAAAAAGTCAAATAAATATGAGGCCACTGTTTGTTCTGAAATCCTCCTTGTGTGTCCACACAGAACTGATAAAAATGTATACATACAGTACAGTACAGTACATACTGTACATATTATGGGATGAGAGTGAGAACCAGCAACCAGCTAAAGGACAATGAAAATAAAAAGCAAATAGCTGGTAGAATTCAGACAAAATCACATACTATCGAGAATATGACTACATACAGTATGTGTGAATATGTTAAGTAAAAGTGTGTAGAAGTAGAAGCATGTAGAAGTGTGAATATGTAAATGTTCACACAATTGCCATTGAAAATCTTCGGAGCATCGGTTTAGCGATTGTGTCTTTGTGGGATGACAGCAGTGGAGTGCTTTCATCAAAAATCAGTGTCATATTTTGCCTGCCCAGCAGCCCCTGGAAGGATTTGACTGTTATTACAGTATGTGGAATGGACTAGTATGTGTTTGTGTATATAAATAGTCATGTATTTCATACACAGAATCATTATCTGCTCTGTTTTCCTCACACAACAGAATGTAGTATTTTGATTGGAGAGGTCAAACATGTATGTATTTTGTGGACATAATTTAGTGCATTGTTGTAGCACAGGATGTAGGCTATTCTATTAAGAATAAAAAAAATAAAAAAAATCTCCATTTCCGCCAAGGCTCCATTTCCGCCGCGGAGGGAGGGAGGGAAGGAGGGAGGAAGGAAGAAAGCAGAGCAGGGGTGGGTTGTGTGGGGCAGTGGTAATCCAGTGATTGTGATGGATCAAACCAGAGCGAAGGCTCACTCGGAATCGGAGGCCCATCTGCCACTGCCAGATGCAGGAATTTAGATGATCAAATCTAAAGTGGACGGATCAGTTGCAGTAGCAAGAGTTACAGAGGGAAGGAGGGGAAGAGGGCGAGGAAGAGAGGAAAAGAAGGACAGGGAGATTGAGAGAGAGAGGGATGGAGGGAGGGAGGGAGAGAGGGAAAGAAAAACTGTGTGTGTGTGTGAGAGAGAGAGAGAGAGAGGGATGGAGGGAGGGAGAAAGAAAAAGTGTGTGTGTGTGTGTGTGTGTGAGAGAGAGAGAGAGTTTATGTGTGTGTGTGAGAGAGAGAGAGAGAGAGAGAGAGAGAGAGAGAGAGAGAGAGAGAGAGAGAGATGAGCTCAGGACCAGTGGATGTTTGCGATTGATGTCTCTCAAGGCTATGAGTCTGTGATGCAGTTGCAGCTCCCTGGAAATGTCTGGCATACAGTAAGTGGGTAAGAAATCTGTGCCAGCATGAAATCCAACCAGTTCTGCTCATTTGCCTTGCAAGCCCTGGACCCTACTTGAATTTTACCCCCCCCCCCTTGAGGAGAGCCCCGTGTCCTTTTAGAGAAGATGTCACTCACTGTTCCGTGTCCCCATCCTTGTGCCTGTCACAGTCGGTCCGTCCGTCTGCATGATGTTCACTGGGTGACACGGGCAGGGAATTAGTTAGTATGCAGAGCAGCGACGGGACTGCAGTGCTGTTGCTCCTGCTCCTTCTGGTACCCCCGTGGCCCAGGACTGTGTGTGTGTGTGTGTGTGTGTGTGTGTGTGTGTGTGTGTGTGTGTGTGTGTGTGTTGCTCTAGCGGTCCCAGTGTGGCACGCAAATAGTGTGGTCTTTGCAGGGCAGGCTCAGAAAGGCTTAGCATCGCCAGAGGCCCATGTTGTAGACAGACAGACAGACAAACAGAGAGGCAGGTTGGCAGACAGACAGGCAGACAGGCAGACAGGCACAAGTACCCCCAGCTGCGGACTTGCAGCCTCAATGTGGGCGCGGCTCTATGTTGAGCACATCCCTTATCGCTAGCTATAGCCTACTTGCTTTAAGGAATTGAGAAGAGGATTGAAAAAGAATCAGACATGTGAGCAAAATGAACCATGGCGTCAATATTGAATAAAATCCTATCTATTCTCACCTGATGGAGGGATGCATAGAGGAACTGATGGATGGGTGACGAGGGAGTAGAAGGCTAAATTGGTCCTTGGAGGGGCAGTGTATCAAGGGGAAATGTATTTTTCTGCTGTAATAATGAGAATCAGTAGTTTTTGATAGAGTCTGGGCTCTCCTCTCTTCTCTTCTCTTCTCTTCTCTTCTCTTCTCTTCTCTTCTCTTCTCTTCTCTTC
Source organism: Sardinella longiceps (assembly GCA_027497455.2). Lineage (NCBI taxonomy): Eukaryota > Metazoa > Chordata > Actinopteri > Clupeiformes > Clupeidae > Sardinella > Sardinella longiceps. The sequence continues at coordinate 3,913,771 of JAODXP020000013.1, read as the reverse complement.
TCTTCTCTTCTCTTCTCCTCTCCTCTCTTCTTCCCTTCTCTCCTCCTCTTCTCTCCTCTCCTCTCCTCTCCTCCTCTCTTCTCTTCTCTCCTCTCCTCTCCTCTCCTCCTCTCTTTCCTCCTCTCCTCTCCTCTCCTCTCCTCTCCTCCTCTCCTCCCTTCCTCTCCTCCTCTCCTCTCACGCCTGCTCTGCTGGTCTGTTATGACAGGTGACCTGTTGCCGGCTGATGGGGTGATGATCCAGGGAAACGATCTGAAGATCGATGAGAGCTCCATGACTGGAGAGTCCGACCAGATCAAGAAGTCCCTGGAGCGGGACCCCATGCTGTTGTCTGGTGAGTTTCCTTTAGACTCATTTCCTGCGTCGATTATTTTATTTTATTTTATTTTATTTTATTTTATTTTATGTATTTTTTTAAGGCTCTCTTATTGACAGCTGCAGCAAAGAGAATCAGCTAAATCACATATAGGTGTGAACTTAATTAAATATGTATCTCATGTAATTATTATCATTATGCCACATCATTTTAACATATTCTGCTGCTATCTTGGCCAGGACTCCCTGCAAGAAGAAGAAGAGATTGTATCTCAATGGGACTTTTCCTGCAAAAACAAATAAAATGATTTTTTTTCGTATTTGTTTTTTATTTTGTCTGTTTGTTTTTTTGTTCCTCTGCCACATGAGATCCATAAATCACGAGTGAGTGCAGGGCACAAGTGACCCTTCTTCTGTCTCGTCTTTCTTGCCTGCCAGGCACCCACGTAATGGAGGGCTCTTGCCGCATGGTGGTCACCGCCATCGGCCTCAACTCTCAGACCGGCATCATCTTCACCCTCCTGGGCGCGGGCGAGGACGAGGAAAAGAAGGCGAAGAAGGGTAAGCGTGACGTGACGTGACCAGCGGTTCTGAGAACCAGCCCCTCGTGACCCCCCACCCTCACCCCCCACCCCCTATGCCAAGCCCTTTACAGAAAGCCTTTTTCTCCCTGTGTATGTTAGTCAATGGAAGACCAGTCTGGTACACGGTAAGACCTAACCCCCACCCACCCCCACCCCCAACCCCACACCTCCTTCGATGACCTGCCATCGAGTTTTGCGTATATTCATCAGAAGGCTCCTTAGGTCTTTTACCATTACCCCCCCCCCCCCTCTTCACCCCCTCCCCCCATGTCATTCAGAAATGACTGGATCTCTTTAGATCCCAGCTCCTCAAGGGTCGCTTTCATCATCTGGCTCACAGCCCTTTAATGAATGTCAATTAGCTGTGTATTCGGGTTACAATGGCAACAGTGAATACATGAATACAAAAAGTCTAAACCAAATAAATAAATAACAACAAAACAAAACAAACTAAGTGTTTGTAAGAGCTGGAGTAAAAGCTATGAGCGGAGTGGAGTCCTGAACGTTCCGGAAAGCCATAGTGGCATATTCTCTGAGCCCGGTGCAGAAAGGTGTCATACTATAGCAACATTGGCTGAAGGGCTGTATATATTTTTATTTTTGTCTTCTTTTGGTCCATACTAACTCCTGAATTTTGTTGATTTCTGTTTGTATATTTATATATTTTTGCTCTCGATCCAAAGCATTCATTCCTAATGGGCTGAATATGTTTTCAAGGGGAGAGAATAGAGTCCTTTTCATCATGAGATTGTCTATCTAAGAATAGACAGAGAATATCTGAGAAATAGTACATAAAACTCTCATATTGCAAATACTCAAACATTTGCATTTCTAAGTCAGTACAAATTTGGTCTTAAGAACTAAGTGAATTTAAATATTAGCATTACTAGATGTATGATGACGACTACTTTTTCTACAATTAAACACAATTAAATATAATTTATTGTAGACTGAAACCTCAAAGAATGAGTATCATTTTAATCTTGATGTCTCTCTCTCTCTTGACATGACATATTCAATCCCATATGACCACATGTGAAGTTGTATTGATTTCTATCTTTTATCCGTTTTTGTTCTTTACTTTAAGCCATATTATCAGTGCCCCGCCCTGTCCTCTCTCTGTTTTGAACAGGTAAAAAACAAGGACCCCCTGAAAATCGCAACAAAGGTAACCCCCCCCACCCCCACCCTTACCCCACACCCCCCCGTCCCATTCCAGCCAGCAGTCTTACAGTCTTGTGTCTCTCACTCACCTCTGTTCGCTATGTTGCTTCCTCCCCCACCCCGTCCCCCCTTCTCTCTTCTCGTTCTCCCAAGGGTGGTTTTCGCGCCCGGCTTTTTTAGCTTGGAAAGGGTGCAACTCTCAGCTCTCTCAAAACAGCCTTGTTTTGAATGCAACCTTGGCGTTGCTGTGTATACATGCGCACATCACATCACATGGGGTCTTTAGAGTAGCGGAGGCCACATTCATGACTACAGAGTTTCTAAGGTGAGATCACCTGGGAATCAACGGGAGGGAAGCATGGCAAAGCAAACGATGCTGAAATAAGCTCTAACGGAACGGCCAATTCAGTTGATTGATTACCTATACTTAAATTCTAAGTAATTTGCATAATGTTGATGTAAAATTAGCATATGCTAATGTAGTAAAGTTTGGCAAATCAAGAAGAATCACAGTCTTGTCTATATACTTGTGCAGTGTTTGGCTAATGAGCCTCAGATTTCAGGCCTGTCTGGAGCAGCTGTCTTCCTGTTTATTTTCTCATTAATTCATATTTACGGAGTTATGAGCCCCTCTGCCATTACAGACTCCTCTCTCTCTCTCTCTCTCTCTCTCTCTCTCTCTCTCTCTCTCTCTCTCTCTCTCTCTCTCTCTCTGTCTGTGGCTGTGCCCACCACCCGCCGCACACGCGTCTCTCACTGCCTAATAACACGTTTCCAGTGAGGAGAATCTGTCAATCTGACAGACGAGCCAATAAAAACTCCTTTTCAAAGGTCACAGGCAGCCGCCTGCCCGCCTGCCTGCCTGCCTCTGTATCTCAGTAAGGACTCCAGTGTTCTATTGCGGAATTGTTTGCCATCTTTTGGTAGGAATCGTGTCTCCATGCCTTGAAACAGGAAATGGCTTGAAATGGCTCTCACTCACTCACTCAAAGGCAGCGCCTTCACTGAATCTTCTCAGGAGGTCTAATCTAACCGTTTTCAAATGTTTATCAGTCCGAATATGACATTTATGCAGTTGGATTGCATAATCCAGATTGCATGAATTCAGTCTAGAACCGTGCCAATGAAGATCAATCGGTCGTGATCCACGTTGCTGTTTGTGCCCTTGTTGACGGCAAAGGGTTAACCCTTCGGCAAAAGCTCTCTCCGTGTTGGGCCCGGCTGCTTGCCACGCTCGCTAGTCTTGCCAATATGTGCTCCAAGTAGCAGGGCGAGCATCCACCCTCCGCAAGCTGTTCACTGGGCCGCCTCCACCCTCCCCCTCCTCCCATGAATGCACCCTCCCTGCCTCCCCACCCTCTGGGACGGAGCATCTGCTTTACACACACACACACCATACGCACCCACACACTTACAGACACACACACTCTCAGACACACACCATACACACACACACACACACACACACACACACACACACACACATATACACGCACACACACACATACAGACACATAGATGTACACACACACCCTCATGGGGAGAGAGGGAAAAGACGACGACAGTCAGCAGTCCCCCTTCCCCTTCACGCCAGCACTCTGCCTTTGGGCACTCGTGTCATCGGTTTCCGTGAGACAGAGAGAGAGAGAGAGAGAGAGAGAGAGAGAGAGAGAGAGAGAGAGAGAGAGAGAGAGAGAGAGAAGAAGAAAAAAACGCGACCAGAGACGCCGTCCCCGGCGGGTTTTGCTCGCAGCATGGGCTGAGACGTCTTTTTATAGCCATTATGGTCTTTGGCTGAGTGTCTCTGTGTGTTTGCACTAATGACTCGGTCGTGAATGGCATAACAAGAGAAGGAACAAAGAACTGTGCCACCCCTGTAATGCAGACTTAATTAAGTGGAGGGGGTGGGTGGGTGGGTGGGTGTGTGTGTGTGTGTGTGTGTGTGTGTGTGTGTGTGTGTGTGCTTTCTCTGCGATAGATAGGCAGATAGAACCAAGCGTTGGTATGTGTGTGTGTGTGTGTGTGTGTGTGTCTGTGTCTGTGTGTGTGTGTGTGTGTGTGTGTGTGTGTGTGTGTGTGTGTGTGTGTGTGTGTGTGTGTGCAGCAGCGCAGGGAAGAAGGGCTGAAGTGGGAGTTGCACCCTTGCCGAAATCAATTGGCTGTGGAGTGTCATGGAGTGTGTTTTATTTTGGTATCTGTTAATTGTTTTTATTTTCCCTTCACTGTTGCCTCCTTCTAGGGTGTGCTGTGGAGCGCCATGCTGTCTGTTCTGAGCTCCTTACAGTCTTCTTCTTGTGCGATCTTAATTTCTCTCCTTCTCCTACCTCTTCCCTCGGTTTCACTCTCTTTCTCTCGTCTGCTCTAGTCTCACTGGCTGGCAAAAAAAATGGAGATTGTCAACTTATGCTACCTTCTCCAGCCTTCGCTCCTTCTCTTCCTCTCTCTTTCTCTCTCTCTCTCTCTCTTTCTCTGTTTTTCTGTTACAATATGTGTGTGTATGTGTGTGTGTGTTGGTTTGTAACTGGCTCTGTGTTGTAACGCTGTGTGAGTTGTATGTTACTCGCGCTTCCTCCCCCCCCTCCTCCTTGTTGTGTGTGTGTGTGTGTGTGTTTTTGTCCACCGGGGTCTCCGGTTTCGGCCGTTTTTGTCAACTTCTCTCTCCGATGAGTTTTGTCACTGTGTCCTGGTCAACCGGTCAGATTGCAACACACTCTGGAAACAGACTAGTTCCTTTTTATTGTATTTAGTTCAAACAAGTGTTACATCATCTGATAATGTATCACATGAGATGTTTGGTTAAATGTCACTTATTCCAACATAGTACAGTTAAGGGTAATGTTACGATGGCTTTGCCATTAACTTTCAGGTATAAACAATTTGTTTATATTTATATTTGTTATTTTTTGGGGATAGTTCCTAATAGGAAAAAAAACATGTAAGGGAATGTAGTATGTGATTCTGAACAATGGCAAAGTCCTGCAACCTGGAAAATGGCTGGTGAGACCATCAGAGGAACATTGAATGTCAAATGGAAAACCTGCCAGCGTGAAATTGGCAGGCCAGTAAACAACAAGGAATATGAAGGCGTGGGGGCTCGACTGTGCCTTTCAAGCAGAACGCCATATCAGTAGCTGAGGGCCTTGTTGACTGCCTGACATTGTTTGTTTTTTTTCTTTTCCTTGCCTTTCCTCGCGAGCCCAACATGACACTTATCAAAGCGTGTCCAATTTGTGACTCACCCTGTCTGTCTGTCTGTGCTTTTTGCCTCCCTGCCCACCCCAATACCCCACTCCCACCCCTTTACCCACCCCCCCCTCGCCCAACAAAAAAAACCTTCTCATTTGAAACCATCTCATGTAACCCCTCTCCATCTTACTCAATCCACCCCCCAACCCCAACACCCCACCCCCCAAAAAAACAACAACAACAACATATCATCTCCTCATTTGAAACCATCTCATGTAACTCTCCCATCAACTCCCCCTTCCCCCCCACCCTTCCCACCACCTCCTCTCCCCCCATAGCTAAGACCCAGGATGGGGTAGCTCTGGAGATCCAGCCTCTGAAGAGCGAGGAGGGCGCCGAGCAGGAGGAGAAGGAAGAGAAGGAGGAGAAGGAGGTGAAGAAGGTGAACGTGACCAAGAAGGAGAAGTCTGTGCTTCAGGGCAAACTGACCCGGCTGGCGGTGCAGATCGGGAAGGCAGGTCAGTGAGTAGAAATGTGTGAGCGTGTGAGCGGTAACCGTCTCAAACCGCAGACGTCACCGCCATCAGCAGTAGCAGTGGTGGTGGCGGCTAATTACGAGATCGTTTTTGTCCCAGTTGAAGGACACTTCAGTTTTTTAAAGGTCACTTTTAAAGTTCAAAGTAGTCACACACACACACACACACACACACACACACACACACACACACACACACATACATCCGACAGACGTAATTGGGCACAGGGACAGGGCCCCGGAAATGTTCTTTTGAAAAGAGTCATTTATCTTTGAAAAGAGTCACTTATCTTTTCACATTCCAGTAGCCAGAATTACCAAGACTCCCAACTCTTAGTATTTTTTGATTATTTAAATGAAGGAATGCCTACAGCTCCCAGCACATCACTGACGCTGAGCTAAGAGACAGCTTGTCCGCCCCGCTAGATGAATTTGAAAAAGCCGTCGCTTGAATGCACACTGTGCGACTGCAGTGACTCACTGGGTGTCTTTGCGACTGCAGGTCTGATCATGTCGGCGCTCACCGTCGTCATCCTCATCCTCTACTTCATCATCGACACCTTCGCCGTCCAGGGCCGCACATGGATGAAGGAGTGCACCCCCATCTACATCCAGTTCTTCGTCAAGTTCTTCATCATCGGCGTGACCGTGCTGGTGGTGGCTGTCCCCGAGGGTCTGCCATTGGCTGTCACCATCTCCCTGGCCTACTCCGTTAAGGTGAGGGCTATGGAAGGACACTACAGTATGTGTGTGGGGTTAGGTGTGAACTGCCCCTAGATATGTTACCATCTCCTCGGTTTGCTCTGTTAAGGTGAGGAGACTCGAAATGCTTCACAAATAAAAATTAGTAGAGGGAGCTACGTTGGTGTGAGGACCACTTTGTTTATCTGTCTAGTATGTCTAACCAGCGCAAGGACACAATATCTGTGGGGTTAGGTGTCAACGGTCACTGGATGTCAACTCGGTCACTGGATGTCAACTCGCTTAACATGATGGCTATGTATAACAGTAACAAGGACACAATAGGTTTGGGCTTAGGTCTAAACTCCCCCTGGCCGTCACCATCTTGGCCTGCTTGGTTAAGGCAAGGGCTATAATCGTAACAAGGATAGGAATGGTTTGGAGTTGGAGTTAGTTATGGGCCTTTGCCTACTCAGGACTTGCAACATAAAGAGGCTGCTTATTCCACGTCATTATCTGTCGCCAAGTACTGTTCCAAAGTCAAGCATCCTTCTCAATTCTAGCGAGGACAGAGGCCTTTGTTCATAGATTTTTCAAGGATGCACTGATGGAACCTCGTTTTTGAAGTGTATGACTTCCAAGGCGAGTGTGCTACCTAGGAAGCATTCTCGACTTTGAGAAACACCCCATATCCTGGGCCAACTCTATTAAGGCGACAACTACCTGTACATTGTACCTACAGCAGGGTTGGGGTCAGTTGGCGTTCTAAACAGCCCTATCTCCTTGATCTGCTAGCTTAGCTGCTAGATACACACACAGAGACAGACTCCAGCAAAAACATAACCTCCTTGGTGGAGATAGATATGTTTATGTAACAGAATACTTTACATTATGCGATACTGTGTGTGATTCTGTACTTTATTTGGTATGTGGTATTTATGTGGTATGTAATTTGTCTGGTGTGAGTGGTATGCAGTTTATGTAGTATGTCATGTGTCATACCATGAATTCCGATTGTCATCTAAAGTCATTATTGATTGTGATTGTTAATGTAAAGCACACATACTGTGAGTTTATAGCATTTGCCAGCAGGAACCAAAGACTTGACAGATATGAAGGTTCTTCCTCTTGGTGTGACTTCAATGAGGACGCTAAATATAGATGATTTCTAATCATCATGAAAAGAAATGGGCTTTGTTCAATGATCTGTTCAAACACGCTGGGAGAGTGTTGATGATTTGCCTTGAGTAGTACTGTACTGCTTTGCTATTGCGCAACAGTGGCACATGTTAATAATAAGATTGCAGCAGCCTGGACCCCCCTCAGATGGGGTAGCTGTGGATGGACACGTACTGTACAGCATGTTTGGGGGGCCTGGTTCCTAACTTGCTTGTCCCACGCATTTTTGTGTTGCCTATGCGTCTTGTGTTTGTTGATATGCTTGTTTTCAATTAAAAAAAATAATAATAACAATAATAAGAATGCTCTTGGCCTGCTGTCATGTAGCTTCAACCATGTTACGGTTTCCACACAGAAAATGATGAAGGACAACAACCTGGTGCGGCACCTGGACGCGTGCGAGACCATGGGTAACGCCACGGCCATCTGCTCCGACAAGACAGGCACGCTCACCATGAATCGCATGACGGTGGTGCAGGCCTACATCGGCGGCACGCACTACGCTAAGGTTCCCGACCCCGAGGTCATCAAGCCCGAGACTTTGGAGAAGATGGTCAACAGCATCGCCATTAACTCAGCCTACACCACCAAGATCCTGGTGAGAGGAAACCAAAAGAAATAAATCAATAGACAAATAAGGAAAAGTGTAATTCTCGCTTTTCAGTTTTGTGTTTGAGCTGTTGATGTGGCACAGAGGCCTTCCTGACGAAGAGGAGACTGGCAATGGCACTGGGGTTTATGTGGAGCTGTCTCAGAGGAGGGGGGCAGGGAGGGGGGCATATCACAGCAGATGAGCTCTCGCTGAGTGGGGGAGAGGGGAGGGGAGGGTTGGGGGAGAGGAGGGGGGTTGGGGCCTAGGCTGTCATCCACATCACGCAGTGGAGGACTCTGGGTAAGATCTCTTTTGCCGTCTTTCTGGAGATTTTATTTATATCCTTTTTTGTGCTACAAACTCACCCTTTCCCATTCTTGGAGATCACTGTAAAGTTATACGCCACCATTTTGGGAAATAAACTGAAATGAAATAAGCGCGCAAAGGAGCATGAGAATTCCCAGGCTAGCTCCTCAAGTTAAACAACTGAGTTCTACCTTTCTCCACACATCATCCAGCTTTTCTCTGAGTATGACGGAAGCACTTTTAGCTCTGGCCTAGCATAAGTCATTAAATCAGATTGGACCGGTTAGCATCCCTCCTATTAGCATTTTGTCATCCCTCCTATTAGCATTTTGTAAATGTGCCTAAGAATTCTGAGTTTGTCCCAAATTAAAACTTGACTCTTCTGTTGTTGCAACTTGTATTAACCCTAACAGAAAATGAAACTGATTTTCTGAGCTGATATGACATGAAAATGGTCCCTCCATGTGTGTCCAAGTACACTGATTCAATGATCTATGCCAGGCTAGAGCTAAAAGTGCTACCATCAGATACTAGGTGAACTGAGAAAAGGTTACAAAAACAACTATATAACTCGAGTGGAGGTGGAAAATGTGTGAAGGCTATTTCCCCAAATGGTGGTGTATCACTTCAAAGCCATGAGAAAAAAGATTTTTCAAAGTGAGAGAGAGGGGGAAAAAAAAGAAATAAACCAAATTTCCTCTCACATGTCACATGGCTCCTGGTCTTTAAATGGTCTGGTCTCTTGCATAACCTTTGGCCATTCCAAAGCAACCCCCCCATATTGGTCCACCCAGATAGACTGAATCATATGTGACCGGTCTGAGATGGACTGAGTCATGCGTGGCCAGACTTGCCTGGAGCATGGAAATGAGAAGGAACAAAAACACAACTCAATACGGAAACACTGAGACCACATAAGAGGCCATGAAACATGTGCGTTTTCAGATCACATTCACCTGACTCAGTGAAAACATTCAAAGCTTCTCCATTTTTCTAGTTTTTTGTCACTGTAAAGTGTAATTCATGGTTGAAATTATGGCTGGATATTGTGTCATTCCAATTTTATTGATTTTATCAGTTTGGGTTCCTTTTCATCATTTCAATTTTAGGTTAAAAAAATGTTTGAATAGATTATAAATGTAGGCTACTAAACAATAACTAAACTTGTCATCCGGACACATACATGGGCTATCACTAACTGGGGCTATCACTATCACTAGTTACATTTTTGTAACTGTTTTGGTTTTCAGTACTTCCTCTTGACTCCATTACCAATTATTAGCCTACCAAATATTTGTTATCAACTTGAGTATCAGTTCACAACTGATGATACAGTTGATTGCACAACAGCTTAATTAATCCATAGGGCATCTGTCTGAGTCAAGTGTCTGAGGCCGCTGCCTGCTCCTCTCCTCTGGCAGTGGAGATCTACTGTGGTCCGGAGACCAGCCGCACGATGGCAGGCAAACAGACAATAACTCACTGCTGAAGGTTACAGCTGGCTCTGCCACTGCCACCATGACCGTCTGATTTAGTGACCATGAAGCCAGTCGGGCGGGCAGGCAGGCGGGCGGGCATGCAGGCGGGCAGGCGGGCGGGCGGACGGGGGGAATCGCGGCACACAGACCCAGGTTCTGCCAAGACGGGGTCCGATGCGATGTAGCTCACGCTGAACTTGTCTGTCAGGCTGTAGGCATTGCTTGGCATTTCCCAGAACATCAGACAGACAGGACAGCAAAGGACAGCCTGGAATATAATAGCATTTTCAACTTCCCCTTTGAGCTGTCTTTGTGTATGAAAGAAAGCAGACGTGTGCCTAAGCTCCATACATCACTTATTTCTCTGTCAAATTGTTTTGTGTATATCTATGCAAATAATGTTCTTGTCGTAGTGAAATTGTTTTGTTTTGGTGGTGGTGATGGGCATGTTTATCTAAAGAAATTTCCAGAGGCTAACAGAAGCTAGCGCTAACCCAAGGCTGGTTCTATAGCCTTTTCACTGCCCTAGGCCAGATTTGAGTTCTGCCCCCTATTTTCTAGAAGTGAAGTAATGAATGTATTGTGATGCCCCCCTGATATTTGGTGCCCTCGGCAATCGCCTAGTTCATCTATGCCTAGAACCGGCCCTGCGCTAACCTATATTGTTGCCTCTGCTTTGCCGATCTGTAGCCCCCAGAGAAAGAGGGCGGAAGAGAGGCTAACAGAAACTAGCGCTAACCTATATTGTTGCCTGTGCTTTGCCCATCTGTAGCCCCCAGAGAAAGAAGGCGGCTTGCCGCGTCACGTGGGCAACAAGACCGAGTGCGCTCTGCTGGGCCTGGTGCTGGACCTGAAGCGTGACTACCAGCCCATCCGGGATGAGATTCCCGAGGAGAAGCTCTACAAGGTCTACACCTTCAACTCGTCCCGTAAGAGCATGAGCACCGTGCTGAAGAACACCGACAGGCCTGGCTTCCGCATGTACAGCAAGGGTGCCTCCGAGATCGTCCTGCGCAAGTATGACCTTTTGACTGTTTAACCTTTGATCTGCAGTGTTGAACTTCTCTTGTCTTCTGGTTAGAGTTTGAGGTTACGATTTGACAGATGCCTTACATGGCAAGAAAAAAAATGAGATTTTTACAATACGAGTAAACATATGAGTTGTTTGTATGTTGTGTGAAAGCAAATTTGTAATAATTAGCTTATTTAGCAGTAGTCACATCAATTGATGTTTTTTTCCATTGACAAAAAAAGTTATATTGCATCTAACCATTTAACATTGTGTACCTATAGTATTGTAGGAGCCTCCTAATGTATGTAGTGTACCAAGGGTGCAATACATTTCAAATGCCCACTAATTATGCCCAAATTATTATAATAATTTTGTGGTTTTCATTATTAGGATGTCTCAGAATATTGTCTAGTTTCCTGCCCCCAATAGATTTTGTTAATATATATTGAGCTATTGGAGCGTGATGTACTGTACTGTAATTATTATGAAATTAAAACGCCAATTTTAGGCCAAAATATTTGAAGACATTTTATATTTTTAGATTATGTGCATAGTGCTTACCCTGATCATTAGATACCCTTTGGAAGAACCTACAGGGAGATTGAAACATCATCAAACATTATAATTATGTTATTATTAGCGCAGGAATTACATTTTGTGATTGAGATCAATCTACATATACCTGTAGATATCGAGATATATTATATTATATTATATTATATTATATTATATTATATTATATTATATTATATTTTATTTTATAATATATATTAATAATATATATTATATATTAATAATCCTTATTATTATAATATTTTAATCCTTCCTCCTACGCTCCAGGTGCTCTCAGATTCTAGACGCCTCAGGTGAGGCCAAGCCATTCAAGCCCAAGGACCGTGACGAGATGGTGCGCAAGGTCATCGAGCCGATGGCGTGTGACGGGCTGCGAACCATCTGTGTTGCCATGCGGGAGTTCCCTGGCGAAGTAGAGCCAAACTGGGACAACGAGGCCGAGATCCTGAACGACCTGACCTGCATCTGCGTGGTGGGCATCGAGGATCCCGTCCGGCCGGAGGTGAGGAGAGATGAGGCGATCCGCTCGCTCCAGAGCCCTTGCCTGCCTGTGCTAGGAGCCCTATGGGGCTTCCCTCTAATAGCCCTGTCTATAGGCGCATATGAATCAATCTGAATGAAGCAGTGTGTCTGTGTGGAGAATAAGACTCACTGAGGGCCTGCCATTGTAATGAGTGCAATAAGAAAGTGCGGGGGCTTCCACCCTGTGACTGATGGCTCTGCCACTGCCAGTGTGGGGATGCCATGAATCAGACTGAGCTGGCCAAATGTTGTGATGGGTGAGCAGTGGTGGGTTTTGATTGGGAGGGCTGTAGATCAATGGCTTCTGGTCTAATGGGAAGGGATTTCCCCTCACGCTCCTTATTCTACATTGACTATGCTCCTTGTTTGTGTTGCCACAGAGCTATAACTTCACTTTACAGCGTCATCAGACGCCTGTCAGAGCTCATTCTCCTCTTTCTATTATTCCACGCCCTCCTGTATTTGGATAGAGATCCTCACATATATGCACACTTAGAATAATACAATTCTCAATAGACCAGCACAATAACCCTGTCAGACAATAACAGAATGGAGATTCATATTCACATTGTGTAAATGTATGTCTAGAGAGAGGTTTTTTTTTTTAAGCTTTAGATGATAATAGGGCCATTTTGTGCTTGAGACCCCATTATATTCTTTTGTAAGTCAACATTTCGTGACATCATGTAGTATTTCATAGGATACATTTTTTTTTGTAAATGTAACCTGCACACACAGAATGACCTAAAATGTCAAAATTCTCTCAGCATCTCTGGCCTTGGTCCTCCGCAGTGTGTGTGTGGTGATTTTGAGTCCTCCGCTGTGTGTGTGTGTGTGTGTGTGTGTGTGTGTGTGTGTGTGTGTGTGTGTGTGTGTGGTGATTTAGAGTATCAGTGGATGGATGCTCGGGGAAATGGGATTGCATTGAAGCCTGCCTTTGCTGAGATACAATAGATAGATATGCCCCTTAATCCAGTCCTGTGTCTGAGCCCCTCCCTGAGCTTGGGGATGGAGTAGGCAAGCTAGTAAGTAACTAAGTCCAATTTATTTATATAGCACTTTTCATAGACAAGGGTCACAGAGTGCTTTACATGGCAGGTAAGAAAAATGGGTAAATAAGTAAATGAAAGACTATCAAGGGAAAGCAGCAAACAACAGGATATATATTACTAAAAAAAGGGATAACAAAAACCAAAAACGAAAGAGAAAAACAAGACCAAGCACCAAGATTCAGACAGGACAAAGACTGGTTGGGTGGGTGGTTGGAGGAGGGCGTCTATCCATGTGCCTGTTTAAAAAGGTAGGTCTTAAGCCGCTTGTGGGGAGTAGGCAGTGTGTGAGCTATGCTGAAGGAGGAGTAGGCAGTGTGTGAGTTATGCTGAGGGAGGACTAAGGACTGTTGTGTCATGGCTGCTCTCTGTCTCCTAACAGGTGCCTGATGCCATCTCCAAGTGCCAGAGGGCAGGTATCACCGTGCGCATGGTGACTGGGGACAACATCAACACGGCGCGCGCCATCGCCACCAAGTGTGGCATCCTGCTGCCCAACGAGGACTTCCTGTGCCTGGAGGGCAAGGAGTTCAATCAGCAGATCCGCAACGATAAAGGGGAGGTGAGGGAGACGCATTAAAAACGATTTCGTCGTGCCGTGTTTGGCTTGCATCATCCTCCGACTCCAGGGCTTTAAATAATAATAATAAAATGAAAAAAAAAACTGCACACACACACACACACACACACACACACACACACACACACACACACACACCACCCAGAATCCTCTGAGGCTGATGGTCTCCTTCTTCCCTCAGCGTGAGGCACACAAGGCAGCAGCCGCGCTTGTGTAACACCAGGATCAATTTCCGCAACTGGAAACGAGAAGTTGTGTCTTGAAGTCAGAATACATTATTTGGAAACCGTTGCTGTCTTCCCCCCCAACCCCTCATTCTTCCCATGGGCCACTTGTTGCTATGGCGAAGGCTTCCATAGCCTCTGGTGAACTAACAAACGGCTCTCCATAGAATCTTTGTTCCAGTCTCTGCCCCAAAGTTTATCACATGATAATGCTGAGTGAAACTATCTGTTCTGCGGCTGGGAACTAGAAAAAAAAAACAAACACTGATAGCTTTACTTGGGTTGCAAATAAGGACACGCAATCCAGTTTGTTTACTTGCCAATATCTTTGTTTTGCAGTGATCATAGATGTTTCCACTTGGTGAGATATGGGATGTGTGTGTAATCATATATGGAGATGGAGTCGTTTCACTTCATTTGGCGTTTGTTATCCAGTTTCAAAGCCAGTGTAGTGACACACTACAATTACTGATGCAATGCTCTGTAGCAGGTTTGTCTCCTAAAGTCCCTCACACTTTATCTGTGTTTACTTTTTCTACCCCCAGGTGGAGCAGGAGCGCTTGGACAAGGTGTGGCCCAAACTGCGTGTGCTAGCTCGCTCCTCCCCCACGGACAAGCACACTCTGGTCAAAGGTGAGGAGAAAAACGGCACTTTACCGTAAATAAGAAAAAAAAAGAACATAAGAGTCTGTCTTATCTGCCCCTCCCTCGAGACTTCATGAGAGTGTATGTGGATTTTTGAGTCACTCTCTCGCACAAACATTTCTGACCTGTCGGAGTGTGAGAAGTGGTGTCACAGGCCCAGCGCGTCGGGTGGGTCGGAGAAGTGTGTGTGTGTGTGTGTGTGTGTGTGTGTGTGTGTGGGAGGGAGGGAGGGAGGGATGGAAGCAGGGAGGGGAGGAACACACTCATCAAGTGTGCTAGCTGTGGTGGAAGAAAGGCCGGGGAAACAGTCCAAACTTTCCTCTCTTGATGTTTTCCTTTCTCAAACAGCTCTCAGCCCCCGGCCAAGAGCCTCCTCTGTATTCTATAGCTCATTGATCTTGTGTGGATACAGGGGAGGCTGAATACCAAATACAAACATTTACATAACATCCAAAGCAACAGCCAGTGAATAAAGGAGTAGTGGTACAGTATTTATTGCAAATGTACTGTCCGTTTTGGAGTCTGTTTGCATAAACACGGCACTGAGGTGATGTACGGCACATTAATCATGATAACACAGAGACATTAAAGCTGTGGGGTAGGTGTTGTTTGGAGGCTGAATGGGAACTAGAATGTGTGCACAGACACAGCTGAAGGATAAAGGAGAGCTAAGGCCAAACGTGTGTGTGTGTGTGTGTGTGTGTGTGTGTGCGTGTGTGTGTGTGTGTGCGTGTGTGTGTGTGTGTGTGTGTGTGTGTGTGTGTGTGTGTGTGTGTGTGTCCTGCAGGCATCATTGACAGCACAGTCGGAGAGACCAGACAGGTGGTGGCTGTGACGGGAGACGGAACCAATGATGGTCCTGCTCTCAAGAAGGCCGACGTGGGATTCGCCATGGTAACGCATATCATTTCATGTATCCCACCCCCAACCCTTCTCTGCTGTAAAGCATGTTTTCTCTGCCTCTAGTGACATTCACAAGAAGGGCTTTCTCTCTCTCGTTTCTGTCTCTTGTGTCAGTGTGGCACATGAGGAACATCCCCTGCTGAAACAGACATGTTATCCATTGAGTATGTTATCCATTGACTAATAGAACCACAGTCAGACTACAATCATGACAGTCACCATGACCCTCTAATTGTAATTGTCCATTGGTAGGGTTGCCTTCTACTCCTCCTTAAGGGAGCTCCATTAAAGCATTTGCTTCTAGTTTGTAGATATTAGAGAATGTGTGATTCTATCTTTAACAAGGCCAGGCGCTGTGAGATCAAGAATCCATGGCAGTATTTCATGGGTTGACTGTGAGGAAGGTCTCTAGGCAGTACAGCAGAGCAGAGCACAGTCACTTATCTGGTGACTGAGAATGACACTGCCATCGACGAGCGCAGCTGTCAGAGCATGCTAATATTATTTCCTGCGCATAGAGAAATAAAGACCTGGAGGATTGTGTCAGCCAGCCTCTCTGTTGCCATGAGCCTTTCTGTGGGGGAAATGCTCTCTATAAATTAAATTTATACAAATGAACATTTCTGGTGCACTTTCAGATAAAGCCGTGGCCAAATTGCATTTTTATCTCTTTGTCGCTCATCATGTTTTGATTGTGTGGATCTATTTTTTTTTCATCTCTCCTGATAAAAGTCATTACATTCTGCATTTCGCCTTTGACAGACTGCACTTCAGTGACAATTTACCCTTATTTGTTATCCTTGTGATTTTAGACTTTTCTTTTTTTTTTCTCCATTTCTTCTTTTCAAGTCAGCCTCAGTTAATTATCTTTTAATTGAACATGACTCTCAAAGCCCACAGTTAATAGGCTAGTTGGTTTAAGCGTTGTGACTGCTATTTGACTATTCCGCTTTACCCATAAATATTACAGCAATTGTCTTGTTGGTTTGCCGTGCATTATGTTAACACTACATATTACAGCTCCCTTGCATAAATATAAGATAACAGTCTGTATGATGAAGTATGTGGTAACTGTCTGTGTACCAACTGTGTATGTGGATATTGTAAGTCGGTTGGGTTTTTAGCATTTAAAAAAAAAAAAAATTCTCAGTCTGGACACATGTAATAGCACATGCTTGGTAACGTACTGTAGCAAATGAGCATTTACATAATAGGTGCACAAAACCATGATATTAGACTTTCCGGTTTCTTACACTGTACTTTGCACTGTAGATACACTGTAATAGCAACGGTGTAGTTTGAAGTGTTGCTATTTAGCCAAACGAAATAAGTGATATTTAGTCAGTGAACCACCTATTGATTTTCATAGAGGAAGCTTGGTTATTGGGCGCTATGAATATCTATCATTCGTATCAATTATACCAGAAGAGGTCAATGAAATTGAGAGTGCAAGGTAGTATGAGTACTCCCAGACAAGTTGCCATGTAGTGCAGCTGTTACCTCATCCTGACCTCTGCTAGAAGTCACTTCCGTGGGTGGTTGAAACACCTGGCATCTGTCCCCCTTGCATCTGTAGGGTATCGCTGGAACAGATGTGGCCAAGGAGGCGTCTGACATCATCCTGACAGATGACAACTTTTCCAGCATCGTCAAGGCTGTCATGTGGGGGCGCAACGTCTACGACAGCATCTCCAAGTTCCTGCAGTTTCAGCTGACTGTCAACGTGGTGGCCGTCATCGTCGCCTTCACCGGCGCCTGCATCACACAGGTAAAGTTGTCAACACTTATTTATTTTTGTGTATTTACTAGTGCTGGCAAAATTAACTGATTAATCACCTGATTAATCCAAAAAAATGTTTTAACTCTAATCAAAAAAATTAACTCAGATTAATTCTGATGGATATGGCTCCACTGTATTATGTTCAATTTCAGATAGAAAATGGATTGGCTATCAAGTCAAACTATACAAAGATTATGGCCTAGCCCCTGACTGTCCAACAACATGTTGGGGGAAATCCTTGGGGGTAGGGGACAGGTGTGAATTACCCCATTTGAGAAGAACAACTATTTAATATCAGGGCCTTTACAGGGCAAAATAAGGATCCAACATACCCTAGCATCCAAATTCTTACTGGAGGAAATGAGTTGCGATTAAAAGTGATTAATCACAATTAATCATTGGAATTTTTTGTGATTAATCAGATTAAATTTTTTAATCGTTTGATAGCACTAGTATTTACATTCACATTACATTGATGTTTATGCATTTAGCAAACAAAGCGACTTACATTTGTCAACTATTGATTACTTCAGGCAAGCCTTAGAGCAGCTCAGGGTTAAGTGCCTTGCTCAAGGACACAACGGTGGCACAGGCAGGCGTAATTCAAACCCACAACTTCCAGACTACCAGCCCACGAGTCAGGGTCCTTAACCACTATGCTACCACTTTTGGTTGTAGGCCTTTCCCACTAAACACAGCGACTAGCCAGTGGCCTCTCTCTTGGGAAGGGGGGCGGGTGGGCAGGGGGGAGGGGGTGTTAGTGTTGTGAAAAGCTTCTGTATTCTATTTTTATGAGGAGTTAAAATATCAGGAACATTGGCCAAGAGAGAAGCCTTCCCACAAGAGAGCCATGAAAAGAGAGCTTTCAACTGTCATGGGAGTCTCGTTTCGGTGTCACGTCTCATGTCTCCGCAGCCGCCGGGCTGATGCCGTCTGGCCTGCCGCTGTCCCAATCCAGCCCCCGATATGGGAATACAGAGAGCCTCAGTCTTCCCTCTAGACGCAGGGGGGGTTAGAGCTCATAGTGGAGAAGTGTCATCATTCTGAGCGGGGAAAAAATGACAAGCGCTTGGTAGTCTGTTAAATCAGCCTGACTGCTAAAACAAAATGCATGTTGAGATGCTCCAGTGTAAGCTACTGTGAAAGGGCTTGGATTCACACTAAAAGTAATCAAATGTGGCACTGCGCTCTTGTATCTTCTTTTCCCCTGTTGAAACAATGCTGACTGTTAGCAAACAGATGCGTTCGAGAGTGTGTGTGTGTGTGTGTGTGTGTGTGCTTTCTCGCTCCCTCGAACAAAAACAAAGCCCTGTGTGCTTTACTGAAGAACTGCCAAGTAGCTGGCTAATCCCGGCAAAGCAAATAAGTTCAAATGCCTCGCAGTTTGGTCTCTGTGGAAACTCATGTGGGCGGGGGGGCTTTTGCTTTTGCTTTTGCTTTTGGGCGTGGTGGTGGTGGTCGCCCCTCTCTCTCTCTCTCTCTCTCTCTCTCTCTCTCTCTCTCTCTCTCTCTCTCTCTCTCTCTCTCTCTCTCTCTCTCTGCCGTGGCCGCACTCTTCATTATTATTATCTTTTTGTTTGTTTGTTTGTTTGTTTGTTTGTTTGTTTGTTTGTGCCAAATAATTACTACTGTCCATCAACCTACATGCGGTGCACAGGAGGAAAGGTGAAAGGCCAATCCAAAGTGATGTGTAGTGTGATGAATTTATACTTATCTTATATCTTCTTTTTGAAAAGTGTATCTTCTTTATCCTTTGTCATTTTATTTTCTATTTTCTGTAAAGCACATTGAACTGCTCCTATGTATGAAATGCGTTATATACTGTAAACAAACTTACCTTGCCTTGCCTTGCCTTGCCTCTCTCTCTTCAGGACTCCCCCCTGAAGGCCGTCCAGATGCTGTGGGTGAACTTGATCATGGACACTCTGGCTTCCCTGGCCCTGGCCACCGAGCCGCCCACGGAGTCACTGCTGCTGCGCAAGCCCTACGGCAGGGACAAGCCGCTCATCTCCCGCACCATGATGAAGAACATTCTGGGCCACGCCATCTATCAGCTCGTCATCATCTTCACCCTGCTCTTTGCCGGTGAGTGAGGTCATCAGTGCTCTTGTTGTTGTTGTTGTTGTTGTGGGAGTTGTTGTGGTTTCTCTCTCTCTCTCTCTCTCTCTCTCTCTCTCTCTCTCTCTCTCTCTCTCTCTCTCTCTCTCTCTCTCTCTCTCCATATCATGCGAGAGATATGGAGGCGACTCCATTCGTCAAGCCCTGGGGCAGGTGCCAAATGGATGTTGTCTGTTCGCTTTTTTATGTGTCTGCCCATCGGGCCCTTCAGCCATGTCCCCAACTGCTGTCTAGCTGGAAGATGAAGTGCTGAAATTAACTCGTAGGAGTGGGGGGATAAGATAAAAAAAATACATGTGGAAATATATACGGTCGGTATATATGTATTTCGACATGTATTGACATTCCACACATTTACATGCAATGAACTAGTCTTTTGACCGCACGGCTGAACCACGGCTCCATTAAGTCAGTGCTGGAGAAATCCCTCATTTTGTGTGTGCCCCATATCTGACCCTCTCCCTGAGGTTGGGCTCAGCCAGGCTCCTTATCTCATTATACAGTATCTCTGTATTCTGCTCTGGTAACTCTCTCCCTTACCCGATGAATAGGAGAGAAAATATTCAACATCGACAACGGGCGCAACGTGCCCCTGCACGCCCCTCCCTCTGAACACTACACCATAATCTTCAACGTCTTCGTCATGATGCAACTCTTCAACGAGATCAACGCTCGTAAGATCCATGGCGAGAGGAACGTCTTCGAGGGCATCTACCGCAATCCCATCTTCTGCAGCGTGGTTCTGGGCACTTTCGCCATCCAGGTAATCGGATTAAACAGCACCTGGCGCACAGCCGCCATTCGGTCTCTGTCAGTGGATAGTGGAAATCACCCCACTCCACCCACCCCCCCCCAACCCCCAACCCCCAACACACACACACACACACACACAAACACACTCTGTTGTTTTATTTATTTTTCTCCTAGTTTTCAATAGCTTATTGGCTAATGCTTATTGTTGGCTGCTTGTCTCAGATTGAAGCTCTTTATGATGGGCCTGTCCGATTTATGCTCGCCTTTGTTTCTCGCAGATCGTCATTATCCAGTTTGGCGGCAAGCCCTTCTCCTGCACGGCGCTCACCATCGACCAGTGGCTCTGGTGCGTCTTCATCGGTGTCGGCGAGCTCCTCTGGGGTCAGGTAAGAGTCCCGCCTTCGAGACTTTTCGCTCGCACGGTGCCTTCGAGAAAGTTAAACCCGGCACACGGCACACAGGCTGCGCTGCAACCACCGCACGAGATGTTAAAGATACTCCTTTTCCGTGGAGCCTATGACATCATCACCATGGTTACAGTAGCACATGTAGCGATGTGATTTGCAGCTTGTGCGGGTGCCGAGGCAAGAGAGGTGTTTATGTGTGGAGGGATATATATAGAAATAGACCATGAGAAAAACCTCCAGCTCCTTTTCTTTAGGGTGGTTGGCTTGTCTGCTTCTGTGTGTGTGTGTGTGTGTGTGTATTCATGTCAGCCTCTCGCAGTAGATCACTCTACGTATTTTCTTTTCTTTTCTTTTCTCTGCCATTCATATTCAGCATTCTTCTCATTTTCAAAATACATTTTAAAGAAGAACTTAGTTGGTACATGAATGAGGAGGGGGGGGGGGTCACTCATAGTAATATTACTTGTAAAGCCAACAACCAAATTCTTTCCAGGAGACAGTCTGTTGCCATTGAGCTGCTAGTAGGTGGCCAAGGCCAAGTGCTTTTTACTCTGGCAGGAGTTTTTTTTTTTTATTTGTGTTGTTGGTGCGGAGCTCTGGTTAAAGTAAAGCACTCATTGACAAGATGAAAAATGACAAAACAAAAAGACCTCTCTTGGAGTCACCCTGGTGATGAATACCGCCGCACTAGATATGGAGCTGTCCCACATTTACCCCCCTCCCCTCCACACACACACACACACACACACACACACACACACACACACACACACACACACACACACACACACACCTCACCCCAGGGAGGAGATGGAACTGTGGAAGCGACTCCCTCCGCTGCGCTACCAACATACCCCAGTTTCCTAACACTCACACTAGGCTTTAAATGCCACATATGGCCCGTGCAGCAGGGGAATGGCCATCAACTACGGTACGCTCCATATCATAGGAGAGGAGGTGACATCAGCATGTTCTGTTTGGAACAAGCTTGTGCCTTTGGAGGCTTTGATCTTATCTGAAGTTGAAGACAAAAATAGGTTTAAAAAATGCTAGTGGTTTGGGACTTGACATGATGATGTTTTGGGTTGTTTTTATTTTCAAGTGTGTTTGAAATGAGCACTCTCATTCACTCAGTCTTGTTACTGGTGGCATTTACATGTCGATGAAGGTTATTTCTAGATGTTTTGTAGAAGTTTTTTTAATTCAGGTTAGGGTCAAATTCCTGTATGAAAAAAATGATGAAGGCACACACACAGTGAGACAGACTACTCATGATCGTGGCTTGAATAGGAACCTTCATTGAATCCCTGCTGAAATGTAAGACAGGTTGGAGAGAGAGAAGCTTGTTTACTATACAACACATGTCTGAATTACAATTTGTTATGGTGAAATAGATCTGTTAATTCTGTGGTATCTCCTTCAAATGAGAGCGGATTGGCCTTGCCCTTTGTGCTATTGAGCTAATGGAAAAGATGACTCCAACTGTGTGGAACCAAATATTTGGCTAGTTTGAGAGCCAGAGACTGTTGGAGGAGCACCTACTGAAATCCAGCAGGCTGGTTAGCATGAGGTTGTAGTAAGCAGGCATGGACTGGCCATAGGGCATACTGGATAATGCCTTGTGGGCCAACAGTCATTTTTTGGGCCAAGGCTGTCATAATCTATTCTTGAAGGATATTGGGCTAGTCCAATGAAATCTCTGATGTTCATGCAATGTCTCCATCTAAAAGTTATAAAGTTATTGCTGAATAAAATCATGGTGGCCATTTTTTGATCCTATAGTCCAACCCTGGTAGTAAGCTAACTCTCTCTGGTCTCCTTTCTGTAGCTCATCTCAGCCGTCCCAACACACCGCCTCAAGTTCCTGAAGGAGGCCGGCCACGGCATCACCAAGGACGAAATGCACGAGGAAGAGCTTACGGAGGGCGCTGACGAGATCGACCACGCCGAGATGGAGCTCCGCCGCGGCCAGATCCTCTGGTTCCGAGGGCTCAATCGCATCCAGACTCAGGTACGCACTCCCCTCCCCCTCCCCCTCCCCCACCGTCCTCTCGTCCGCCTGACTAACACCACTCTCTATCACCAGGCTGGAGACCAGCAGCTTCCATCTGCTGCTCAGAAGAACCATCCAGCCTGTTTGTTTTTTCTCCCCCTTCTCAGTATATTCAGCATGCTGTCAGGCAGCATAGCAACATGCTACTAGCACCTCTCACTATACCAGCTCAAAACAGTGGATCCCTCAGGCAGTCAGCCTCTCATGATATGCAGCAGCATCATGTTCAGTGTCATTTAGTCAATTCTTTCAACCCTTTTTGACAAATGCTTTCCTCTTTCAGTTTGTGTTTCTCAGGTTTCATCCTCAGACAAGGATAAAGGGACCACAATAGCGCTATTGTGTTCAGCCTGTCGACAGCGCTTTTGCGTGAGCTTTCTGACGCCGGTTTGATTTCTCTCAGCGTTTATAGCGCTGTTCTGACATGGGTAACTGAGCAGGGGGAGACGCATTTCCCCAGAGAGAGACACGACACGCAGCTCTGCTAGCTATAGCTGTGCTATCTGCTGGATCTGACACCTAGCTAGCTAGCACGTCGGCTAACGTGGCTGCTGGTTATGTGGCTCTTTCTCCCTGTACGGTGCCTGCCTGTCAGGAGAAGAGATGCATTATTGAGGCGTGGATGCTGCAAATGGCAGCCGCCTAGCAGCCTCCTCTTTGTCAAGCTGGGAGCGAGCGCGTCGCTTGGCTCCAGCTGCCTAGCCTGGTGTTTACCAGTGCAGCTGAACCTCCAACGTCGACTCGGTTTCCCATGGGTGGTATCTCTGCAAAGGCAAACCTCCCGCTGACAAGCATTTGAGCTGCAGCCCACACAAGCCCACTCACTCACTCACTCTGCTCTGCCTTCCTCTCTTCCTCTCTCTCTCTCTCTCTCTCTCTCTCTCTCTCTCTCTCTCTCTCTCATTTGCTCACTGGACACATACACAAATACACAGATATAGGCAAACACACACACACACACACACACATACACACACAGAAAAACAGACACATGTTTATTGCAACACGTACCTGGCAGTGGCTTGCGCTGCCCCCATGTGGAGAGAGAGTGGGAACACACACCTACTGCGACCCACACATAGACAGCACCTGTCACCGTCTGTGTGTGTGTGTGTGTGTGTGTGTGTGTGTGTGTGTGTGTGTCATGTTTCCCTGCCTCCATATCTCTCTCTCTCTCTCTCTCTCCCTCTCTCTCTCTGATCATTTTCATCCTCTCATTTGGAAGGACATTTTAACACATTGTTTTTGCCTTCCTGTTGTGTGAGATCCAGTGTAGGAGTGTCCTGTCCATCCATGTATTTACTGTAGAATGATGCAAGCTTGCCTTCTCTGTTTGTTTACATCTATTTTATTGAGCTTTGAAGGATTTTGCTTTTGCATCCACGTACATGAGGGGGTTTTCAGGAGGTGGGCAAGGTCTAAGAAAGGACAGGGGGGGGATTG
>JAODXP020000013.1:3842189-3884689 GCA_027497455.2 Sardinella longiceps | reverse complement strand
TCCCTAAGGATCCAAGTTCTACATCCCAAACAACGAGTGTGTGTGTGTGTGTGTGTGTGTGTGTGTGCGCGTGTGTGGGTGTTGGTTTAGATGTATTTTTAAGGGTGTTGCTACGCGTGTGTGTGTGGGTGTGTGTGTGTGCGTGCGTGTGTGTTTGTATTGTGAAGTTGTGTTCCTCCGTGTGTGGTCATCCACGTGCAATTGAATTCCTTCATGAAGTACAGTATTGTAATTGCTACTTCACATCCATCAAACAATTTCATATCTCTCTCTCTCCCATGATGTCTGCGTCCCCTGACTGGACTTTTGAGTTGGGAAAAGCTGCCATTGCACCCCCTCCCCTCCACTCCCCAACCCCCCCCTGTCCATTCAGCACCTCTCCTCGCTCTGACCCACCCCACCCCATGTCCTCTCCAAGCACTCTTTTACTGGGCTCAGGCCTGGGTCGGGGGAGAGTTGTGGTGTGGTGTGGTGTTGTGAGATGTTAGCCTGACATAGCCCGCCCATAATACTGCTGTTCATCCGTATATATGGTCTGGAGACGGTCTTCTGGGGCGGGTTTACAACGGTAAAGAGACAATAAGGCCAAGCTGAAGCGAAGCTGATTAGACGAGCTGTCCAAGCATTTCAACCAGAACTGAATGCCCCCCCCCCACAATCGCGTCAGGTTAAAGAACCTCCAGACCATGAATACGGATAAACAGCAGTATTATGGGTGGGCTACTGTATGTCAGGCTAGTGAGCTTTTTTAGTTTGGTTGTCATTTCCCTGGCATCTTCTCCATTTGAGTTTTACTCTGCTTTGTTGTGTCTCAGTAGATATTTTTTTATTTTTATTATTATTATTTTTTAACATGTATTTATATTATTTGATATTCGACTATGAATGTGTTCTGCCTGTCCTAGATTCAAGCCTGCATTTGACGTGGTGTATGCTGTGTTGTGTTGTGTTGTGTTGTGTTGTGTTGTGTTGTGTTGACTTGATGTGTTGTTTTGTGTTCTGAGAAGTGTCTGGATATGTCCCTGTTTCCATCATATCACCCCCCCCCCCTTCTCTTGTCTCTCCCATCTGAGTAGAACCATCTAGAAAGGGTTGTCTGTCTGAACACATGCTCCACACTCACATCAACTCATAACCCTCCCCTCCCTCACACTCCACTCGCTTTGTGTATGTTTGTAAGCTGACACTCATTCCTTTTTCTCTCTCTTCTTTCTCTCCCACTTTCTTATTCCTCCTCTCTCTCTCTCTCTCTCTCTCTCTCTCTCTCTCTCTCTCTCTCTCTCTCTCACTCTCTCTCTTTCTCGCTGGCAGATTAAGGTGGTGAACGCGTTCCGTAGCTCCCTTTACGAAGGCCTGGAGAAGCCGCAGTCCAGAAGCTCCATCCACAGTTTCATGTCCCACCCCGAGTTCGTCCCCCTGTCTGAGGAGGAGGCGCAGATCCCCGAGGAGGAAGAGGAGGAGGAGGAAGAGGGCACGAGTCAGTCGGCCATCCAGCCTGCCCCCAGCACAGAATGACCAGCATACTGACCGCACACAAACTGGGACCACCTCCACCTCCCCCTCCCCCTCCACCCTAATGTACCCCCCACCCTCACCCCCCTACCTTTACCAAACAACCTCCACAGAAACAATAGCACTGCCGGCCCCCCCACACCCACCCCCCTCCCATCTCAGAACCCTGTCCCACTGCAGCCTCAGCTCAGCGGTGGGACTGACTGGCTCTCCCTTCTCTTGACATTCAACCCCTCAACCCCCCCCCCCCCCTCTTCCCTCTCTAGCCTCACCTCTCCTCAGCCGTCTCTTCAGAACAGGGCACCACACCGTCTCTCCTCCCCTCTGTCTACACTTCACTGCTGCCCTCTGCTGTTTGCCTACCGCCACTACACCTGTGCACAGACGACCGACCGACACGCACGTCAGCGCAATAGAAACCTCCATTGGGAAACTCCTCCACAGTCCGTCAGGCCTGTAAACCCTCCACCATCCACCATCCAACACCACCATCCATTGACTTCACCCCCCCCCCCCCTCAGTTAAGCTTCACTAGGCATGTCTTTAATGCTTTTAAATCTAACATATTCTTTCAAAACAAATGGCTAATGTGTCATTCAGTTTGATTTTGTTTTATTTTTTTGTTTCTATGTATGTTTGTTTTTGTTGTTTCTTTTGTAAACATATATTCCATAAGCATCTTTTAAACACTTACTAATGCAAGTGTGTGTGTATGTAAGTATGCGCACAGAGGCATGTTCTCAGCGCTTCTGTGATTTCATTTTGTGAGGGCCATTTGAACAGGAAGCCTATTTGAAGCCAATGGACCGTGGATATGAACAGATATTTGAACTCAGTTATTTTTTATTGTTGTTACTGGGCCGTTTTTAATTGATGTTGAGTTTGTAGTCATGGATACCATATGGGCTTGGCCTTGAAACGCATCCTGCACTTTTTAAAGGAAAAATGTCATCAAATCTAACATTCCATGGTTTTGACTTACAGTACTTCCTGAACTTCACTAAACAGAACTCAGTTAGCGTGTGAAGCATGCTGCCATGCTCCTAACTCTGATCGATCGTAAATCCAACAGCCAGACAGTGACGCTTTAAACTTTAAAATAATACCCCCATGGAAATGGAGGTGTTTGTCAGTCGATGTTTCTAATGGCTTTAAGCATTAATGCTTCTTACCTATAGACACTACTCTTAATTGATTGTCTGTCTACTTCCACGTATAGGCCCATAGTATGTGACAAACTTACTATACAATGCGCTGATAAGGTTTGATAAATATCTCCTGTCAGTGGGCCGTATCTTAACTGTTTACGTGTATATGAGAGTGTTTGTGTGTGTGTGTGTGAGTGAGTTGTGAGTGAGTGAGTGAGTGAGTGATTGTGTGTCTGTGTGTAATGCCTACATCCATAGCACTCGTTAGAAATTGTGTGCATTGTTTGATGAAGTTCTTAGCTTAAGCGTGACAATAATCTTTACACAACATAGCATCCATCATGGGTTTCTGACTGTGTTAGATCACTGAAAATTGTATTTCCCCCTCCTGCTGTTAGCTTCAGGGTTCAGTCCCTCTCTCCAAGTCTCGGCTCTCCAGCCATGACCAAGTTGTCTCAATGTTCAATACCCGTCGTCCAGTCCGATTGTTAGTAGTCAACAAAAACATCCAAAATGAAATTGTATGTGAAAGGGATCCTTTTTTGTAGGCAATTAAATGGTCATAAAATGCATAGGTGGAGGAATCCCTTCTGTGTAATTTATTTCTCAAGAGTTGCACTCCTTGCTTGTTGTTCAAACGTGTTTATTTTTCTTCTCCTTCATGGAAAGAAGGGAGTAATTAAGAAAAGAAATAGACTTCCATGGCATAGACATATTTTATTACTAATAATTAAGTACTGCCATATTTAAACCTTATTTTCATATCTAGGTTGTGCAGAATTGTCGACTGCATGTTTCTACTTCTCAGAGCCATATTTTAGGGGTTGCTGTTTATTTCTGACCAAAAAAAAAAAATAACAACAAACAAACACAAAAAAAACAACAGACAAACAGTCACTGCCGAATGAATAGAAACAAAAAGAAGCAGATAAATTCTGTGTGAACGGAATCAAAGTTTGAAACCACCTGGTCTCCCTGCCTGCTGATAGTTTCTTTACTAGCAAGGCTGCGGCACGATTTTCATATTGAGCTCAGTGTGTTGTTCTTTTTTTAACCCACTCTTAGGTGGATTTTATATTTTCACTAGTACTTTTTTAATATTTAGTAAAACAGACAATTCAAGGTAAGCTGGTAACCTAATGACTAGCAGAGTGAGCAAAAAAAATAAGTAACATCCTTGTTATGTCTTACTAATGCCATTATTGAACCATGCGTTGAATTATCCTTAAGGTTTATGACCGACACAAAGTAAAAGTTGATGTTTACCACTGAGAGCCACGTGAGAGAAACGGGCTAGACTCAAAGCCTAAACGAGCTAGCTGTCAGAAAATGTCCACTTTGCCTCAAAAGCTCTTGTATCATTGAAGATGGTTGTCATTACAACTTAACTTTCCTACACCCTTCTCAGATCATTTCGTACCAGATCCAGTTGACTTAATATTACGCAGATGTATGAAGATGTTTTTTTTTATATATAATATAAAGTATGTATTTTCATTGTGGCTTCCTTTCTTATTGCTTGAGCTGACAGCAGGTTTAATTTATTTTATGAATGAGTGGTGCTCGTCATTGACTACAGATATAATTGATTTTTAAGTTGAGATTTTCTCTTCCAAAAAGATTTTTAGCATATAGACGTATATATATATTTTTAAAAATCATCGGAAACTTCAGATTTGAAAGGACTTGAATTTGTATGACAGGAAAATGACATTCCCATATGAAAAATGGTTTCTATTGGACCAACATCTATTCTGTAGTGCTTTTTGAAAGTGTTTGTATTATTTCTGCAGGTTTTAATGTTTTTTTTCTCTGTAATTCTGTTTGTTGATCTCTATCTTACTATCATTTATAGTCATTATCCAATGAATTTGGACACATAGGAAGGTAAACTTACTCTTTGAAATGCTATTCAGTGAAGCTTTACAGCCCTGCCAAAGTTTTCTACAATTGCCTCTTGTTTAAACCCTTTATCACAGTCAGTCACTGATTGTTTCTGCACCCCGTAGTCCGGCTAGGTGTCCCATAGAAACCTGAATAGCTAAGAATTGTTTATTTTGTGTGTTTCTGAGATTGCCCCTGTCTTAATGTTTCTTCAGACTTTTTTAACAACTTCTGTCCTTTTGTGCGGTGGTATGTGAAAGAAATGCTTTGTCTACCCGGGGCACAACTATACAAAAGAAGTGAGTCATATTCATTTTGTTGGTCAAACATTGGCCTGTTCAAATTAAGTAGGCCTACCTGATTTCTTTCCCATTTTTCTTTGACACCTCCGAGAAGAAAAAAAAAACAACCATAGCTGATGGTATTGCAAATGTTTGGCCTGTACATTGGTTCTATATTCTCCTGTGAGCTTCAATATGATGTCCCTTAAGATGATGTGCAACTACAAAACGACATTGTTTGTCTGACCATCTTACATGAATGGCTCTTTTTACCACAGAGTTTTTGGAGAGGTTACAACTCAATTGTAAATAAATCAAACTAGGGTTAAAACTGGAATCTCACAGATGTAAGTCACAACCACTTATTTATATTTATCTCTAAGAGCTCATGCTGTGTTTGACTGTCAATCTCAATCCGGGTGGGAAGCGAGGGAAAAGACAACAGAACATTCAGACATTCTGTGACTCGTACAGTACGATGGCAGTACTAATACGCACTGGTGTTATTTTTCTAGAAGCATAATAGCATCTATGTGGCATGCATGACTTATAAACAAATTGGTGGTTCAAAGCAATATGTACAACCTGGTGCGATTGGTATTTTAGTGTCCTGTGTAGCCTAAGCCATGCTGTGTTGAGAGAAAAAAAAGCTTACTGTTCAGTATATGTGTTCAATGTTCTGCATGTTGATGTATGGAATGATAACCCTCCCTGTTTGCTTCCTACATAAATTTCCACTGCAATGTTTTTTTGTTTTTTTTTAAATATATATTCTCTCACTCTTTCCTCCCTTTCTATCTACCCCCTCCCTCCCTCCCATCTTTCTCTCTCTCCTATACACACACATACAGACACACACATTCAGATACTCAGATACCACATACACAAAACATCTGGATTTATTTGTTTTTATCTAGTTTTTGCATATTTGTTTAAAACGAGACACACTCTGACAATATTGCAATGGATTTAGAGAAATACTGCCAGAATCGTCCCTCTAGATCACCCTAATGGTCGACACACTATCAAAGCAAACATGAACTTATTTCTGCTAATCTTTCATTTCTTCATAAAAACACCATTCATAATTGTCCAACATTTTATTTTCAATTATTTTTAATTGAAATGTACAAAATATTTTCTCCGTTCCTCATGTAAATGTTATAGTTTCAAGTGATAACAGATTACATTTTAGGATTACTCTTTGCAAACCAATGTTATCCAATCCATACCTAGTGACCTAGTGACCTAAGTTAGGTTGTTATCTGCGAGGGCTAGACATCAGTTGGATGGTTTATTGTGAGCAGCAAGAGGTTGGAGATGGGGGGAGGGGGAATCTATCCTTAGTTTACATGCAAATAGAACACTTGAGAAAATCCCCTCAGCCTCTGGTCCGGTCGTCCCTCCCTCATCAGCCCTGTCTCTCTAGCCTCGTCCCTCACCCTGCACTCCATTGCCAAGTCCATTCATAACCTCCTGGTTACCCATTGTATATTAGACACACATAATACCCACCCCGTGTGATATGTAACCATTCATGTTCCTCCGTGTTCCGGAAAGTACTTAAGACCATCTGAGGAATAGATGTGTCAGTTAAAAAGGCTTATTTGCATGCTTTCACTTGACACATTTATTCATTTTCTGTATGTATGCCCTTCTGTATGGTTGCACATAAAAAAGAAATGTTTTCTAAATGTTTACCTCATGTCATTTTTTTTTTCCATTCTTGTCAAAAAACATTAATTCCGCCCAGTAAAATTTAGCAGCTCTCGTAAACATTTGAGTCGTCATACGTTTCCCATCATTCATGGTTCAGCATTGGTGATCTGAACTGTACAGTGTGTAACCTTTGAGTTGACAAGACGATTGACACTCACTGATCCTGCCAGCAACAGAAGCCACTGGGGTGTTTTGAGTTAGTAGAACAAAAAAGAATAGTCCCAAATAGGCTGCAAATAGTACAAGCTCACAGTTTATTGTTGTAATGTTAAAAAAATAAATACAAAATAACCCAATTGACTTTTGATGAATGCACTTAAACGTGGATGAGAACATTCTGGAAAAATAATCATGTGTAGCCGTTTTTGTTGCAGTAAGATCAGGAAATAGACTGACTCGTGGGCTTTCCTGTCTGCCTATTACCAGCATCCTAATGTCTTTAGTTTTATGGGCTCAGCCTATTGCTTCTATTATGAGCTATTCTTGTCTTCTACTGTAGTCTAGGGAAGCCTAATTTGATCAGAAATTTGAAACCGAATCTTCAGATCCTGTTGAGACTCGGTGGAGAAAAGGGAATGAGAAAAAGCGTAGCCTACCACACTAGAAATGATCATTCAGGCTATAATGCTGACAACTATAAGCAAATAGTCAACTTTTGGGAATGTGTGATGTCAACGACAGAGAATGGAATAGGTTTCGATGACCATGATAAAATATGTCTTCATCTCTTCATTGTGTCATTAGCTGTAAAATATTGTGATAGGCCTAGGCTACATGAAAAGCTCCTTTTTATTTGCTATAGCCGGCAACTAATAGTGAGATGTACACAATAGTGATTTTGGGGTTTCATTACCTCTAATTTAACTGTCCCTCATCAAGACTTTGCTTTGCTTTCCTGAGAACCAAAGAGCTGCAACCTTATAGAAGAGGGGACTGATGTCACTCTCCAGCCATTTCACCCCTCCCTCCCTCCCTCCACAGCAAAGCACAGCACAGCACAGCTTCCAGCAACATCAAAGCCATATCTCCCACACCCCCACACCCAGCCAGCCGACTTACAGAGCCGAGGAAGGCTACACTACACTACATCCAGTGTCAGATGAAACGCTCCACAAGAGCAGAGCTGAATGTATTTTTGATATTAGGCTGCAGTCACCTGGGCGTTAACAGACCGGTTCCACTGTAGCACAAGGCCTAACGACGCTCGTTTGTTGTGCATAATTTTGCATAATATCTTATGCAGTGAGTTGCTCTTGCAGGTTCTATGGCTCTCCTGTTTCGTGCATAAACATGCGAGATAGACAGATTCTATAGAGAGCAGTGGCGTGATCTAGATTTTTGGATAGCACTATGTGGTGATTGTTTATTGTGGCTGCTTCAGTTGTAGGCATGCTTTGTAATGTCTTTGTAATGTCCAGTTTTTTTGCTTTGCTACTTACTAGCTTGATGGTCACAACATGAACCATTAATATAACCAGTGGTTAAAACCCTACATTCCAAATCTTGAGGGGACTTCAAAATATATGTAGTGACTCCATCTTACATTAGAAGACCAAGAAGTCATCTTTAATGTCCTCAACTTTACTCTGTGCAGACATGTCTGTCCTCAAAAGCACGACTCAAAAGCTGCACTTTGTTTAAATATGGAGCCATTCTCATTAAGGTGTCTGGCCTAATGCATATTCATAGGCCCTAGTCTCTAGCCTGGGCATTAGCCCCATACAGAAGCATGTTATTCCAAGGGCTACGTGAAGGCAGAGGAGATGAATTGTTTACAGTTACCTGAATACGTCACTCAACACGAGATGTCATAATCATGGCTATTGATTGATCATTATTATCGAAGGTTGTAATGAGTTGAGCAGAGTGAATTCTCCATCAACATTATTGTTATTGCACTTATTGCATAGGTTTGTTGGCTTTTCTGACTGTCCTTTTCTAAATCATTTGACACAATGAGACTGCCATGGCTGTCCTACTGTTGCCAGTCCAGAAAAGTCCAGTAGCCTGTGCTCTCCTTTAAACCCCTTCATTAAAGCGGCTCGTTAGTAGGACTTGGCTTTGATAGTGATTTTGTCTGATACATGTACATCCACCAAACAAAGAGGGATTGCCAATGCTTCCCAACTGAGAGAGTAGGGTGTGTCTCTTTCAAGCAAATATGAGGGCTTGGCTTACTGTCACCCTGATCTTTCCTTTTGTAAATACAACTCAGTTGTTGTCAAAAATGTGAATTCTGATTGCTTTCAACTATGCAACAGATCGACCCATTTTAGTTCATCAGATCATTAATATCTGTTCTCTGTACAGCTTTCCTTTGCTCACCCTCCCTCTCGTCTCCTCAAACCTGTCTAAACGTGCTTGTTCTTCCATCAAATCCCCCATTTTATTACTTTGTACAAATCTTTTTTGTGTATTACGTATGTGTGTATGCATGGGTGTATGTGTGTGTACTGTATGTATGTGTGTGTATGTATGCGTGTGATGTGCACACATATTCTAAATTTCTTTACACTTTTTTTTTTTTGTAAAATATGATCATGTGGAATGCCTCGTCCTCTCTGTCCTGTCCAGACAAATGATAATCAAGCAATTGAAGTAAAGTTATGATATAAACAATATATACAAATCTATATGAATATAATAAATAAAGCCATTAGGATTTTAAATACATTTATCCTGCAGTGTGATTATTGTGCTCTATGTGTTTTTCTGTGTGCTATGTACTATTGGAAACCAATGATATATTGAATTCTCAGTAACAAATTGTGACTGTTTATATCTTAAAATATGAATTATTAGCCTGAGGGGGAAGAAACGTTGATATGAGGGAAGAAAATAACCGTAAGGTGAATAATCTGTGGACAACATATCGTAGCAATTACAGGTGAAGTCCAGCATAATGATGCTTAATCAGCAGAGAGAGCGAGGCACGTTTCTGGAATCTGAATATTCAGTGTGTCTCGATCGGTGATACACAAGACATGTGCTAATTATCCTATTAGCCAATCCTAATCAGCATTGCTGAATGGTTTACCCCAGCTTCTATTATTGCAAATTAGTGCAGTCTGTGAAGGGACTATATTACCCAATAATACAAGATGTGTTCTAGAGTCTCTTAATTACCTTAATTGTTTTAGATTAGCCTTGATATGCATGACATGTAATCTTTTCCACTCCTAGACAAACACAAACAGTTGCTCAACAGTGACTCAGTGTGGTTGAATAAGAGAACTGCAACTTGTATCTGAGGGGATATGTATGAGAGACAGCAAAGATAGATAGATGTCACAGATTAGATTACATATTGAATGCACTGCCTGGAGCACTAACTGGATTACAGATTTATCAGTCAGATTGTGCATTTACAAAGGATACATGTTTTTTTTTTTTTTTTTCACATGCATATTACTAGGTGTTCAAAATACCGTGGGATTATTTCATATGTATATTAATGTGCGTGTGTGTGTGTGTGTGTGTGTGTGTGTGTGTGTGTGTGTGTGTGTTTGGAGAGGTAGGTAAATTGTGCAGTAAGAAAGTTGCTGAAAAATGTTTCAAAAGTGTTCAGTTCCCCCTGCAGTTCTGCATGAACATGGATTTTTAATTACCCATTCTATAATTTCAGCAATACTGTATAGTTGGGATAACTTCCAAGAGGATTACATAAGTACAGTAACTCCAGAACAGAGGGGAGAATGGCAATTGCACAAACCTGGGCATACGGTATACTGCAATCTTCAGAGGCAAATTTAAATTCAAGAAGCGCTTTGTCATCTCTACATATACAGTATGCAAGGTGTAATTAGTTATTACATAAAAGGTTCTGGTGCAACCTGCCATTGTGTTCCTCTTGCATAATCATTAGGCCCCTTGGGTGTATTTTTAGCATCCTCCAGTCCTCAGGGTGGTTCAATGTCAGTGTCTTGTTCTGGCTGCCGTGCCGCAGCCTACAGTATCGGTCAGACGGTCAACTGGGTGCCATCTGCTGAAGCTCTCGTCTCGTCTCGTACATCTGGGGAATAAAGTGCATGGTCATCATGGAAATACAATAGTGCTGAGTAACCATGCAGCTGGCCCAGGGGGGCCACACTGGAGCACAGAACTCTGGATCCTATAGCTTAGCATACAGTACATCAGCTCCGTCTGTGGGCAGGGATGGACGCACTTTACCCACCTTTCCAAGGATACAAGGAGTTTTGGGGGGTTTTATTTTGCATAGGCTACTGTATGATTACTAGTCTTAAAAATGCAGCACTGTAGCACATAACTCTGGATCCTATAGCTTAGCATACATAAGGTCTGTCTGTGGACAATGATGTACACAAGTAAACTCAGTTTATGCACTTCTCCAAGGATACAAGGAGTTTTTATTTGTCACATGCATATGATTACAGGTGTTAAAAATGCAGTACTGTAGCACAAAACACTGGATCCTATAGCCTAGCCCACATAAGGGTATCTGTGTAGGCATGGATGTACGCAAGTCAACACAGTTTACCCACTTCTCCAATTTTGAAAATGGAGTTTCTCCACCTCTTAATAGGGTTTAAATACACCAAAAACAACTTTTAACATTGCCAAATCCCACTGCATGATCACATGTCCTCTTATTAAACATCTGATTCGGCATATTGCGGCCCACTTGGCAGTGATCACAAAATCAATTTTCCCACTTTTTGTGGGGCTCCCTTATCTCAACCACACCAATAATATACCAAACATTCCAACATTTGAAACATCTGTTCTTCCTAATCTTTTTATTCCCCCATCCGGCTAAGTCAGTGCCAACCACCCACCAATGAAACACTCCTGAGATAGACTCCTCTTCTGTTTATTGTACAGTCAAAGGACCTTCTAGCCTTGAAAGTTAGACGTACTCTAGCGGTGGCAAATAGATTTGCTCAGCCAGTTCATCTAGTAGCAAGCCATAGAGAATTTTATTGGTCAGACAACATTGGTGTTCACTAATCACTATGTGATTAGGGCGGACTTCGCCGAAAACAATGGTCTTGTGAATTGATGTTTACATCTTGTTTGTTCCTCTGATTGGACATAGACTGTCCTATTGTGTGCAGAAGCAGTTTGTAAGATAACTGCCTTGTTCCGCCCCCACGGGTTCGGTCTATCTATTGATGCCAGACTATACATTTTAATGTTATAGGATGGCTCGCCAGGTTAGCTAGCTCTATTTCATAAAACAAAATCCCCATTTTGGATTGACCACCGGATACCAGAGAAGATGTTTGTGTTCAAAGTCTTGGACAATGATTGGATGAGATAGGCCTATGGTGGGATACTGAAGTACTGGTATATTGTCATGTTGTCAGAAAGGCATGTTCCACCCACGACTGAGTTTGATCTATCCTTAGATGCCAGACTACACATTTTAATGTTATAGGATGACTTGCCAGGCCAAAGACCTTCAGCATTCAGATGTGATGACGGTGCAGGCCACTAGGGGGAGTAGAACAAAGAATTGTGAAACCTGTAATGATGAATCACTGTTTCGGGACTGAAATGTCACACAGTAGGTCTGACCTGCATAGATTAACTATGTGATTAATGTATTCCCATATCGCAATTCTCAGCGGAAAAAAGAAAGTTAAAGAACGGCAGTGGCGCAGGAGGCAATAAGAAGAGAGGAAACAACAGTTATATCAGAAATCTGTTTTACATTTAAAGTAGTATTGCATTTCCTGTAGCAATGCTTTGTACAGTAACTACATGCTATAACATTACTCTAGAAGTGACAGTAATGTAGGAAGAGAAATATATTACATACAATATATTTCCTTGAGCTTCAACTAATGTTATCTCCAACACCAAATCTTTGGTTCTTTAAGGGATTCCCCAAGGCCAAATCTTTACTAATTCACAGCTGACACATGGATGAGTCAGTGCAAACTATCCACAATGACACAAAAGAGCTAACCACATTCATGTGTCTGTACAGGTCCAGAAGTTAATCACAATTTGAATGTTTGTAGGTACTAGGTAGCAGGGGTGGACTGGCAATATGGCACACAGGGCAAATGCCCGGT
Organism: Sardinella longiceps; assembly: GCA_027497455.2. Taxonomy (NCBI): domain Eukaryota; kingdom Metazoa; phylum Chordata; class Actinopteri; order Clupeiformes; family Clupeidae; genus Sardinella; species Sardinella longiceps. The sequence continues at coordinate 3,872,104 of JAODXP020000013.1, read as the reverse complement.
GGGCTGACACACTATTTGGGCCGACAGCCCTGACATTCTCACTGTAACTGTAATCATAGGTTTATTTTCTAATGGTCTGACCAGTATGGTGGGCTGGTTTTGTTCGAAATGCCAGGGCCGATTTTTTGTCCCAGTCCGCCCCTGCTAGGTAGGGATTTTCGTGATAGGTTAAATATTCTTTCACTGTTAATAGGCCTTGTTACCTGACTTGACCTGAAATAAACCAAAGATGAGAATTTTGTGACATTTTAGTTGGACAAAACCTATTTGTACTTTCACTTTAATATCACGGAACCTTTTCTTTATAAGTTCAACAGAAAAAAATCATTTGAAGGCAGCAGAATTACAAGGAGTAGGCTTAAGTTATTTCAAGGCCAAGACTTTGTGTGAGAGAGAAAGCTGAAGAAATGGGGCTGCTCCAACAACAGAACACATCTTTAGAGAACAGGAGCAAGCTCTGGAAGCTCTCAAAGGGGGCCTGTTTTTTTTTAGTGTTTGAGGTCATTTAGTTCTGCACATTTTCATCAAGCAGCTCTAACTCAAATTATTTTTTATAAACTAGACTTGGGCTACCAACCCTATCTCCACGGTCTGCTACACAAGAAACAGGCGACTCATAATTCATAACCATGTTATGACAGTGCAGTAGTATAGCCCAAGCTTCATAATAGGCTAGAGCCATTAGTAAGAAAACAAACCTTTGGGCAAGAAATAGGCCTTCGTCAATGCATCTAACTCGCTTCTAATAATTCTAACTTGGCCTATCGTAAGAATAGCCTACGACATCAAATTTCTCTCCCGCTTTCAAAGTCAAATGTTCAAACAGGACACGTAGTTGTAACCTAAGGCAGCTCAGTCCACCTATTGTAGTTCAGTGGGCGTGACCTATAACTTTTTTAATCCCACCTCTTTTCTCCCTTCTTTCCTTTTTCTTGTAGTTGTACAGAGGATAGTGACACGCAATAGAACACCGAAATGTTTCAGTTTGGATCAAAGTTATTACTTTTATTTCTGCTGGCATTCCCATGTGGCCTGCTCACTGTTGGTAAGTTATTTCGTGCTTGAGTTTATTCTGTACTTTTCTCGAGGAGTAAATGGTGGTAGCAAGACTGCCTGTCTGTCTGATGGGTTGGAGACGGTTGTATTGACGTGGCATAAGTTACTCTCATTCATTTGTGTTACCGCTGAGTTCCAAATTAAATCTGCGGATACTTTGTCGCACTTAAGTTTAACTGTATCCACTGTTCTACTGTATCACGTTTCGCTTCATGAGTGGAACATGCTGAGAATTGGTGTTTGGTATCAGCACCATAACGGGGAGTCAGTGTATCGTTTAGGACACGTCACCAAAGATATGTGCGAGATCGTAGCATACTGTCAAAACGGTAACATTTATTTTGATCAAACATACAAGAGGTGGCGATTAAAGTCAGCTTTTCATAAGAAAATGCACCGTCATCTCCGTAACAAATAGCCTACTGAACTGTACATCTTAATTTGAAATGGTGGCTGGCCTATATGAGTTTGTGTGCCCTAGTTTTTGCTCAACTTTTTCTGAAGTTTAATTGTTTCCAGCACAGTTTTGCCAGAACAGCCTTAGAAGTGGGACTACAGAAAATGACTGTTTATTATCCTAAAGATTATGAGATTAATATTTGTAACATTAATGAGATTCAGTGAATAATTCACGCTGCATCTTCATTCAGTTTCTGAATATCATCTTTGGCCTTTGGACATTTCTGTAGGCCTACATATGATCTCAGATGTGTTGAATTTTGGCACTGTACTCTTCCAGGGCATGTATCTGCAGAAGATGAACTAGAGGATGAAGGGGCTCCAGATGCTGCAGTGGAAGAAGAGGAAGACGAGGAAGAGGAAGATGAAGCAGTAGTGGAGGACCCTCAAGCCACAGACACAGTGAGATATATCACACACACACACACACACACACACCTGTGAGGCTTTGTTGCTATTTTCGGCCCTCGTTTGTTGTGTCTGGACCCTAAAATATACCACTGTCCAGTCACAGCAAGAGGCCTGAGTCGGCTAACAGACACGTTTATTAGAATTTCACATACATACCTACATGCTCTGATGCCCAATACACAACACTAAATCTAAAGCACTTTGGGGCTACATCTAACAAGTGTGTGAATAGTTGTGTGTCCTTGGGGAAATAAAACTCTGTCAGTAGATTTAGCTGGAGTATTGAACGCACAAATACACAGTGTCCAATATAATTGCTTGTTATATAATTATATAATTGCTTGACCTCTGCAGGACACAGAGGATGATTTAGATGAAGACGCGGCTGCTGCAGACGTGACCTCTCATCCTGATGCTGACACAACCATCATCTTTGTTACAGGAGAAGGTATGCTTTGGCTTTTGTTTTGTCTTAGAACGTTTATATTAAATTCTTCCTTCTTTTCTTTTTCTTCTTCTTCTTCTTCTTCTTCTTCTTCTTCTTCTTGTCTTGTTACTCTATACCTTGGCTTTTGTTTTGTCTTATAAAGTTTCTTCTTCTTCTTCTTCTTCTTCTTCTTCTTCTTCTCCTTCTCCTTGTCTCGTTGCATTTTGTTTTGTCTTAAAATGTACATTCTTCTTCTTCTTCTTCTTCTTCTTCTTCTTCTTCTTCCTCTAATGACTATTTTCTTCAAACTTTTTCCCTGCAGAGTTCCCCGCCGGTGAGATTGTGAAATTCCTGGTGGGCTTCACCAACAAGGGCTCTTCTGATTTCACCGTGCAGACTCTGGAAGCCTCCTTCCGCTATCCACAGGATTTTCAGTTCTACATCCAGAACGTGAGTCCAGTGGATCAGTGCCGCTGTCTCTGTTGATCTGCTGTCAGATTGAAGATGGATCAATACACATTAGCCTTACTGATGGGGCCCTCTTACCCAAAGTGCCTGACAAATGAGACATAATAATGTACTGTAGTGTACTCTCTGCTAATGACTAATTTGCTACAGGAGCACTCATTTGAGGGTCTACTTTTCTCCTGCACAAAGGTCTACATACAGTATGATTGCCTTTAGTGGGTTGTGTTGGAAATATCTGCGATAGACAGAAAAAGATAAATCTGTGATAGACAGATTAAACAGACAGATAAATCTGTGATAGACAGATTAAATTTTGAAAGGCCGAACTTTTTTAACTACAAGCTCCAAGACCCATCCATAACTGTTTCAAAACTTTTAGGGTCAGGCCTCAATTCTGGGTCTAGTCTAGGGTGTCACTGAGGTAGTTTAGTGCACATGCAGTAGTCACTTACGGGTACTCAGATGAGAGGCTGAATACAGTACACATGTTTTTATATTATTTGACATATTTGACATATTTAGACATTTCTGTTGACATTCCCTATTATTTACTTGAAATGAATACATTACTGCATTCATAAGTTTGTGTGTGTGTGTGTGTTGACAGTTCACAGCTTTGCCCCTGAACACTGTGGTGCCACCTGAAAAGCAGGCATCTTTCGAGTATTCCTTCATCCCCGCCCAGCCCATGGCCGGCCGTCCATTTGGCCTGGTCATTTTGCTGAATTACCTGGATGGAGAGGTAAGACAAATTGATGTCATTTCCTGCCACTGTCAGCGTGCATCAGTGATGCTGTTAGTGTCTGGGAGAGGCACAATCTCCTCATGATGGTGTTTTAATGTTGATGCACCATGACTGAATATGTATTTGTTTCTGTGCCAATAGGGCAATGCTTTCCAGACTGCCATCTACAACCAGACTGTTACCATCACTGAGCTGGATGAAGGCCTGGATGGAGAAACGTGAGTTCAGCCACTAATGTATAGTTTAGTTTGTTTTTTACTTTGTTTTTAGATTGTTGTTATTGTTAATTGTTTTTAGATTGTTTGATAGTTCTGTTATACCATTTATACCAGTCTTCAGAATGCTTCAGAAAAAAATTCATGTACAGCATTTCATGTATGTAAAGTTGACATTGCAATGCTTTTTTTCTCTCTTTCTGTGTGGCCACATTGCAGAATGTTCATGTACATATTCCTTACTGGACTGGTTGTTCTCATGGTCTTCGCATTGTACCAAGTTTTGGAATCACGCACGGTATTTGCCTTTTTGTTTTTTTATATTATTATTAGATATTCAATAACAGTCAGCATAGAGTAGGAATTGTTGTGGCTCCAGCTACTGTAACAAAACTGTACAGTTCAACATTCCTGTCTGACAACATGACAATATACCAGTACTTCAGTATTCCACCGTAGGCCTATCTCATCCAATCATTGTCCAAGACTTTGAACACAAACCTCTTCTCTGGTATCCGGTGGTCACTTCAAAATGGGGATTTTGTTTTATGAAGCAGAGCTAGCTAACCTGGCGAGCCATCCTATGTATAGTCTGGCATCAATAGATAGACCGAACTTATGAGCTGAACAAGGCATTATCTTCAAACTGTTTCTGCAAGCAAAAGGATAGCCTAAGACCAATCAGAGTAACGAATAAGATGTAAACACTAATTCAAAAGACTGTTGTTTTCGGCGAAACCCGCCCTAAACACATAGACCAATTGGTGTCAGACCAATCAAATTCCCTGTAGCTTGCTACTGGACGTTAACCTCACTCACATCAGATGATTCGTAGCTGCAAGTAGGCTACTACATCTGAATTTGCTCCGTAAGAGATTTGTTTCAGAAAGCTGGTCATCAAAAAATCTTGCATCTAATTGGACAAACCACTTGTCTGTCATCTTACTTCAACCACTCACATCGAAACCTACCTGTTGCATCCCATGATCCAACGCGATTTTTAGTCTTTCAACTGTTCAAAACAAACATAAATGCCAGTATCTGCGGCATGATTGCCACAATAATCGATTAAACTCGCATAATATAGATGTCTCTTTCATATATAACTGTTAGTTGTGTTTTGTAAGTTTGCAAGAGGTGAGCTACTTCAAAAATCCAAAAGTTTCCTACCGCCTCCTTGGTTCGTCCTGAAATCCCTTTCAATGGACGCGACATCAGATGCTTGCGCCCTAGAGGGCGCTGCATCTGATGTAAGTGAGGTTAACGAGATGTATAGGATGACCAAATGTATATGCTGCCGCTAGAATACGTCATTGGTAGCCTAGAAATCTAGATCTAATGGCGGCAAATACATTTGCTCAGCCTGTATGTCTAGTAGCAAGTCTTAGGGAATTTTATTGGATGATGCCATTGATATAGGATGATATAGGATGGCCTGCCAGGCTACGTCATTTGTTGTCCTTACACCTGTGTCATCCCCTCTGCAGAGGAAGAGGCTCCCGGTGAAGGTGGAGACAGGAACCGGTGGCATGGGTGATGTAGACATCAGCTGGATCCCTCAGGAGACTCTGAACGTCATGAGTGAGTAAAGTTATTTGTGGATCAAAGTGTGTTTGGGGATCTGTATAAAATCTTTGCATTAAAAAAAAAGATCTTTGATTTATGTGTCGTTACGGTACTGTCTGACGTCAAACTAGTATTATTATCTCCAAACCATTGTAAACTCTGATGAGTTTGAAGCTTAGCTTGATGGCTCTGAGAAATGTGCCATCACATACTCTCATGAATAATTGTCCTCTCTCTCTCTCTCTCTCTCTCTCTCCAAAGGCAAAGCCTCCCCAAAAGCCTCACCAAGGAAGCGCGCCAAGAGAACAGCTGGCACCACAGACCAGTAAACCACTCGCGTGTGGCTCATCTTCATATCCATGTACGAGTGCTCAAGGCCCACATGCTCCAGGCTCCATCTACCCAGCCACCACATGCCTCTCAACAAGAGGACAGTCACGATCAGACAACACCTCACTCCACACACACACACACACACACACACACACACACACACACACACAGACACATATCACCCCCCCCATGCCCATTCTCAGGACTCGTCTATCTCAGCTCGAGCAGTCTGGCCTGGGAGACGCAAGCATGGGACTCTGAATGATTGAGAGGGGCCCTTATCAACAGAGCAAATTTACATTTAAACAGATCACAGAGGGAACTGATCCTTTTAATCAGCATACGGCCAACAGCACTGCAAGACAAATATGAGTTGAGACGGGTGTGATTCAATCAGCATGCTAAAACCAAAGACCGAGGAGATGGTGTGTCATTGCCCAAATGAAAAAGAAGAAAACTATAACCGCACACTACAGTTTCATGCATTCTCTTTAATTCTTTTCTTTTTGTAAGAAAAGGGGGTTAATAATTTCAGTTTCAATACCAGCGAAGGTATTACAATCCCATCCATGTTTCCATTTGCTCTACTAAAACTGCCCTGCAGCTAGTTTTGGGTGGTTGTAGTCTGGTACAGTTTGAAATATATTGGGGTTAGAGGACCAACAATGACCTGAGCCATTTCCCTACTAATCTGTTTTTGACGGATTTCACTCTGTCTCGTAAGTAACCCAGGTCTGGGTTTATTTATATGGGATTTAATTTTGAAATGTATTGTGGAGAAGATATTTGATCAAATTCTTGTTCGTTTGATTTTTTTTTCCTTCCTTTTTTGTATCACTGTGATGCTGGTTATCTCTTCCTCATGACATCTACAAGGGGTAGATTTGCATAAGTATGTCTTAAAATGGGAAATAAATTCTCAAAAGTGTTCCACTTATGCGTTTATAAAAGTATGTTGTCCAGAAGTCTGTTCTTTGCATGTGTAGTTGCGCATATTGTGTGCAGTAGGCTACATCTCTAATACCATCTCTGCTTTCACAGTCAGACACTTTTTATTATTCACCCCAAGGACTTCGTTCCCTTGTATTCTCATTTGTCTCTGCGGTAGAGATATAGTCGACAAGGTGATACAGTCAGCACTATGATAAACACACCATTCCATCTTGCACATCCGTACGGCTGCGATGCACGCGTGAATAAGTGGTCAGTTTTACGATGAAGGACCATTGATAAACGCTTGACCGGGGGACGGCACGATGTTATTGGTGCATGGGGTAATGAATGGAGCATCCTCCTCCTCGGCGGAAGCGCGCGACGGGGCAGCGACTGAGGGGCTGGCACTGAAGGTGTGAACTGAACCCGCGGTGTGTGAAATGGAGCGGTTTGTGGACAAGGAAACTTCGTTTTGCTGACACAGCAGGAACGCAGAAAAAACACTTGTCTTATCGGCTCGTATTTCTAATCTGAATTCACGCTTGACTTCTCATCTTTCCACTGATGGCTTGTCTTGCCCTGGGTCGAGTTTGATATGGGATTTATGTCGGCTGAGGCTAGATTTAGTGCCGTAGTTGCAGTAGGTAAGGCGCTTCTTTACACTATGTGCATGCAGTCATTGTCTATCCCATTCCAGTGCATCGCATGGATTTTTATGAAATATATTCTAACCCTGGCTAATAGTCAATTATAAAACGGTATTCGTTTTAGTTTATTCCAGTAACGGCAGTTATTATTGTTCAATGTGTTATGGTGTATGTGTGTGTGTGTGTGTGTGTGTGTGAATGATACCATCTCAGATGCAATTTCAAGAGAGTGTGAAAACCCCGTTATCACGATAAGGCGACTAAAAATAGTTTGGGTGGGACCTGAGATATTCGGCGTCTAAGGGGAAGATCAGGAGACGTATTACGCATGCAATTAATATTTTATTCACATTTGCTTTTACAGTAATTTCTACTATATATAGTTGCAGGCTATAAAGTGCTTCAAAGTGTCCACGGCTGACGCTGTTCTGTATCTCCGTATAACATCTTTTGTTTAAAAGGGCACTGATTGCTGAGAGATATCAAATTACATAGAGTACACTCAGCTTCTGTACCTTGGACTCAAGGCGCTACGAGCCCACCACATCATCTAAAACTGTACTCCACCTTTGAACCATCCCACCGTAGAGCTGACGCTCGGGATTTATTGGATTGCAACAGATACCACATCTCAACTAGGGGTGCTGACAGAAGATCGATGGGGTGCAGGGACAAAGATGAGGTTGGAAAGGGAGAGGGGAGTTTGCATTTTACTCTAGCGCTCTTCTCTTTTCCAACGTGCTGATACAGATCAGATCATTCTGGGGGAATCTTATCAGCCCATTGGCTAATCAATGGAAAGGTTTACTCTTGGCATTTTTTTCTTTTAAAAATGGGTGATGTCATGAGGTAAGACAATGGGGTGTCAGTCTGTCCTTGCTGCTGCTGTATCTCACAGCTGCATCTGCAATAGCATCAACAATCGAGATGGGAGGATGACCTACTTTGCCATCTTCTCATTTGTCTTTGAACTCCCATTTCTTAGACATGTCTCCTTTGTACCCACTGAGTTTCCCCCCTTTCTTTCTCTCACTCTATCCCTCTCCCTTCTGTCTCTCTCTCTTTCCTGCCTGCCATCTCTCTATCTGACTGTCTCCTCCGATCGCCCCCTCCAGTGCTCTTGGCTATAGCCCAGGTGTCTGCAGATGTAAAGTGTGACAACATCTACAAGGACTTCTCCGACTGTGTCCTCGAGCTCGGAGAGAGCATGGACAACCAGGAGGAGAATGTAACCAGTGAGAAGGGCGTGGAAGCAGTCTGCAGGTAAATCACTCTTTGGAACAAAAAGGGATTGATAGTGGTAGCGGTGATGTGTGTGTGTGTGTGTGTATTGTGTGTGTGTGTGTGTGTGTGTGTGTGTGGTGGGGGTAGGCAAAGGCAGGTCTTCTGAGGTCATAGAACCTATTAAATTATGTGTGAGGGCTAACATGAATAAAACCATAGACATGAATAACCAAATGCATACTAACCAAGAGGTCAGTGCATGATGCTGGTGCTTTCCCCCGCCGACACTGATAGTTGTCTAAGAGTGAATCCATGATGCAAAGCCCTGTAACTCACACAAGCAAAGGGCATGTCAGTATTGCTGGAATAACTGACATAAATGAGCAAATAACTGTGTGTTGTTGTTTTTTTCTCAAACAAGCTTGAAATATGACATGAATGAAAGAGAAACATAAATTGATGCAAGAAAAGGATCTTATCAGTACAAGACTGATTGAGGAAGAATACAAAAAAAAAAAGAAAAAAAAATCAATAATGTTATTAAACGGCAGGATTCCACTGAAGGCTATAGTGGCAACCAGAGGGGAGAGTTGGGAATCTCGCAGGGACATGGCAGAAATGAACAGAGCAGAGACTCTGAGTCGTCTAACTGAATAATTTATGACTCCAGCGGATACTGCTACAGTAATGAAATTCAGGGGCCATCTTGTTTTTTGTTTTTTTTCTTCTCCCCCCTCTGTGTCATTGTTACTGAAAGCATGCCAGGACCACCAGATTGGTTGATTCAGTGGCTCACACAAAGACATCAGGCCTATCCAGCCGAAGACATGACACCGGCTACAGCTTCATCTTCAGCCTTTTTTCTGTGATGAAGATGTTGCTGTCTCGCCTGAGGGTAGCACAGGCTTGATTAATTCTAATAGCAGGAGATTGAAAGAACGCTGGCTATAAAACCACTCCACGGCTCAGCAGACATAAAGATAAAGGTTAAAGGAAGGGAAAAAAGTGGGGGAAAAGAGACAGGTCGTTAAGTGAAAACAAATGGGAGGCGGTATGAGAACCCACAATATGAATGGTTAATGTTCCAAGGAAATAAGGATGCCAGTGCAGTGCCAATGGGGGCTCCAAGAGCTCTAAAAGCTGTTGTTCTCCTCCACAGCCACTGGGAGGCGTTCCACACCTGTGCTCTCAATGCCCTATCCGACTGTCAGGAGGAGGTGGGGCCCATATGGGAGACTCTAAGGGCGGACTCCAAGAAGCTCCGGTTCCAGGGCAGCCTGTTCGACCTGTGCACCCCCAACGCTGCCCACAGCCTGGGCTTGACCTGGCTGCCCATGGCCCTGCTCTTCCTGCTTCCCCTGGTGGTCCAGCTGTTGTCAGGGCCAGAGTCCATCTGTCTCTCCCTATAGACTCCATACATTCCTCACCATCTCTCTCTCTCTCTCTCTCTCTCTCTCTCTCTCTCTCTCTCTCTCTCTCTCTCTTTCCCCCCACCCTGCACGCTCTCCCACCGGGTGGTCTCCCTCCCTCCTCAGCATGTTTAATCCATGAGGAAATACGCTGGATGAGATGCAGAAAGCACAGGGAAAACCGATGGCATAAGAATAAGAATACATTGGAATCTGTGCCTCCTTTTTAAGGTAAAAACAAAACAATAATAATAATGTTGTGGCATTTTTATGTGTGTTTTTAAAAGTTGACGAAAAGGTGTTGTCGATTATGTTCTAAGAGAATGACCTGTACTGTGACAATCGAGCCCCTCCTGATCAAGCACAGTCCCCCCCTCTTCTGAAACCACACCCACGGGATTGGAGCGCCTTAGCTGCTATATTAGAACACCAAAAAAAAAAAGAGAGAAGGATTTGCATCGTAAAGTTCGTTTCATGTCATAGTGTCAGAAATACCATTCCAACTCATTAAAAAAAGATAATAATAACAAACAAACATTCCAACACTTGATGCATAATGACAAAGTACATACAATACTGCATCAGTACATGCTTTTCAATAATGTAGTATAATGAATTGATAACTATGAATGAAATAAAATATTATGCAATCAATACTCTGTACAATTCCAAGAGGTTACAACATCTCTATAGCCTACTACAGTATCTAATCCCAATAAGAAGCACAGCTGCATTCATTGACATTGAAAGTAATGATCTATACCGTATGCTGGGGAGTATGCAAATTCAGTTGATCTAATTTATAAACATCTTGGCTAAGGGCATTGAGGGGATAGATGGCATCTTGGCATTTTACAAAGCATGTGTGCTTCACACTGTGCTTCACACAAGATTTATTTGATGTGTTATCCAGGTATAGTTATAAGATCAACCATTCTATGGCTGTTAGTTGTGGCATGTTCTGCAGTACTTTTACATGTACCTCTGTATATGGCTCCATCCTTTACGGTATGAAAAATAGTCTGAATGCTGGAAAGTAGAGAGTAGTGATATGATGAATGCAAAAATTATATATGTTTTTGTATTACTTTGTTGTTGGGTTAAAGGATTCAGCTTCTACAGTAAATATCTCTGAAGGCATAGTGGCCAAATGTCTTAATTATATTTACACATACTGAATAGTAAAATCTTATCCAAACTCAAGCGCTTAACGAGCAACCAAGATCTGTTAAAACATTCATGCTATTAGTTGGACTGTTCTTTAAGGAAAGTAATAACTAACACAAAAAAGCACTCTGAAGCAAAGACATTTTGAAAATGTATTTATATATTTCGGTCATGCGTGTGTTATCTGCTTGTTAAAATAAAGATGTATGTGTCCAATGTTCATCGTGTATTTTTGAATAAAATGGAAGTCTTTCCATCAGACATTTGGCTGGATACATTCCAACACGATTCAGAGTGTTGGTGTTTGCACATGACAATAATGTATGTGTACCATTTAGGTTTCCTGGCAAGCCTCTGTGTAACTGCATGTTGATGTCTGTCTGCTCTTTCAAATCCATGTCTGAGCCTCTTCAGAAATGGTTGTGGATGTGACAGTTGTCCAGATACAACAAGGACAGCTGGCAGATGACATTTACTGTGGCCTTTATTTTATTTTTTATTTTTCAATCTATGTCTACAGTCGATATTTTCCTGCAAAAGGTTAAGATCCAAAAAGTCCAAAAATGCAACAATCCAATTAATCTTTAAACTGTGCCATCCACTGTCTGTGGTGAAAGAAATGCTTTAGATTGCTTGGCATCATTTGGAGAGAGATGTGAATTTGTTTAGGTCGACAGATGTAGTTCGATACCAACCTGACTCAATATACCCTTTCAAAACAAGTTTCTCCCTTATGTAAGAAATGCTTTCTGTTGCAATATTTTCCTTATGTAGTCCTCACAATTTACAAACTGATCTACTATGCACTGAAATGAAATTTCATCCGCACAGCCTGCATGGGAAGATTATTTTAAGAAACGTTACACGTTATTTGTCAAGGACACTTGGGAGAAATCGGCTCAGCTGGGTGCAGCATACAATGTACTTTAGAAGGCAATTTATGTTTCCATTTTTACAGTATGCGGCAACTCACAAATGAGCTGCATGGTTTTCAGCAGTGTCAAGCTCACAGCCATTGCTCTTCCGTTCATTGCACTATACCTCCATGTGGGGTAAAATCGGAGTCGTCAAAGTTGGGCCCATTTTAATTAATCTGCTTGCAAAAGGCTCATCTCTGGGGTGAGAGGTGCTTTAGCCCCAGGTGCACACAGGGATTAGGAGCCAGTAAATGGCAAAACCCCCCCCCCCCACCCCGCTCCCATTAATGAGGACTTCAGACTGTGTGTAACAGCTGCCCATCAGTCTTTAATTAACATGCTTCCATCTGCTGATATGCTGTTCATTATAGTGCTGCTGGAGTGTGTGTGTGTGTCTTCAGGGGTGTAGGGATGTGTGTGTGTGTGTGGGGGGGGGAGGGGGGGGGGTTGCAGCCAGAGCAATACCCTTTAGAGGGTATCAAATATTCATGTATCTGTATTGGACGTCTTAACAGCTCCCCTCCTTCCCCGTTGCTGCCATTTACAAAGGTAAATAGAGAGGGAAATGCAACCAGTCTGTGGGTGAACTCATCCCCTCCCCCTCTTATTATCGTCTCACGGAAACCATCTGAGTGCCTGTAATCGGAGGCTTACCAAACGCCTGTGTTGCTCGAAAGCCTGTGCGCAATCTGCTGATTTCCTACAGCAGTGGTTTCACACCCCAAATGGCGATAGCAACCGGAGTACCTGGTTTCTTGCCTATTTTTGTTCTGATACACTGACTGCAAGGAAGACCAATTGAGAAACATGTAATTAGTGTTCCTTAGGACTGCAACAATTAATCATTTGTCAACAGTAACATTTATTGATGCTTGTAATAAACTAATCAGTTTGTGCCTTTTTTAAAGGTTTTTAAAGGGTTACTGTGTAGTTTTTTTCTCTGACCAGTGAACTAGCTGCATAAAAGGCATACAAATATTATTATTTGGCACTACTACAGTAGAACATGCAAATTATGTCTGACAGCAAAGAAAATAGCAACGTCATGCTGTAACTAGGTTTTCTTATTTTCAGTTTTATTTTGAGGTGGTTTTCTTACTCCCATCCAGAACTACTCAATGCATATCCTGTATGACTGGTGGGAATAACACTTGCATTCATCCACCCTTCATATGACTATAATCATCCAAATTAATTTAGAGATGGTACCAAAACAAATTCTCTGATAAAAAGGATGCCTCAAACAGTCGCAAAAAGTTACCTAGTATTCATTTAACCTTGTTAGCTCTACTTCCTCCACCATAAAGGCATATCAAATTTGACATGGGGTCAACAAAACAAAACAAAAAAAAACATGAAGGACTTGGCATTTAAACTTAGACAGTCAATCAAGAAATTAATAGACCAATTAATCAATTATGTAAATTACTGTTATTTGCATGAATTATGAAGAATGATGACTAAAATGTGTATTAATCATTTGCATACACAAATTCATTAGGCTGTATGGCCTGCTTTCCCAAGTTTATGTTCAAAATTTGAAAATAATAGAAATTCCTAGAAGGTAACAGCCATGGTGCCAGATCCAACATCCATAAAGGTGTATGTGATGAGTGATTGACCTTGTCAGCCATGGGTGCAACTAGCATGAGTTTTGCAGTTTAATTGATGCATTTAACTTTATCAAAATTATTGGGAAGGGCAGAAAATGCATTATTCATACACAATTTGGTCAGCATCTTCCCAAGAAAAATACGATGTCCAGTTAACTTGAGACACTAATCCATATATCTTAGCCTAAATTGGCGTTTAATTTCATAATAATTACAGTACAGACATCACGCTCAATAGCTCAATATATGTATCAACAAAATCTATTGGGGCAGGAAACTAGACAAATTCTGAGACATCCTAATAATGAAAACCACAAAATATTATAGTAATCTGGGCATAATTAGTGGGCATTTGAAATGTATAGATCATTTCTTTCGAATGATACGATTTGAAGCACACAAATTGGAGGTCCTGAATAGATTGAGCTCATGCACATAAATGTAAAACCACTTTTATCTATTCGGACCTCCAAATTTGTGTGCTTCAAATTTGTATTATTTGAAAGAAAGTGAATTTAGACATGTTTTAAATGTTATTACCCATTTTTTTCAAGTCAGAAAGGGGCATAAATCCAATGCATTTCAATGATAGAATGTTCAGTTTACTACCATGGAATGTCGGAATGTTCAGGTGTGAAACAAGTCTATTGATGGATTTGCAAATTCAAATTCGGTGTGTTCCCAGGCTCAGAAGGAGACAGTGCTCATAAAGATAAAATGAATACTTGCAGTGAGAGGCGTGAGATTCAAGTCAGGAACAAATCTGAATACTGATTTTTATTAAGCAAACATTATATCACCCGGGGGAATGAATATGACTTCCAGTTTAGCTAAACTTGTTAACTTACAACCGGTTTCAAATAAAGCACACCATAGAACAAGATCATGAGAACACTTGTCAAAGGGGTCACTGGTTTTCATGAACAGTGTGCATTAAAAAAAAAAAAAAAAACAGCTTGTTATTTTCCTATCCACTCCAGTGTGAAGCACACTGTGTTATGTAGTTCTATGTGAAAGGCAATGCAATGTATATTGTATGCCTGGATTGCTTAACTAACATTTAAGCCATACCAAATGACAAATTATGCATACTTATGCATCAAATATTGATGAATGACAAAAAACTGCCAAACTCTCTTCTTCCTATCTGTGTTAAAGGAGAGATTTTTTCTTCTTACTAATAGCACTCTGTAGAACCTGGAACAACAAGGCTATGGATTGATTTCTTCTTGTGAATCCCCATGGAATGGTGTCAATAAAAAATGTGTTACAACTTAGGGTAAATTTGTTGTATATGTGACGGTACCGTACCTCTCATTATTGTCTAGTCAAAATGTACAGTAAGATGATGCACAGACCCACCAAATATAACAGTTTTGTATATTGTGAAATTGTGTGAAATGTATATTTCTTAAACATTATACACATTATAAACCCTTTAAAATCAATGCAGCCACTCACATAAGCCAGAATAAAAAATAAATATAACTCAACACAATCTATACATCACCAATACCAGGGGCATTGTTTGCTCACTGATGTCATTTCTCAATCTCTCTCTCTCTCTCTAAACAAAACAAACAAACAAATGAACAAACAAAAACCTCGACCCAAGTCCTAGGTCACCTCAGTCAAATGCAGTCAATGATAATGCAGCGACAGAAAGACTGTAAATTGCAACTAGTCCAGCAGCCTGTCCACAGTGGAGATGCCAGGATGCCAAAAATGTCGGTCCAAATTGTCCCTCAGAGGTTTGATTTGGGCCCGGTGTTGACCGGAATAGCTCGGAGCTCGGACCGCATGCACAGGTATTCCCCGATGACGGCCATTAGAGCAACACATGCCACGTTGATGAGCCACCAGGAGAGGGAGGTGGGGAGGTGAGAGTTGTACACCCAGCAGCCAATCATGTGAAAGAAATGCACTGTGACGGTAAAGTCCAAGCACTGCTTGCCACGCCGGATGAAGAACCAAAGGCCTAGAGCGCTGTTGATGATGAGAGAAAGACAAATCATTATTTAACTTTTTTTTGGAGTGTGATATAATCCTACTTAAAGAATGCAATGAGTTATAGTTAATTATACCCTAAAACACATGTAAAGAGAGTAAATGACTCACATAGCCTGAATTTACTAGACTACTGGTAGATTTGCTCGGCTATTGACGAACAATTGAAAGTTGAAGGTGTGAACTGTAGAAGTTTGAAACGATTGAATCTGAGTTCACCAATCACTAACATTTGGCCGTGCTGTAGCGTATGTCATGGGCCAGTTTGGTTGTTAAGTAAGCTACTGTATGCAACAACAGAAACCTGACGTAATCCCTCACAATTCGAGGTCAATGGCCGGAATCCCAGACGGACTTGTGGAACGGAGGTACAGTACGTAGGAAGGCAAGGTCAGGCTACATCCATACCAACAGATGATTAATGCTAGGCTACATCTGATCCTTCTTAGAAGTCTGTCGAAGAGTGGAGGCCTACTTACCATGTCAGTGAATTTAAGATGAATGCTATCATGGAAAGCCTGCCTTGAGGTGTATAGAACCCAACAATCTGAAAATAAAGTTGTCTGTGTTATTATGATATTCTGAAAAGCCAATAGGCCTATGTCACTAAATCATGACTGCATAGGCACTAACCAGACTTACCTCATCGCTGAAAATTTGGTCGAGAGATCGGTTTGTCTGCACGAGGCTATCGACCCCAGCGAGCCACAATCCCAGGAAGCTGTAATAGATGCACTGCATCAGCACGATCTGGGACACAATAAGAACCGGGTCCCAGATGTAGCTACGGAAGTGACTGCCCATTCTGAAGTGAAGCTTGGAGAGGAGGACCTCTGCACCACCGTCTACTGGCTCCTTTCACCAGGTAACTGAAGAAATAATGTTCATTTAAATCAGTTACTATTGCATACCTTTACAAAGTTACATTACATTAAAGTTACATTACATTTCTTACAGTTAGGCTAAATCTCCCTTGGGGAAAAAAGAATGATAGCCTACCAATGCAAATTATACTATAAACAAAAATAAAATAGGCACATGACAGGTGGGGCGCAAGACATCTCTTTGCAATTGACCAATGGCCACACCATGCCCCCCAAATTCACAGCTATCGATAGCCTAGATATCCACATATGACAGTAAACTGTTGCTTTGAATAAGTAACATTAAAAATTCTAACACTGACAAAAATCCCAAAGTATTCCTCACAGAGAATAGGTGGGGCGTGAAAATCATCTGCCCTCCAAAGTGGGGAATGACAGAAAAAGTTTGAGAAACACTGCGTTAATGTGAAGTTTCGGGTACAAAAAAGTGCAATTAGTTGGTACAAAAGATTGCAATTAGTTCTCCCCCTGTATTATAAGAATCATGATAGAAATGCATAAATAGAAATAAAACTAATTATGTGATTTATGTATAAGGCTTGGAGGAAGAAGCTCCTTTTAATTCTCTCAATTCTGGCTTTCAAAGAATAGAAGTAGCCTACTTTCCAAAGGGTAACCTTTAGCCTAAAACAAGATAATGTGACAGGGTTCGTGATAGTCTTTGAGGATTGTATTTGTCATAGCCCTGCATTACCTTGTGTAGGATATTACCTAACGTTACAAGCCTTAGTGAATTAGCCTACTCTGTGCAGGGCACATATGTTAAGGGAGCCAGGCCTACAGTTTCCATACCAGGCAGTGAAGTTTCTGACAAGTTACTGACTCTCTGGTAGTGGCAGAAGCTGAGTTTGTAGCTCAGTTTCGATCTTGAACTTCCTTAACGTTAGCTTAAGTGGTTAGAGTGGTAAGCAGCCGCTGTCTAACGTTAGCCTTTTTCACCAGAGTGGAGACATATAAAACTCATGTCAAATCCACAGAAATGTGAATGCCAAAATAACGTTACATGAAGTTGAAAAGGAACCTAACGTTAACATTAACGTCAGATTCGGTAACGTTAGGATGCCACTTTACAGTTGACGTTGCCAGAAACATGTTACAACAACATACTTATGTTTCTCAATGAGCTGATTCAAAGACAAGGTCCACACCAACCAACATGATATTGATTGGTAACGTTACGACCGATAACGTTACGTCCATACATACTTAGCCCCAGATTATCTTTGCTTTACACATTGTTGACATGCGAAGTTGGGTTGCTAAAGATGCTAACTTTAGCTTGAATTATTGTCCATTTGCTAAGTAACTCTCTTTAAATAAAGTTACTTGTCTTGATCATCACTTAAGAAGCTTCACTCACTGTTGAACAAATAGCCGTCTAATCTCACGATTATACGTTTGCCTCTGAAATGTGTAAATGTTTGCTAACGTTGACTGGTAGCTAATGTTGGCTAACAAGAGATAGCTTACCCTTTTTGTGTTGCCTTGGGTCACAGTGTGGTATCATGAAACCACCTAATCGAAATCGGATGACGGCATCTTGGACAATATGATTCCTATACTTTGACAGCGTGGCAATAAAAGTCGTTATTAGTCATTAAAACACAAAGTGGAGAAGTGTTAGCTTCGGTCGATGTTGTCACTCCTGGCAAATGAGAAACGGAAACGTCACTGAGCTATGATTGGACGGCAGCTATTATAACCTTTGACCTATGACCTTTCTCATTTCTACAGTCACTATGAGCCTTTTCAATGATCTGAAAAGAATTGAATAATAGAAAGAATCTAAATAATCAAAATGACAACAGAATATGGCAAATGGCCTATCCAAAACAAAAGGGCACACAGAAGGCCAACACACAAACACGCACATGCACAGTCGCACACACACAGGCACACACACACCAACAAACAACATAAAGACAGGCAAACTAAAATAAAAATGGAATCATTCATTTTATTAAGCTGTGGATGTTTTGGTAATGACAGGGCAGCTATATAGTGCATCAGAAAAAAGCGAAGTTTGGGGTTCAGAATCTTGCTAAAGGACACATCAGTGGGGTCAGGCAGAGCGGGGCTCGAACCTCGGCACCTCTACCACCATCACCCCATAACTAGACTAGTTACACTATTATGGCCCTTGATGTAGGCTCCTAAGGAGTGCTCAATGGTGTTTTTTGCCCCCAATGGCACCTTCCAGGCAGCACAGCCTAAAAGGCACTACTCTTACCCTATTCCTAACCCTCATCCTAATCCTAAACTGAATGGAGTAATGCCTTTAAGGCAGCGCTGCCTGTGAGGCACCGTTGAGGGCACAAAATACCAAAGATCGAAAGGAGCAGTCATGAACAAAATGTATCAAAGGAGTTTTTACTGTGTAAATATGTTGGAATAGCGTAAACTACATGCAAGTTTTGTGCTTAATCTATCCAACAGCGCCTTCCTATTGCATTAATGGGACATTTAAAATGTAATGGTTAAAATCTCTCTTAGCTGAACTATAGGCCTACAGTAAGGAAAAGTGGGCAATTAGAAGTAATACAAAATGCTCATTACCTCTTTTTGTTGGCTTTTTTTTGTCTGTTTGTCCTCATGTTTGTGTGTGTGTGTGTGTGTGTGTGTGTGTGTGTGTGTGTGTGTGTGTGTGCGTGCGCGTGCGCACGCTGTTACAGCCTGCATATATCTTAAGTTAATGTCATGCATTTTTGATGCCTTGTGTTAGACAGGCTACACTTTTCGATTTCAGCTGACATATTTCCATGATTTCTGATGCCCCCAATCTCACTAACAGTACAGTAGGCTATACATTGCAACCTAGGGTTGATAAATACATTAGCATTTCCAGTAATTTAGCTAAATATGGTCTTGATGCACCCTAAATGCACCAGTTATTCCCATTTCTATGTGCACTTTGTTTATTAATCTTATATTTTATTATAATAATAATACAGCTTTTATTTATTAATCTTATATTTTATAATAATAATAATAAAAATAATAATACGCCTTTTTCATTTTATTCTTGCATGATGGAGTTACCTGAAAAAAATAAAATAAAATAATAAAAAAAATCTGCCCCCTCAAGACCACTGAGATAAAGTGATAAAAAAGAAAAAAATATAACATTTTTATCTTTAAAGTTGGCTCACCTATATTTATTTAATTAATTCATTGATGTTTAGTGTTTTTTGTACCCCTGTAAGACTATAAGCAAGCCAGAGTAACACCAGTATGATGTGAGCTAAAATGCTGACAATTGTGGGTAGGTTACACACAGAGTGCACTCTATATTCAAGATTCAAGAATTTGTATAAAGTGTGTGTGTGTGTGTGTGTGTGTGAAGACTCTATGGAATGAAATTCTGCTTAGGCTTAGGCTGCTTTTACTGGGGCAGTGTGACAGAACAGTGATTACCTTTACTCTCAAAATATCTGGCATGTTTTGTCCATTGTGTTACGATTGCGTTCATTCCGGTAAGCGTATGTTATCAACTTACAAATAAGATGTCATGTGAGTAATAAGAAAATACAGATAGATGCACTTAATTTATTTTTTATTATTCTATAATAATTGCCCATCAGAACAAATTATCAATAAAACCTTATATACAAATCATAGCTAATTTGATTGTGTATAGGACACATGCAAATTCAGACGCAATCATACCATTTAATGACACACAGGTTATACTTAAACTCACTTACGAGAAAAAAAAGAAACAATACAAGGAAATATACATCAAAAATGTTCTTTTCTGAAATAATCAAACATTTTAAGAGACCTTGCCCTGTAAAATTGACAGGCCTTAAGGTCATAAACATAAGTACATAGTGGATTTTTGACATACAGTAATTTCTGTAATTTTTTGCCATTATGAAAACATTTCTTAAACATTGCTGTCACTTAGGTATTTTCTGTGCCTTATGTAGGCTGTGAAAGCAAATGGTAAATTTTTGGATCTGTGTAAGCTGTGCATTGCTACTGATGTCCTAATTAGGCTACAGTACAAGAAGTTTTGTACTACAGATATCTACTATGTGTTAGCCCTGTATTGTATTATCCCTTTTCTGCCAACGACATGTAGACTGTGCACCAGCAGATTGTCAATTTAAATACAATAAACGTCTACTCTATAAACATCCTTTTATTTAACTGATTTACACTGAGAGATCCCATTAACTCTCACAAGTTCTAATCTATGTTACTGGCATTGTAGACTTCTGTGTATTTCATTTAATGAAGCAATTCTGTATAAAGTATTGCTGTAATATTTCTAACAAATCGTATCCTGTGATAGGGTTGGCGAATAAAATAAACAGTCTACGATCAGTTTCTAGTTTGTTTCACTCTCTGGTTCGCCGCTCCTCCAATCTTATTAGAAAAAAGAATAAACATGCTATGTGACACTTCAACCGCCAACCAAAGATCTGAGAAGGGCTTTTATTTTCAGTGCAATGTGCTGCAGTTCATAAAAAAAAAGAAAAGAAAAAAAAGAAAAAGGAAAAAAGGATCGTCTATGGCGAGAGGGAGAAGGGGGTATTTTTCTTGGACTGAACTGAAACAAATGCATTTCCAGTAATATTGCAACTCCCTGCTGAGATAAAGATTGGTCCCATATTCTTGGCTTTGGATCGTGATTGATGTTGCCTGGCCACATCTATGTTGGTCCACTGCAGTTCACAGGGATATGGGATAGGCCTGGTGGCAGGCAGGGCGTCCAACGGCTGCTACGCTGCCCCCTAGAGGTAGTCCAGCTCCAGTGCATGACTCAGGGCCTCCAGATCCGCTCGGCATGACACCCTCCAGAAGGGCATATTCTTCTGTAACAGCAAGCACAGACTTCCTTATTAGCACTGCCCACAAGGGGGAGCTATACAATATGTTTTGACTGATGTGTGTGTGAGAATGTCGGCTCACTGGTGTCTGATACCCTATCAGAGTGCCTAGATACTCTGTTACGGATCATTTCTTGATCATTTATGCTTATGTTTTATATAAAGCTTGATGAGTTATTGATATTTTGGTGTTTTTGTATCGGCTTACCTTTTTAGCCACTGTCTCCTCCTCAACACCATCTCCAATGACCACATACACAGCACGCCGACCAAACCTTTGGGTAATGCGCTCGAAACAACTTTCTTTGCCTGTGACAACACAAACCGGATTGTGAGATACCGTTTTGTAACAATCTGACACCTCCAAGAGCATCTAGAAGTATGGTTTCAGTAATAGACTATATATAATTTGAATTACCAGTTTTAGTAGCGCTGTAAATATTTTCAATGGGGAATGCAGAACCCAGGCCGTACAGCAAAACCTTAGACAGAGCTGGAATGAGCTGGGTAGTAGTGACCATCACATTCACGCAGTTGGGCCTGAAACAAGAAGACAGCATTTTTATTTTTTTTTATTTTTGCTGAGATAATAAGAACAACATAATCTTTTTGAAAGGCAACCCTGTAAATATTAATTGTGGTATATACTGTAGACTAGACCATTTGTAAGGCTTGTGATCTTTGAAGGGTGCCCCACTTGCTTTGAACATTTTGTGCACATTTGTTTGAGTTAATTTATGTACTGTATATACTGCTTTTGAAATGTAATTTTATTGACATGTGATAGAGGTTTATTGTCTACTGCAGCCTCACTTTTTGAGTGTTCGTGTGTATCTCCATGTGTTTGTGTGTGTGTGTGTATGTGTCTGTGTGTGTGTGTGTGTGTGTGTGTGTGTGTGTGTGTGTGTGTGCGTGCGTGCGTGCGTGTATGAGTGTGTGTGTGCGTGCCGTGCCTGCCTACCTGGAGTTGATTAGAGCGAGAGCCTTGAGGGCCTGGGTGAGCCACAGGTCGGTCAGAACCTCCATCTCCCTCCGCAGCTGTAACCACTCCTCCCGTTTAGGGCTCCCCAATAATCCTGCCAATCATGGGGCAACACAAACCATCCACCAGCAGAGTCAGAGAAGCCCACCAAATCAGGCACAATACTGTGGCTTGACATCCAGTTAAAGACATAGTTTCCTTCATGTATGCATCAGAATGCTCCAGAATGCATCATGTTATGTGTCATCTACTTATTTTGTGCACTGACACATTACGAGTTACACCAGAATATTGCAACTCAGGCCAAATACTGTGGCGTGACATCCAGTTAAAGACATAGTTTCCTTCATGTACGCATCAGAATGCAACATGCTTTGTGTCATCTAGTTATTTTGTGCACTGACACATTACGAGTTACACCAGAATATTGCAACTCGCATTCCAAACTTCAAACTTGGCTGAAATGTCATGTCATGTCATTTCCTTGTTCTCAAGAAGAACAAATTTTGAAGAAGAAAAAAAAAAACTAAACAAAACAAAAGAAAACAAACTCAGTCACTGAACTGGCTTTGTACGGTACTTTCCCTTCTCTCTCTCTCTCTTTTTTTTTGTTGCCCTTGTTCACTCGCTACTCACCTCCCACATTGTTCTTGTAGGTGTTGTAGATCTCCTTGACGCGTCGGTAGCGGAAGGCCAGCTTCCTCATCCAGTCGACCCCGCCGTGCACACCTGAACCTAGGCAAAGCGTGCCTCCACCCGACGGGCTCTGGAAGCCATCTGTGCCAAAGTTGTACGTGCTGCAGAGAGGTCAGACATGAGTTCATGCATACTGTCCATACAGCCCCTACTAGCGTGGATAACATTTCTGCAGATTTATGTCGGATGATAAACTGTACCGCATGACAAATGAGCCTGTAAACTCCCTCTTAAAAAAGGCTCTTTAAAAATTGAAGTCCAAAATGGCGGGGCAGGAGTCAGTCAGTTTTTTAAAAAGCCCATAATATGAGCAAATACCGAGGTGATTTCATTCAGCAGGAAAAGAGAATTTAATGATTGAGTTGCTCTTGTTTTTTTTTGTTTTTTTTTTTGAGACCGGGCTCACTTAATGCGGGTATCTGACACAAGATACAGCATGCTTATAGAAATATTATTTATTATTTCTTTTCTTCTGCTCTTACCTCAGATCCTGCCCATTGTCGTCTGAAGCCACATCATCGATATGGACCTGGTCACATTCCTAGGAAATGAAGAGAAACCAGATCTATTTGAATGGGAGGTCTATTTCAGGCCAAAGAAGAGTCGTGCCATGCAGTGACAGGTTCTCCGGAGCAGCACTAGCCTCAGGGAACAGGAGGATAAGGAAAATATTAAAGAAAAAAAACATATATGACAACAGGGAAAAGAAGCAGTCAGTGCAGGCACAAGACACCCAGGCGCCATTAACACAGAGAAGGAAGAGGGGGAAAAAAAATATGGCACAAAACCAGCTATACATGACACCCCTGCGCACACACACTCACACACATGCACACGACACAAACACACACAAATGACAAAGCGAAAAGAGCTCTGGTCTTAAACATGGCCAACATTACATCGCTTCATGAAAATTTGTCAAAAAAAAAAAAGATTTTTTTTTTTTTTGGAGAATGAGAATAGTGAGTGAGTGAGTGGAATTTGTATTACATGAAATTAAAAGTAACGGCAAAATATTATGAATGACATTCTTATAGACATGGTCAACAGAAAAAAGACCATTTTCCAACTTGCACTTTTGATTTTCTTTTGTCTGACGGCGCACATCAACTTCCTATCTGGTTTTCTCATTCTAAATAATCTCTCTCTCTTAAGTTCTCTCCACAAACTATGGAGCAAGCCAGACAGAACTACCTATCGTGTTTCAAGCAGCTCGACACAGAGGAAGACGCTATCTCATGACACATCTCTCCCCCAACACCCCCCCCCCATATACAGTACACACACACACACACACACACACACACACACACACAGTTGCGGCCTAAACGAAAATGCAAGCGATGAAAGTTAACATTTACTACCAACAATAGTGTGATCAATAGTGCAGTCAGAAAACTATTTCCTCTCGCCATCCACCCTGTTCAAACACTGATTCAAACCACCTCATTAACACCTGCACGTTCGCGTATTTGCTCTGGAACACAGGAGGCGCTATCCAATTACAGGTAGGTATACAGGTTACGTGGAGGTAAGCAATTGTGTGTATCTAATAACTAAAATTCATAACATAAACAAATAAATATAATAGAAACCTTTTCTCTTTGCAGGTATCAAACCCTAGGCCTACTGAGCTTTCGGTCCACTAGATCCTGTTCTTTAGTTCCCTTAGATCCTGTTTGCACAGACCATGTCGGCCCTTTGATCTGTTTAATATCGATGCAGATAAACTGATTGTGTGGTTTAACTGCTACTGCTACTGCTACTGGTACCGCGGTTCAACGGCTTGCTAAGGAACGCTGGCCTATCCACACAAAAGGAAAAGTCTGGCTTTTCTTCAAGCTTTTAACCAGCCATAACCTTGGAGTTATTTTGCCTGTGGCAGAAGCATGCTGTACTCTCTTAAGTGACAACCGGGAATGGCAATGACATCAATGACACCAAATAGATAAATCAATCGGGTGCTTCAAAAACATGAACTGCACTTTAACCCTATCCAGACCGGGGACCGCTATGACTACGAAATTTGGCGACTTTTCCTATAATATTGTTGGCTACAATTTAGTACCAAAAGATTAGGTTTATCATTGTTGGTGTTGCCATGGCAACGTTTTTTTGACAGACCTATGTCTGACCAAAAATCACTGATCTAAGTCTCAGTGTGCGTTCTTTATCGCATACTTATTATTTCCATTAGCATCAGAAAACCTTGTCAACATTTAAGTGGTCTGAAGCATATAGTCACTAAAATTGAGGTGCATTACAGTATGGTGACATTTTGGGAAATAATCAGATAATGATGTCACAAAGATGTCATAGTATCACATAATGACACCAAAATTATGTTATGCATAGTTTTTTGGATGTAGTGATCATCTCCTCCAAATTTTGTGGTCATACGCCATTCCGTTCATAAGCTATGAGCGGTCCCAGGAATGCCAAAAAAGCCTGGTCTGGACAGGGTTTAATTGAGAAACTGAGAATCGACAGCATTTAACTGCAGTTCTCTTGACATGAGATGCTCCTCATGAGGATAAAGTTTTCTTTTTCACACAAGGACACACACCTATAATTACCATGTCAAAGAAATCTCTTCCCTCCTCCTCCTCCTCCTCCAAGCCATTATTTAATTCACTGCTTTGCCATAACCCCAGAGTGCGCCATTACTCATCCTCATCACTCTTTTCATTCTCTAATTACGTAGTAGTGATCAAAAGGAAGGGAAAAAAGAACTATACTATTATGATTCACTCAAGTCATTTCAGCCACTCCATATAAATTGAAGCCAAGTAATTACCATAAATTTACATGAGCAGCTTAGCATTGATTCTTGCAGATGAAGTGTGTCAAGGTTATGCTACAGTATACTCACCTCCAGGTCGTTAAAGAAGAGTCGAGAGTCGGCGAGGTTAAAGATCATCTCTTCCATCCACAGACCCAGCGAAACAGCTTTGGCCGAGTCCTATATGGAGACAGAGAGAGAGAGAGAGAGAGAGAGAGAGAGAGAGAGAGAGAGAGAGAGAGAGAGAGAGAGATCAGAGGGAGGGGGAGGAAGGGACACCATATAATAAGTCATGCTATAGCTGACACAAAAACCACTGATGCACACACACACACACACACACACACACACACACACACACACACACGACCCCCACATACAACACACCTCCTGGCCATTTGTCTTCACTCGATACTAGTGCTGCATTTGTTATTACAAACACTCGTGGGTCACATTGGACACATGAAGCCTGTGTCACTGCTGAGCTCTCGGACTTCTTCTGTTAAGCTGCACTTTATTGGGCAGTGCCCGAGCCGTGGAGAGCAGCGCTGCAGGTGTGACTCGCTCCACACACACACACACACACACACACACACACACACACACACACACACACGACGGTGAGTAATGAGGTCTGGCACTGGCACTGCCAAGGCAGGTATCTATCCCATCCCCTCCCGAGTCCCGACGCCTCCGCTGGCAGCCCGTCAGGGGCGGAGAAATGTCAGCCAGGGGTGACTTGTCAGATTAGTGTCAGGCAAGGGCAGATACACCACCCCCCTCACACACACACACACACACACACACACACTCCCTACACACACACACACACACACACACACACACACACACACACCTCTAACAGCTCCGCCCTAGCTGGGTCCAACACTAAGACGTTTGAGAGGACAAAAGAACAGGCAGAAAAGAAAAGCCAGGGAGGAGGAGAAAGAGAGAAAAAGAGAGAAAGAGAGAGAGAGAAGAGAAAAGCAGCAGGAGGGCTTTGTGGGGTGGGGAGGGGGGTGGCTTTGTGTTTAATTAAAATAATTACTCACAATCACCTTGCTTGGATGGGGCTATTTCATGGCTGAAAGAGAGGGGTGGTGTCTGCCTCTTGCATCCTTATGTAATTACAGGGACATTCATTCCAAAGGGGAAAGAATAAGGTGGGCAAGTCCAAGTTACAATGACTGATCTCCCCCTTTTTCTTGCAGCCTGATGGGAAAGCAGACTACTTTCGGGAAGAATGCACCCATGGATACTCAAGTCTGCTGTGTGTGTGTGTGTGTGTGTGTGTGTGTGTGTGTGTGGGTGTGTGTGTGTTAAAATTCAGACAGAAATGAGATTCCTCGTGGTGGTGAGGTGACCCTCTAATGGCCGACAAAAATCTCTGAGGCGTTCAGCATTACGCCTCTGCTTTGGAGGGAGGGAGGGATGCCGGCTCAAACACACGTCTTTCAGCACCCAGACTGTTTTCTCTCTCTCTCTCTCTCTCTCTCTCTCTCTCTCTCTCTCTCTCTCTCTCTCTCTCTCTCTCTCTCTCTCTCTCTTTCTTTCTCTTTCTTTCTCTCTCTCTCTCTTTCCTCTCTCTCTGTGGGTCTGGGCTTGTCTCCACACCAGCCAAACAGTTGTTTACCACGGAACCTTTCACGGCTGACTGCTTGTGGCACGAGGTTAAAACTCCTTTCAGCGGAGACGTCGCGCCACACACGCACACACACACACACACAAATGAATAAAAAAGAGGCTAAATTATGACAGATAAAAGCTGAAATAAAAACCTGTGTAAACATTCTTTCACGTCTGAGAGTATGAAGCCGCTCTCTGCTCAGGCTTTGAAACAAAGCAGGTCAAACTCTGTCCAAAACAGCTGAGGCCTTGACTAAACAAATGCCAGAATGTGGAACCACTGTGGTTGCTGTTTGATGTTCTAACATCATTTGTTCTATGCTACGTGGGATTGGACTGCAGAATGGTTGGTGGGCTCCGTGGTAAACACACAGTACCTTGCCGGTGGAATGGGAGGCCAGTCATAGAGGCCCTTCCCCAGAATACAGTCAGTCAGTCAGGAGAATGGAAACAGAGAAAGAGGTAGAGGTATAGAGCAAAGTCTCTCTCTCTCTTTCTCTCTCTCTCTCTCTCTCTCTCTCTCTCCGTCTCTCGCTCTGCACAATCTGTTCGGCTCCCCTTTTTACACTGCATCAAACCACCAAGGAATCGTGGGAATTCCAAACATTTGGCGAGCCAAGAAAAAGAAACAGGAACATCCCTCCTCCCCGCTCCCCCCTCCCCATAAGCTGCCCGGCCATTACGTAAAGGTCCAGCCCCTGTCAGTCAAGCAGCGGGAGATGGACTTGCCAAACAACTTGCCCCCCGCCCCCCCTCCACGAGGAACCGAGGGGGCCCCACATCTCGATAACTGATTTTTATCTTGTGATGCTTTGGCAGTCCTGGTGCGTTGCAACACCTACATGTAGCTCCAGAGCAAATTCTTTTAAGTCAGCCCAGATTTTTTAGCAATGCCCTATTAAAACTGGAACCATTTTTTGGGAAAGTCTTAACACGCCATGCAATCTTCCAAACCGTTTTCACGCAAGGGTGATGGAAAAAAAAACAAACAGTAGAAAAGCGCCCAAAAAATAGTGCCAGGCATCCAAGTCAGTGTGGTTATTCTTCTTATGAAATGATATGAATTAGGAATGCACTCCACTCCTCATGAACACACGTGGTTAGAGTTGGGAGATACACTTGGCTTGAGTGGATGAGTAGGGTTTAGTTGCGTGACACTAAATGGGTACGAAAAATGGCGCAGCGCCGTACAGTACCTTGCCAAATCGTGTGGAGAATGTTCCAGTGAGAAGCGAGTGGAAAATGATGATGGTCTCGTCCAGGTCCCAGATAAACACCCTCTGTGGATCAAATCAAGTGTGATTTTTTTTTAAAAACAGCAAATTACAAATATCACCTGTCTCTTACCTGACAGCGTAATTACGGTAAATTACCAAATGTAATGGAACACTTTTGTAAGGGGGGCAGATCATCTTAGGAATACAGCAGATGGACAGACAGAGAAAACTTTAACACCGCTAAAGATGACCTGACAGATGTTGCCGTTGTTCTTGGCACAAACCCAAGATATGGTATAACTTCAAAGTATATAAAAAATAATAAATTATAGAATTACATTATTTGATCTATGTAGGCCAAACAGAGTTGCAGTCAGAGGAGTGGCATAGCGGTGCTTTGAGAAATGTAGACTAAATGTGGACTGCATGTGAAGAGGAGAGTCCACACACACGCACACACACACACACACACACACACAGCGAAAACATAGTGATACGTGTCGGGGGAATAATAGCGGACGGAGTTGCACTGCCGTACCTCGATATCTGAGTCGAGGGGGGGCGCCGGGTCACTGGTCCGCTTTCTGCCCCGCAGTTTCCCGTCTGAGTTCCGTCTGGCAGCGACCCCCTCGTGATCCTTCACTGGAGTTGGGGGGCTGGGTGGGGGATGGTACTCCCCTGCAAAGGCACCACAATCACAATCACAATCAGATTTATTGGCCAAGTATATTAACATCTACAAGGAATTTGACTTCGGGCTCTCTAAACACTTAACAATATACATATAGTAGTATTCTGTACAAATAGTAGACATACCCGGTATAATATACACATATTGTACAACTAGTAGACTTATAAAACGGATAGTTGCGGGTCCTTGACTGATTGGTTGAATCATATATTGTACAATAAAGGCTCCAATATACATAAAGGCACATATGAACATAATATAATACAATGAACAAATAAGACCTAAATTAAAGGCATAGAAAGACATTAGTCACACACACACACACACACACACACACACAACCAATATCTTCAGTGTTGGTGACAAACAATCCCCATAATGGGTTTATCTGGATGTTCTATGGATGTATTCTTATGGAGTTCTGTATTTCTCTCACCTGTGTGTGACTCTGGGCTGTGATTGGTGGGCATGGCTGAGTGTTCTGGATGCTGATAGGGCAGGGCGGAGGCGAGGGCCGTGGGGCTGATGTTGCTGGCTGTGAGGTACGGACTGTTGTAATGGGTGTTGTAGTACGGGGAGTACTGGCTTTGGCTGTACGCTGTGGT